>CM069862.1:65471219-66026219 GCA_036172795.1 Pelodytes ibericus
AGGAGACCGAAATCCTTGTAAATTCTGATGGCAGATAAACACCCCTCTGGTGCTGTTCACGCTCATCATATTCCCCATTTCTGGACTTTATTCAAATTGGTTTTGATTCTAGACTGAGACCAGCAACCATCAAGATCCAGATAGCAGCATTAAGTGCTGCCTTGGATTTTTGATTTAGACTAACACTCTTTTGTATGAAATTTTTGCAAGACCATTTCAAGACTCTGGCTTAGAATCACCTCATCAGTCTCTGGAAGTTGTATCACTTACATTTCTCACTTATAAGGTGGTGCTACTGGTAGTCCTCATGTTGGCTAGAAGGTTATGTAAACTCCCATTTTTCAAAATATTTACTGATTTTAGTGATTTCCTGCTTACCTTCTTAATTTCTTTCAAAAGTGGTTACCGATTTTTCCACAATACTCCGTAAATTACACTACCTGTGTTTCATCATAATACACAGAACCCTGAGATAAACTACACACTCTCGCCTTAGCGATACCTCTAAAACTATCTGTCCTGCTCCAAGACCTCATGCAAACTGGATTACATTTTTTTTGTCCTCAGCAGCAGTTAGGAAGAGGATTGTATGTTTCCAGGGCTTCAGTTGGAAACTCTGGCTCATGCATGCCATTTCAGAAGTCTACCTCTCTCGTCTGGTAATCAATCTCCCTCCGGTCTGATGGTACTCAATGCTACAGCAATCATGACGTCCTTGGTGAAAGCAGCTTGTCTTAACCCTAGCATCAATGATAAAGCTGCTACCTGGAAGAAGTTTAATATTCAATAACTATATTCAATAATTATTCACACTTTAGTTTGTTCCTACCCTACTGTATAGGTGGAGTGGAACAATTTCCAGTGCCACTGGGGAATTGGACAAAAAAGTTTTATAGCTACTATTTCCCTTCATTATATTTGTAAAAATACATAGTATTATTGTCAAACCTAATGTTATTACATAAAATCGATTAACTGTTTTAGTACAATATCTAACAATTTCTCCTCTTAATTGAAATGTTATACCCTGGGTAGAATTTCCTGTTAAGTAAAATCCTGCAGTGCAGTTTGAGGATATGGATCCTGTAGCTCAAAACATTGTTTCACTCATACCTCGCCCATACCCAGGGAGCACAACAGCATATGTTTTTTTTTTTTTTTTTTAAGAACAGGTTAGGCCTCCTGAGTGTGTATTGTATTTGTTAATGATTGCGCACTGCAGTCTTCAGAGATGTGTGTGACTCAATGCATTAGCAGCAAAGCTTGCTATTTATTGGTCTGATAAATGTAAATGTCATGCATATTGAAGTTTATGATTGCTCATTATGGGTGTATAGAACTACAAGCCTGTGCATGTAGATACTTTTGCAACTATTCGTAGGCTGGTGTGTGCAAAACTGTAACCTATTCCTTTTAAAATTGCACATCTCTTGTTCACCAATTAACATAATATATGCTTACACCCATTAAATTAACATTTGTTTTCAAAGTTGTCAACAGACTGTTTAATAGGTTTCATTTTTGATGAGCCAGAAAACACCTATTACAGAGGCATCCACATTTTTTCTGTAGTTGGTTATACGATCACATTTTGTATGCATGTATGGGGGTCACATCATTATTTTTTGTTTTATAGCTTCAATGAAGATCAGCATGTTATCCATAAAAGTTGTTGCTTATTTACTAGTAATACGAAACCAGTCTAAACACATTGTAATTCAATACTCATTTATTGCACTAATGAAATGTGTAGTTAAGTCAGATGGGCCACATGTTTGATGCCCCTGACCTATTATGTACAGTGTGCACACTGCAGAATTCACTGTGTTCCTATTTGGCCCCAACTACAGCATTACTATTCTACTTCACATAATACAAAACTCCATCATTTACTATCATTGGAATTAAAGAAACACTACACTTTACATGTCACTTGTGCTGCTAATATAGATGCACAAGTGAAAGGTTAGTTGTTCCAACTTCTGATCGTACATACCAATTTATCCTCTGACCGGCAGAGAAGCAGGCTGCTGTCTGGTCGTGTACTTGCTCTCTCTGCTAGAGCAGAGAGACACCCTTGTTTTTGCATGGGATCAGCAGCAGGGACCTTAACTAGAGAGACCCCCACATTTTGTAGACATCAATCTGAGGGAGAGGGGTGTTGAGGTAAATGGCGGCTGCTCCTTGTCACATACCGCGAGGAAGCCACAGCACACACTCTCACGTTTACACTGAATGTAATGCAGGTAATCACAAGTGTGCTTGTCCGCACATCGGAAAAGTGAATATTACAGTGTAAGGAGGCCTATTGCAGGCACCCTCACTGTCCAGTAAATCCAGCAGGAGGAGATATCACTGGGAAAGGGGGGGGGGGATGGGCAACTGTACTGGGAAATGAGTGGGTTGGAGGGCCATATTAACCCTTTAAGGACCAGGGATTTTCCTGGGCCAAGGACCAGAGCGTTTTTCAATTTTTAATACGCGGTTTTTGAAACATAATTTTCCTCTCTCTCATTTAACGTACACATACAAGTTATATGTTGTTTTTTAAAGGACAGTTAGAGCTTTCTTTCATAGCCTATACATAAAAATGATTTACATTTTAGTATTAAAAAATAAATATAAAAGAGGAAATTTTTGAGGAAAAAAAAGTTTTTCCCCATTATTTTCCCAGTAATAACCTACATAACTAGTGCAACACTAACCCACTTATCCCCCCTAATTAACTAACTAATAAAAAAGAAAAATATTGGTTCCCAAACCCCACATAACAAAAAAGACAGAAAAAAAAACTCTGAAGAGTGCGATGTCAGATCAGTAAAAATCATGCAACAGGCATGCATGGGTTAAATTTTATTAAATAAATATATTAAAATTACCTTTATTTATTAAAAAAAACTCTATAAATTGTAAAAATAAAAAAATCTGTTAAAAAAAAATAAATAAAAAAAACTAGGGCCATGAAGTGGAAGGAAAATGAACACAGTTAAAAACTGTGATCAGCAATGAAAGGGTTAATTTTTTTTTTTTTTTTTTTTTAACCTCTGTATTTAATTAATTTTTTTTTTACTTACAGGTCACTCTCTGTGCTTCACTATAAGAATGTGAAGCACAGAGAGTGAATTAGAGGCAAAGTCAGTGTGTGAACACACTGACTTTGCCATCTAATTTGCATGTTATCGCGGTGATGACTCACCGCGATCACATGCCCGGAAATCGACCGATCGGGTCCAGGAGCTTTGCCTCGGGTGCGAGGCTTAGTCCTGGACCCGTTGCAGACTAGCTGGCGGTGCCCACGGAGCGCACCGCCGGCTAGACTGCATGACGAGTTAACTTGTCATAAGGTCGCTAATGCGGCGGCTCTTATGACGGGAAGGGGTTAAATAGCAGTGTTCACAAACCCATAATAAATGAACACACAACAAAAACAAAAGACATATATCTGACATAAACAGTACGAAATAAAACTAAACCATTTAATTTTTTAGTGGTAGTGTTCCTTTTAATAAACTAGCATTTGCAAAGACATTATTATCCTTACTGTTTATCACACTCTTACATCTTAGTTTTTTTATTTTTATGACTGCCTTCATTACCACGTGTTTGGAATTGATATGACTTTCCTGGCTTGGATCAAACAATCTGAACAGGCTTGTTTGCAAACGTAGCACTTAGTAGCGTTTAATGAAGCTATGCCTTGGTTTTGTAAACTTAGTTAAAAGGTATGAGATTAAAAGGTGCTCTAGTACAGGAGCCAGGTATCCATGATATATATATCTCACCAGGATTGTCCCTGCGCAATATATAGCTAAAGTGGGGAAATGCAATGTTAATTTCACCTCAACTCACCTTTTATTGAATACATTAGATTAACATTTATATAGTGCCAACAATTTACATAGTGCTAAGTACAGAGCATAACGGGAGACTATATATTAAGTTAGACAAGCAAGAACAGATTACAGGTACATGTGGTAGAGAGTCCTGCTTGCAAGCTTACAAACTAGAGGCTTGCATGTTTTTTGCAAGTTATAGGGCAGGGTAAGCAACCTTCCGCACTCCAGATGTTGTGGACTACATTTCCTTTGACACTTTGCCAGCATTAGAAATGACAATCTCTTGCTATGATAGATCTGCTAGTCGGCGACTGGATCAGTTTGCATACTTCCTAAGTCATGCAGGCTGGCTCTTGATCAGAGGATATTATTTTATCCACATACTAGTAATCCACATTCTGTAATGAAAAATGTGCAAATTCATAATTTTATTTCCCTAGTCTATTGGCTTGCTGATGCTTCAATGCAGATTCATAGCATGGACCTTTCAAAACACCCACTAGGCCTTAATACACTGCTTAGGTAATCCTTTACCTGAATGTTCCAATTTTTTACATTTTGTAATTTTGATTCGATGTTCAAAGACCATTTTTTTAAATAATAATAATTGTTTTATTACACTGCTTGCAAGAGATATATTCCTTCTGGCTGTCATGTCATAGGCATATGTTAGGACTTGCAGTACAATTTGAAGTATTTTTCATGTTATAAGTTTTTAAAATATTAACTATAATGAACTTGTGCTTTGACTAATATATGCTTTTTACATGGCTGGTCAAACATCAGTGAACTGAAATACCAGTTTTATAGAATCTTTTTCATTAGAGTAGTAGTAGCATGATATTTTAAGAAATAGTCTACAAATCTGTTCACTTTATCTGTACATTGCCTTTTATATTATTTTGCGTGACATTGTATGTTGAATCAAAATGTAATAACCTTTAAGTCTTTTAGTTTACATGACATCCTACATTAGGATGTCATGTAATATTTTATCTTAATTGTTGTAGGTGGGGAACACAGTTGGCAGTTTTGAGCAGGGACGTGATCACTTTTTGGCTTTGATTCTTTTTGCCTCTTGACACCAAGTTTATTTGTGGTAGCTATGTATTTGACTTAAATTGCAGTCTACACACCAATATTTCCACAACACTCCAGCCCTGCTTGCACTCGGGCACTACAGCGCGGTGCGTGAGTTGGCGGAGAAGGAAGTCTTTGCAGTCAGGGCACACACTGCTCCCTCGTGCGCCGCTGGTTAAAAGTAAAAAAAAAAATATATATATTTATATCCCAGCAGCGACGGCACCATGTGGGGCCAACGGTACATGGACGCCAGGTCTAATTTCTGTGTTGTCATGACGACCTTGCACCCAGGTTTGTCGAGCTCTGCTCTAGATACTGTAGAAAAAAAACAACCTAAAGGATAGAGCAACATTTTATAGTATACATGATTGACAAATGTTAGAGCCATCTTATTTATTTAAGTATGTCTCTTGTCCCTAAAATCATAGAAGCCTTACATTTTATATTGTGTAGTAATTGACTGTATTGCACATATGGTGTGGGGGAATTTACGATCAGTTATAGGAAATGTAAATCCGTACATTCAGTTAATGATATTCCCAATATGTTTTAAAGCCATTTACTGGAATATAATTAATTTAAATTATTATATATTTTTATTTTTCACCAACTCTCACACCTTTACAGATATTTCACACAAAAATGGGTTTACTATTTCAGTGTTTACACAAGAGATGTATCTTTGCCACTGAAAAAATCATTCTGGAAGGTTTCATTAGGATTGTGCAGGATCGGCAACTCTGTATTCTGGGTTTATAGCCAGTGACATCAAGTGCAACTTTCCAGTGTAAATGTTTGACCCATGATACTCCCTAGGGATGCCAACAGCCATACAAAATGGCATCTGCAAGGCACTCTGGGTCACAAATTATTGAAATCTGGTAGTAGATGGCTCATGAAAATTAGTAAAGTTGCCTAATGTCCTCAATCCTTGGGTTCTGTTCCGTTCCAGTGTTTGTAGGTTTGCAATGTAACTTTTTTGGGAAGGCTTTAGTCTGAAAAAATGGCCAAGTTATTTGTAAGTTCGTAATATAATAGAACCTTATGTTCATTTTTTTTTTTTTTTTTACTTCTATGTACTCTCTAACCATCTTTATTCATATAGGTGGTCTCATGGCAGAATTGTTGTTTCAGGTTGATAAAATCAAGTGTTGATGTCTCTTCCTATCATTGTTTTAGCCAAGTGTCACTCCAACGTGTCATGACATAATAACCTATCATGGCTGTCTATTGTGCCAAAAGTTGTAGACCAAGCAAAAATATGAAACCCTACACTTCCTAAAGTAAAAGAAAAATGTTATGATATACGGAGACTGCATTAAGAGAAAACAATTCGTGGCAGATAATACAGATAATAAGGTGACTGTAGTGACTGTTAATTAGGTCATGGTTATAAGTAGCACTTTGTAATGCTGGCCAAAAGCAGAGTGCAGGGGGGTCGGAAAAGTCGTGACTGATCAGACTAGTGATACATAGTCCTTGGTGTTCCTTGTATTAAAGGGATAGTTTAGTCCCAAAACTCACTTTGGTGCTAGATGAAGATTACTGCTTGTATAGTGCACAGGGTTTTTTTCCAGTGTGATTTGATGCAGGCATTCTGCATAAATCATATTTTTAATATTTGACTCAAGCCCTTTCCAGTGATTACTCTGCATGTTTACAGCAGGTGCGGCAGCACTGATTATATAGACACTGAGGATGTAAAGTTGTTTCATTTATGTGGACCTTGAGTGAACTGGCTCTTGTACACAGTAGGATCTCTTAACAGTGCAACACATTGTCTGATGACATCACTAGAGAGAGAGGAAATTCCATTCATTTAAATGAAATAATTCTCATTGGTTACAGGAAAAAACAGTGTGGGCAGTCTTGGCTTCTTGCAAACTGCTGTAATTTTACAAAATCATCAATGTTTTTTATATTTTAAGCAATGCAAAATGTGAAACATGCATTTTAAAGTACTTTGAAAGCACATTGATATGCATTAACATTCGAAAAGATGCATTTTGGGCACCAGACAGTCCATTTAATCAGGGCGTGACAAACGTGATTTGATTTTAGGAGCCAGCAAAAAAATGTAGGAGCCAGACAATGGCACATCAATTTACACAAACATACACACATAATCATTCACAGTCTCGCGCGCGCACACACCACAGTCATCCACTCAGTCACATACACACACCTCACAGACATCCACTCAGTCACATGCGTGCACCTCACAGACATCCACTCGGTCACATGCGCGCACCTCACAGACATCCACTCGGTCACATGCGCGCACCTCACAGACATCCACTCGGTCACATGCGCGCACCTCACAGACATCCACTCGGTCACATGCGCGCACCTCACAGACATCCACTCGGTCACATGCGCGCACCTCACAGACATCCACTCGGTCACATGCGCGCACCTCACAGACAAACAAGTTATCCGTTTTTATGTTCCCTTAAAGGTGTCCTCCATCCTTGCTGCTTTACCTCGGTGCAGGGGAGGGAGACATTCGTGTTGCTGCAGTGTCGGGGACTCTAAAGGAACAGACCAGATTGATTAGTCTCCTTCCCGTGTGCCAGGATGTCACGTGACACCTGGCACTAGAGAGCGTTGCGTGAGGGTGTGGAGCTTGCAGTCTGAATCTCACCCCGCCACACCTCCCCCCCCCCCCCCCCCCGCACTGCGCTTTAAATAAACCGGAAGGCAGCAGCAGGGGGCTACATATGGCTAACGGCACCCAGTCTGCATTTCTGGTCACCCTGGCGCCCGAAGTTTGTGGAGCCCTGCATTTAATAAATGCAGTATTGAGCAGTTCTAAAAAAAATAATTTTTTTTGAAAATGCACATTTTAAGTGGGTCTATTACTCACATTTGTCTTCAGGTAAGTAATCCAATTTGAAAACATCTTTTTATGCTTGTAAAATCACCAATAAGTATTTATTAACTAAAGAGATCTTCCTGGATGTCTTCAATTATGTGTTCATAATCTGGTGTGCAGCTGTGCATATGACCTTGCATGTACTATTTTGTGTCTATGCTGTCTTTTATATCCGGCAAACTACATTTATAATAAGTTTTCATTTAATAAATCTAGCAATACACAGTGCATCATATAGAAAAAGGTTTTTTTTTGGTAAATGCTCCAGCTGCTAATGCTTATTCAAACCTTATACATGTTCAGTTGCCACCAGAATCATTTTAGCTCTTCTGAGCGCTGCCTGCATAGGGAGAAAACAGCCATTTTATTAATCCTTTTGGTTGGATCAATGATCAGACTGATAGGTTGAGCCCTGCAGTCTGTCACTATGCAGCTGAGGCTCTATAGTTGAGTGTGGCTTTAAAGTTTTTGAAAGGAGTGAGAAGTGGTTCTCCTAGTTGACTTTTCAGATGTGTTTCATGTCTGTGCTTAAATTGTAGAGCGCAATGCGTTGCCTCTTACAACAATTGGCATGTGTAAAATGTATTTGTTCAGAATACATATTATTGTTATTGCATTGTGCTTAAAATTCCCATGGGTCATGACCTGCATTTCTGTTGGTCCATTGGTTATATTTTTTTTCCATTTAAGTAACTGTAAAGGTAATTTGGTATGGTTGATGGAAGACTAACAAATGTCTTCCTTTAGAATTTAGACATCTTTTTCTCCTAGTGTCAATTTAAATTGTGCGTTTAGCATAGCAATCGTGTGGATTGTGTTGGAGAAATTAAAGCAAATAAATGCCCACATTTCTCAGAGTTGTGAATACCTATTCTTCTGCCTCTCATTTTATAACTTATTTTGAAGCTGTAATGTCCAAACTGTGTAGTCTTGGTTTGTTTTGTGTTTACTTTGTTCCTATTATTCTCCTTTTTAAATGCTTTAACTAATTATGCGGCTTGTCTGCATTCAAAACATTTATAGGTCATTTGTATATTATCATAGAGATCAGTAGTTGGGTGGGCATGTTTACATGCATTTTGGTTGCTCTACTCCAGTGTGGATATTTGAAGGAGTCTACTATTTGTACAGGGCATGATGAAACACAGAAGCCTACTTTCTATCCTTTCCATCCTGTGGAAGTATCATTTCACTGGCTCATAGAATAACCAGGCTGCAAATGATTGTGAGGCCTTGATGTATTTAAGGAGCACAAAGCATCTGACAAGCAGGTGTAAATTAATTGAGTGAGTTTTACAAAATGAACTTGGTGGATTTGTAATAAGGCAGCAAAGTCCTTTAAATGTGACACACAGGTACACTGTTGTATTAAAGTTGAAATACCTTCTAGTAGCTGTAATGGTGATGATATAAAACACTGCTGCACGGAGCCCTGATATCGGTGTTGCTGTATGACATACATACAGTGTATGTCATCGAGGCATTACAGCAACACTGGCTGAGTGGAGGAAGTGCTCCTTTAGACACAGGACATTTGTGGTCTGTGCCTAAATGTTGTCACTTTTCATTCTTGTTACATGGTGTCATTTGAATGACCATAGAATTTAACACTGCAACGAATCCTAAGCGTAATCGTGAACATGCATACCACTTCCATGACAGGACATCCTGTATTCTTCCCGTGCATTTGTGGTCAATATAATTCCTCTCATTATTTAGCCATAGAGACAAAGCGGATCTAAAAATAAAACACTGCAGCAATAAAATTGCAATGTTTATTATGATAGATCACACTAAAACAAATGGAAATCTCTCCTGATGAGAGCAGTGTTGTAACACCATTACACTAAAACAAAGCAAAGTATCTGAGAACAATGCTATAATAATATCTTGATTTGGATTTCATGATTTGGGTTTGTGACCTGTACACAGTTTTTCAAATGTATTATACCTGCTCTCCTAAAAAATTCATGTCACACTAAACAAAGGTTCGGTATTTAAACATGGAAATACTTTACAGTCTAAAACAAATTGAATTTAGCCTCAGATGTGTAATGCACATTTTTTTATATTAATTGGGATTGTGCATTCTCCTTTATTTTTGTCCACAGTGTAATTAGTAACAAGGGATTGGAAGTTTGTTGTGTTGTTGCTAGAGCAGGGGGAGGCCTTGATGCTTGGCCAGCATTACAGCTGTAAAAGCATTATGGTAGATGTAGTCCACAACATCTGGACTTCCAAATGTTGCCTAATTCTTTACTGGAGCACAAGTAAAGCATGCTACTTGTGAAATGTCTCTTTGGCCTATAGTGGTTTACTGCATTAAGTCTTATCACTTGAGCTACATTTCACATGATACCATGCCAGTTTGAACTCCACAACTGCCAAGTAAAATAGCATGTAGTTAAGTAATAGCTTGTAGATTGCATTTCATGTATAAAATATTTAAGCAGGAGATGACTGTTATAGTAAATGTCAAATTGGCCTTCAGATGCTTTAGAGTGGCACAGAAGTATTTTGAACGTTTGCCACCCGTGTGATCTAAATCTATTGTGTAATGCAGGTTTATGTTCAGCTTATACCTCTCCGTTGTGAGATTTTTCTGCTGGTATGGACACAAATGACTCATTTTCAAAAGTAAAGGTTTCTTGTTGAACTAACAGAAGATACAATGGAATATGCCTTCATATGTACATGCCACTTTATCACCGTACTAGGGCCACTTTAGGTTTTGACTTCTGCCTCTGTAAGATCAAGTGGTGAAAGGTTTTAATTTCTGATTTAAGAATATGGAAAGTTTGTATCAGGATATCTAGAACTGACAGGTCAGGTTGGAATGTTTACAGATAATGCCAAGTTCATTCATGCAGTTTGTCCATCCCTAACGCAGGGCTCGACAAACCCCAGGCGCCAGGTCGCCATGGCGACCAGGAAATTAGACCTGGCGCCTGGGTGCTGTCAGCCTCATGGTCCCCTTGCCGCTGCCATCCGATTTTTCTGCAGCGCGAGGGGGTAAAGTCTGTGCCGATGGCCGATGGCACAGACTGCAAGCTCCGCCCCCTCGCGCAGCGCGTGTCTGAGTGCCGGGTGTCGTCACGTGACATCCTGGCACTCAGCACGCCGACCAAGTTCAGCTGCAGCATGAATGTCCCCCTCCCCTGCAGTGAGGTAAAGCAGCAGGGAGGGGGGACACACCAAGAAGAAACCCCCAAGAAAAGACTGTGTGAGGTAGATATGTGTGTGTATGTATTGTAAAGTAGGTGTGTGTGAGGTGTTTAGATGTTTGTGCATATGTAAAGTAGGTGTGTGTGAGGGGTTTGTGTATATGGGTATATGTAAAGTAGGTGTGTGTGAGGTGTTTGTGTATATGTTTATATGTAAAGTAGGTGGGTGTGTGTGTGAGGTGTTTGGATATATGTGTATATGTAAAGCAGGTGTGTGTGAGGTGTTTGTATATTTGTGTATATGTAAAGTAGGTGTGTGTGAGGTGTTTGTATATTTGTGTATATGTAAAGTAGGTGTGTGTGAGGTGTTTGGATATATGTGTATATGTAAAGTAGTTGTGTGTGAGAGGTGTTTGGATATATGTGTATATGTAAAGTAGGTGTGTGTGAGGTGTTTGTATATATGGGTATATGTAAAGTAGTTGTGTGTGTGTGTGAGGCGTTTGGATATATGTGTATATGTAAAGTAGTTGTGTGTGTGTGAGATGTTTGGATATATGTGTATATGTAAAGTAGGTGTGTTTGTATATATGTGAAGTAGACGTGTGTGTTAATGAATTGTGTTTATGTTTGCGTGATTGTCTGGCTCCTAAAAAAAATTTCTGGCTCCTAAAATCAAATTAAATTTGTCAAGCCCTGCCCTAACGTGTTGATTATCTGTTGCAAATTTAGTAAGGGTCCTAACAAATGGAGAGGAAAGGATCAGACCTAGAAACTTCCACAAATCAAAGAATGGACTCATTAGTTATCTGCTGCTTTGACAAAGTATTTAAGGAATGTTTCATGAATAGGGCCTGTGTAAACACACAAAGCTTTTCAGAAACAAATCTGTGCTTAAAAATAGATTGAATATCTTGTTAAACTGCATACCAGCTCTTAAATTATGTTACTCACATTAGACAGTAATTCATTTCCTGTTGGAAATATCTCTGGTTAAAATCTTAAGTTAAGTGTCTAACATTCCCATACATTTACTGATCTGTAGTAAAATATTGTACGAGAATGACATCAGCCTTACTGGAGTTTGTTTATTAAGAGGCTTTACAGCCATTAAAGAATATGTTCAATAATTTATTGTTGACACATGAGCATAGATGTTGCGGGGTGAGGGGGCAGAGAGGGGTTGCAGCATATAGTCTACAGAAATTTTTACCCTGCATTTGCACCCTGGTAAATTTCTTAAAAATGCAGCAGTTGCTAGCTGCCACATGGTTACGGTCATTAAACAAGAACCCTTAAAACTGCATGCTTACAGCATGAATTCTTTCACCTGCTCTCCACATACTTTGCATTTTGTCTGTCCTTGGAAAGTAAAACATTAAACCATAATATATACTGGATTCTCCATCAACAAATCTGAAACTGAACAACTTTTATGCCATAGAAAAGACACTGATAAAGACCCTTGCTTTTGTAACCGTACTTTTTTTTTTTTTGTCTTGCCTTTGAGATCTTACTCATTTTCAGACCAATTCCTGATTAAAATGATTAGTTCTGCACACTAAATTATGGCTTTCAACTTTTATATAACACTAAACAAATATTGATCTGCAAAGCACAATTGTGGAATTACAATTTGATTAAAAGTGTAATATTTCAATAGAAAATGAATTAGAATGTTTTTGTAATGCTTTAGCAAGGTTTATAAAATGTAATCTTAGTTTAGTACAGGGCTCGACAAACCAGACCGTGAGCCGTGCATGGTGCACTCGCCGCTGGGATCTTTAAAAACAAAAAAAGGGAGCAGAGTTTGTGCACCGGATGCACAGACTTCCTGCTCCGCCGCCCACCGCGCTCCAGTGCCCAACTGTGTATGAGTATCTGTGTGTGACTGACCTGTGTGTGACTGACTGACTGACCTGTGTGTGACTGACTGACTGACTGTGTGTGACTGACTGACTGTGTGTGACTGACTGACTGTGTGTGACTGACTGACTGTGTGTGACTGACTGACTGACTGTGTGTGACTGACTGACTGACTGTGTGTGACTGACTGACTGACTGTGTGTGACTGACTGACTGACTGTGTGTGACTGACTGACTGACTGTGTGTGACTGACTGACTGACTGTGTGTGACTGACTGACTGACTGTGTGTGACTGACTGACTGTGTGTGACTGACTGACTGTGTGTGACTGACTGACTGACTGTGTCTGACTGACTGACTGTGTCTGACTGACTGACTGACTGTGTCTGACTGACTGACTGACTGTGTCTGACTGACTGACTGACTGTGTCTGACTGACTGACTGACTGTGACTGACTGACTGACTGTGTCTGACTGACTGACTGTGTGTGACTGACTGACTGACTGTGTGTGACTGACTGTGTCTGACTGACTGACTGACTGTGTCTGACTGACTGACTGTGTGTGACTGACTGACTGACTGTGTGTGACTGACTGTGTCTGACTGACTGACTGACTGTGTCTGACTGACTGACTGTGTCTGACTGACTGACTGTGTCTGACTGACTGACTGACTGTGTCTGACTGACTGACTGTGTGTGACTGACTGACTGACTGTGTGTGACTGACTGACTGTGTGACTGACTGACTGACTGACTGTGTGACTGACTGACTGACTGACTGACTGACTGACTGACTGACTGACTGACTGACTGACTGACTTACTGACTGACTGTGTGTGACTCAAAATATTTTACTCATTTGTTGAAAGTAAATAATCAGTTTAAAAGGGACACTCTTCAAGTATAATATGAGAAATGATTGCACCATACTTGCTTTTAAAAAGACTGCTCAAAGACAACAGTTTTTAGTGAGCTCGTTTGAGCATGTCCATCTAACCTTTTGTACCAGCATTTCAAACCTGTTGTGTTACCTCATGTTTGCTCATTGTAGATTTTTGGCGGAATATAATGGTTCTTTATGAATAATTCAAACCTTCTAGAACACATTATTGGCAAGAGCCAGGTATGATTTTAAAATCCATCCTCAATCTGCATTAGATACATGATACCAACACATTAATGTAACTTTGTGAAAAATGCTTGAATAGTATTAAAGATATTTAAGTTAAAGGGACACTCTGGTGCAAGTTGAAGACTACTGATTGTATAGTGCACAGGCTATATTCCAGTGTGATTTGATGCAGGCATTTTGTATAAATCACATTTTTAATATTTTACTCTAGCCATCCCCCAGTCATTACACTGCATTATATAGACACTGAGCATATAAAGTTTTGTTTCATTTAGTCACTTCCTGTGCTGCTGTAATAGAACTGTTTTCTATCTTTTAAGCAAAATGTAAAACATGCATTTTAAAGTACTTTGTACTCTAATATGCATTAACATTTGGAAAATGCACCAGACAATCCCTTTAAATGACACTGAAAAAGATCTACATTCCATTTTTTCCCCAAGCACTTTTGTAGTTGGCAGCGTGATCTCAGCCAATCAGAGCAGCTTCTCCTGTTAACTGAGATGTGTCTTTGTCTGCTAGACCCCATTTTCATACAAAACTAGAGCTGGGGCTTGACAAGTTTAACTGTGATCTAGGAGCCAGATGTAAAATAACTTGGCACGCTTGTTGGAAACACACGACACATGCACAGCACTGTGTATCCACTTAACATCCACACAGCACGGTCTGTCAACAACTACCATCAAATGTATGTAACCCACATACCCTCGATTCCTAACTTGTCACAGTCCCGCTGTTGTGAACTATAAATAACATGATGCCCATCCAACCATTTGGCTGGCTGAGCTTCATAGGAACTGTATTCCACAACAAGTATGCAGCCAGAGGTCACAGTCATGATGTTTAGATCTAGTGCAGTTATGGCTAGCTTGGAAAGTGCAGCTGTTGTGGATTCCCATGATGCTGAGCCAACCATTTGTTAGTTGTGCACCATGAGACTTGAATTTAAGAGCATTTTTTTAATGTAATTATACTGCACTTCCTCTTCCTGTATTTCTTAACCTGCAAGGGGAAAGGGAGGAGGTGCCACTTCTAACCTGGTGCCTTGAGTGCCATCCAGAGGAGCATGGATATATGCTTACATGTGAACAGATGCAATGTGCAGCTCCCCTGCATCCCTCAGAGTGTTGTGCGTGATGGTGATATGCCAGCATCTGCATGAAAATACTGCAAGGGAGCCGCTTATTTCATATGTGCTGGTATAAACACAGATCCATTTTTCCTCATGAATACCACACTGCTTTCCTGCAGGGATGGCAAAAGCTTGTTTTCTTAGTTGCCATGACGTACTAGCCCAGGGTTTTACCAAACTCTGCACTAGAGGGAAACCTGTTAACTAATTATTTGTAACAACTAGCAATGGGAGGCTTCTGGTAAAATGGCATGCATCTTAAAAAGTACATACTATATATTTCCTATACTAGATCATTTCCCTATTGTTCTAATGGAAGCAGAATTTAAAAAAACTAAGTAGCTCAAAGATGTATGAGATTACAGGGAGCCGGGGAAAGTAGTTTCTTTTTTTTGTCTGATCTGGATGTTACTGCAAGACATGGCAGAAGCACTAAATAATAACTTGACAGGCTTCTAAAGAACGCAATGATAACTTTTAAAGACCAAGTTATCAGGATTCATAGGACTCATTGGATTTTAATGATCTCTAGTTTCTTTTTAGATTTGCACCTTTACACGGCTTGACAAATGCCAGTAGCTGGGGCTCCAAAAATCCATACTGCTGACGTCTAACTTTCTTGATTGTTTCAAATGGAAGTCTATAGAGGTTACATTTCTATGGCTCCCAAAATAATTATGTTGGCTCCTTTCTTTTTTTCTGCAGCACAACCAACATATCATATACAATGTTATTTAAAATGTTTATACTTATACTCATGCAATAGCTATTCATTCACATCAACCTCATATTTACATGAAATAAATGTATTGTTTTAAATTGGTGGACCTTACTTCTAGAATTCCACAAATCTACAAAGCCCATGTTAAACTACTTTGGATATAGCATGAGCATTAACTCCAACCACTTCACTTTGACCTGCTCTGTACTGATGAATGTACATATTTATTATGAAATCATGACTGTATTGTAGATTTGCTGAAATGTCAGACTTCTCTGTCAATTTGTTCTGCTGAAGTGTGATCCGAAGTAGGATGGTGTTAAATAGGATTCTAATTTTGTTTCCCATGATGTTAATTAATTGCAGTAACTTTTTAGATTCTGTCTGAGAACAAGCTGAGGTTTCATTCTTTTAAGGAGATAATTTCCTGTTTTCCTTTATTAGCCTAAACCTTTTAGCCTCCATGCTTACCATTTTTAAATTATTGAAAATGGGCATTTCAGGATTTTTTACATAAGCTATTAAAATAGACCTTTAGCCTTAAGTACTGGATAGAAAATTAAACAATTGTTGACAAAAATGAAGTATTATTAATAGAAAGATAGGTATTTAAAATAGAAATGTTTAAATGAAAGAACAGAAATTAAGTACCTTTATTGAGACCTTTTTCTCCTGTACAGCTCTACCAGGTGCTGACATGTTAGGTCAAAAGAAGTAAGATCTGACACAAGATTCTAAACATGTCTGACCCCGACAGAGCTATAAAAAAAAAAATATAACACCATGCTTAATAAGGTAGTTTAATTCTATTTAGAATGCATTCACTTGATTCAATCTTTCAAGTAAACATAGCTTCATTGTTTGCCTACAGTTGTGCTTTTAATAATTACACAAAAATGCCAACAGGGAGAGAAAACAATATTTTAGACATTCTAAGAACAGTAATTTTTACACTATCCTTGGGCTGTTTGTGCATATATGTGCCATGTTTATATCCCGTAACAAAACAAGAAAATGCCTTTTGAGTTTGCCATTATACGGTTTTATTTACATAATGTATTTACCCTTGTACGCATCATGTGCTTTCTTTTCTAAAACCCATTTTCCCTTACATTTGCAGGCTCAGATAGCCTTCCTGCAAGGTGAAAGAAAAGGACAAGAGAACTTGAAGAAAGATTTAGTGAGAAGAATAAAAATGTTGGAATATGCTCTAAAGCAGGAAAGGTATGCAATCTATGTATGTTTCTGTGCAATATGATAAAGTAGCGAACACGCTAGTATGTACTCAGCTTTATATACCCAAGACCAGAATTCTCATAATTGGGTCATTAAACGGGATTTACGGCACTATTTTTCTGGTGTTCTGTAGAAGGCAAGTTGACTTGCAAACTCTTCTATCATTTTTTTTGTTTAACCAATATACCCCCCCCCCCCCCCTTTTGTGACCACCTCCCATCTATCATCCCCAAGCAAAATGTTTTTAAAATTCCAACATAGTCTACAATTGACTTAATAGACACAGGTAATCCATGAACGCCAAATTTCTCCAAATCTAAGTCACCTGACAGGGTGAAGCAAAGGAGCTTCACTGCCAAGGTGCCAGGAAGGTGAGTATCCAAACTGACCCACATCTAAAATGGTTTTTTTTTTTCTCTCTGTTTCTTGGGTCATTTCAGACCTTGGATCTTTGGATAAGGTATATTCAACATGTATGTAATGTAAAAATATATTTCTCAATTTTATCTTTGTATTTGATAACATTGTACTCTTTCTATGTGGAAAAGAAAGTGAAAAGAAGTCGAACATTTCTAGTGAATTACTATTCTAAAAGTAGATCAAGCAATAGCACTTTGTACATCCTCTGTTTCCAAAAAAATAGGTAATTGACCGCTCACCCTAGACATACTTAGACACTAAGCTGTTTTTTAATTTCCTAAAAGCAGTGATGTCTGTAAACTCTTCAAAGGTATCTTGGGGGCTTCATAATTGGTTATTAAAGGAACATTGCACTTCCTTGTAGAAAGCAAGGCTTAAAAAAAAAAAAACATGTCCTGGACTTTAAAGTAAACCTGACGTGTATCATAAGATACACGCGGGTTTACTATCTGCTGTGTCTCACATCTGAGACACAGCAGTTCCTGGTTGTCATTGCGCGCACAACCAATCAGAGTGGGGGCTCCGACTGCTGAATGCAAGGTCTCTTGTTGCTAGCGCTGCTGATCCATGCAAAAACTAGGCGCAGAGAGAGCCGGTTGCCGACCAGACGGCTGCTTGCTTCCTATGGAACCATGGCAGCTGTTGGACAGAAGATAAACTGGCGTGTACTATCAAAATGAGGGTCTCCCTCTGCTCTAGCAGAGAGAGCCGGTCCTCGACCAGACGGCTTCCTCCTTCCTATGGAAGCATGGCAGCTGTCAGTCAGTGGATAAACTTGCGTGGACTATCAGAAGAACGTGCCAGTTTATCCTCACAATAGCAACAAATAAAATTTCACCTGTGCTTCTATATTAGAAACACGAGTGAAAAGTAACGTTTAGTGTTCTTTTAAAGATGAAAAAAACTTTTACTTGGAGAAAAAAAAAAATTGTGATCTGTGCCTATTTGCATACGTTTTGCATTCATTTTTCATTCTAACAAAGTATTTAAACTATCAAATACATACATTTTTTAAATGACTCAAAGTAACTAATGCAGACATTCCCGCAGTAGTGGTGCAGCATAAAGCAACTACATGTCACATAGTGATGAAAAATGACTAATCCAGAAGGACCGGCACACCTCTTACATGTTGCTTGATGAGGAAAAGTCTTCCTCCCTGTTCTTGAAGTAAACTGCCATCTTAATAACTAGATCCTACTGATTAGTCAGCTGCAAGATGATGAACCGCACACCCTTTTGATTTCACTATTGTGGCTACAACAGATGTTCAGTAACTGGCACAATATTTAGCTCCTTTCATCTTTTGTTTTAGTTGGATGATGGAATCCTCATTGTTAGGCAGAATGCTCAGGACATGCACAAACATTTGTTTATCCTGATGGGTTACTTGGTAAGGATTTAACATTTGCAATGAAAATGCAAGCGTGAACTATTTGATCACTTATGTTCAGTACAGTATAGATTCCTCTGAAGACACAGTTAACAGCCGGTAGGTTACTTTCCAATATTCCTGTGTAATGGTGTATCTGAAGTGTGCTGTAGCAATTACATTTATCTGTAGTCCTTAAACACCCCAGTTTAGGTTATGTAGTATACTTGTAACAGCCCCTGCACATAGACTACACTACTGTTATTGCTGGTCTTGTTAGTTGTAATTTTAATGTGTGCCATCTAAAAATGCTGATCTAGAAATATTCATGCAAGAGCGGATTCTTCTTCAAGTTACATTGCAGCAGGGTTTGACAAATTTCTGTAGACTCTAGGACCGAGGTAGACCAATTCAGGAGCCAGATTGTTTTACATAGAACTTTATGTCCATCTCCCAAAATTAAACAATCAAAAAAAAGTTAGGAGCCAGCAGTAGGAATTTTAGGAACCATGGCTTCTGGGATTTGTCAAGTGTTAGAGAATTCTTCATTACGGTACTTGTATGTGTGATCCTTTTTATTCTTGTTTCACTGTATGATTGACCTGTTCCTTTAAACTTTCTTTGTTCTACTTTTTAACAACATTCTCACTGGTCAGACAGACGTACTAAGGCAGGGCTTGACAAATTTGATTTTAGGAGCCAGACAATCACGCAAAGATACATACATACATACACACACACACACCAACCCACTTCACATATACACCCCCCACCCACTTCACATACACACACACCTACTTCACATGCACACCTCAAACATACACATATACACCTCACACATAGTTTTTTTGTTGTTGTTGTTGTTCTTAACGTGTGTGAGTGCTGGGTGTCGTCACTTGACAACCCAGCACTCAGCCGAAAGAGCAATGAAGATCGGCTGCAGCACGAATGTTCCCCCTCCCTGCTTCTTTACCTCATTGCATGGATGTTAAGTGACAACACCCAGCACTCACACACGCGTTGCTCGAAGGGGCGGAGTTTGCCGTCTGTGCAATCCGCACAGACTTGCACCCCTCGCACTGCAAAAGAACACAAAAAAAACTAATAGCAGTGATAAGGGGACCATGCGGGTGATGCGCCCAGGCTTAATATGTCGACCTGGTGCCCCGGGGTTTGTCGAGCCCTGTACTAAGGGTTAATTTATGAAGAACCGTTCTGGGGTAATTTAGTAAAGGGGGAGCAGTCATCATGTAATTGCTCACCCAGAGAAAAGCAGGTACTCAATAAATGACACATAGTGTTGTCTCATATTGCCCTTCTGTGGTTATTTCTGTATGTGTAATTTCAACAACAACAACAAAAAAAAAATTTATTTTTATTTATTTGTCATAATTCTCTTGTTACCTCTAGTGTTTGTAAAACTAGTTGTGAAATAACTTGCAGGGCTAATTTGTTTTGTTTTTTAAGGTGGTGTATGTGTGTTTTACTACCACAGAGCTCTGTGATACTCACACACCACCTATTACTGGAAGTTTTATAGCTATGGAGCTGTGGGGTACAGTGACACACAACTCATTACTGTGTGTTTTTGACAACGTTCTACGCATACTGCATTATACACACGGCTAGCTGCTGGGTTACCACATTTTAATATGATTCACAGATAGCATTGTGAGATACTTTTGGGGGTCATGGGAAATCTACTCTAGAAGGTTTTATTTTAAGGGCAAGAGAGAAGTACGATCCATTGTAGTCTAGTAGTCAGCCCAGGAGTCTGTTCGAGGTCTAGCCACTTTTCCTGCTGCCATCATGTAGCCACTCCGGCTGTCTGTGTATCAACAGATGCACGTGAGGAAGCGGGAGAAGACATTTGTGCTTGTTAGAGAAGATTCCCTTTTCTGCCATTCACATGGATGTGTTGGCTAGGGCAAGGCTTGACAAACTTGATTTCATTTCAGGAGCTATCTGCAAACTTGAGAAGTCTGTGCTAAAAGTTGCCATCTAATAGACGGCACAGTCTATAAACAAATATAAATTATACCATACTAATGATGTATACTAATGTGTGCACACGCACACACACCCATGCTGAGACACACGTGCTCACCAACAACTCCATACACACACATGCTGACACGCATGCACAAACACTTACTCCTGGTGTCAGGGCCCAGATTCTAATAGTCATGTGACCTGGAGCTTTTTATTTGTCAAGCTGTCCCCTAACCTGACTCTCTCCCAGTGCCCTCTCTTTTTTTCATATAAAAGAGAGACAAAATACTGTAAATCAAATTTCCCAGTCTCTCGTCTTTATATGACTAAGCTTGAGATTACATCATGTTTGTGTCCTATTTCATGTCTCACATTAATGTGAGCTGTAATGGGAATGCAAAATTATTTGTTGTAAGGTAAGCAGTATAAGTATATAACACATCTATACATTTTTGTTAAGACTAATACGTTATTGGGTTGCATAATTTATTTATTGACAATATCAACGTTCTAGATAACATTACATTAGCATTTATAAAGAGCCAACAATTAGTACCGTGTAAATTGAAATTAGTCTAAATTAGTGGAACAGACAGACCAATACATGAGGTAGAAAACTACTAAAAAAACATAGTCCTACTGGATTATAGTGTAAAAGTTGGTAGACACTGTGCTAAATAAGTTCATCAGCACCTTCTGTCCATGGATTTTTGCTCTTTCTCTTCATTCGTGGAGGGGGAAAAAAAGGAGGAAAATCCAGCATCATTCTAAGGGGATCATGAGAAATATTTGTATCCGTGTTAAATTCACATATTACAGCCATGTGTGCACTAACCACAATTTATGATAAAGGTGTCCCCAGTACCACCACCTGTTGTAGGGGTTAAAAGAAGATAGGCAATAACTTACCGTATATACTCGAGTATAAGCCGACCCGAATATAAGCCGAGGCACCTAATTTTACTACAAAGAACTGGGAAAAATATTGACTCGAGTATAAGTCTAGGGTGGGAAATGAGGCAGCTACTGGTAGATATTGCCCCGAATCTGCCATTTAATATGCCAGGATATTGCCCCCAATATGCCATTTAATATGCCAGGATATTGCCCCCAATATGCCATTTAATATGCCAGGATATTGCCCCCAATATGCCATTTAATATGCCAGGATATTGCCCCCAATATGCCATTTAATATGCCAGGATATTGCCCCCAATATGCCATTTAATATGCCAGGATATTGCCCCCAATATGCCATTTAATATGCCAGGATATTGCCCCCAATATGCCATTTTAATATGCCAGGATATTGCCCCCAATATGCCATTTTAATATGCCAGGATATTGCCCCCAATATGCCATTTTAATATGCCAGGAAATTGCCCCCAATATGCCATGTAATATGCCAGGATATTGCCCCCAATATGTCATGTAATATGCCAGGATATTGCCCCTTAGTATGCTCGTTATGCCACCCTCCTCCCCCCCTTCCCCAGACCCCAGTACTTACCTCGTTCCTGCTCCGTCTCCCGGTGCTCTGAAGGTGCGTGGCTGTGAGCTCCCCTCCAGCCGCGCGGAACAATAAAGTTTGTTTAAAAAAAAAAAAAACAGACTTTGTTGACCGCGCGGCTGGAGGGGGAGCGCACAACGCTTCCCTCACAGCCACGCATCTTCAGAGCACCGGGGGACAGAGCAGGAACGAGGTAAGTTTTAGATTTTTTTTTTCTCCAGAGACACCGACTCGAGTATAAGCCGAGGGGGGCATTTTTCAGCACAAAAAATGTGCTGAAAAACTCGGCTTATACTAGAGTATATACGGTAATTAGACTTGTAAATGCAGCTATAAAATATAGGAAGAGATGGCGATATTTGATTAGTTACCATTGTGATAACAAGGTTTATATTTTTCTGAAAGATATTTCTAAATCATTAGCCCCAGGCTGACTGGTAGTTTTACTTGAATGTAAAGTGTGAGTCTGGTTATACAGATAAGATCTCAACACACAATGGCAATTGTTAGCAGCATAGCAGAAATGTGTCTTTGGGGGAAAAAGGAAAATTAAACACTTCCTGATTGTTCTGACATCACACTAGGAAGGCCAATTTATCCTTCAATAGCTATTTTTACTTTATTATGAAAAACGTTTTCTTAAAATAACTGTGTCCCTCTTCCCATGCTACAGGGCAAAATATCACAAGCTCAAATACGGGACAGAATTAAATCAAGGAGACATGAAGCCACCAAATTATGATTCAGGTAAGATTATTTTTTTCTGACATAGTTGCTAGATTATGATTTTACAAATTCAGCATATTTGATAGTTATATTTTAAATGTATTTATTAATTGAACACTATACATTTTATAGAATGTCTACTAAACATAGATGAAATAATAAACAGACACAAACTAAACAAAAAGCATGTTACCGCTAGAAGTTTTTAAAAAATATTTTGTAAGTATTTTGAATTAATACAATGAAAATGGATGCTTTTACATTAGCATTACTGGCCTCTATATAGCCCTCTGGACCCCCTTTTTCCTGTTTTCAGTAACATTTCTTTTTGCATTCAGTAGTAGTGGCTCTTATTGCAGTAAATGTTTGAGTTCTCTGAACCCCTTATGTATTACCTTGATATCATTTTTTGTTTCCTTCCAGGCATTATGCAGCCTTTGTTAAAACCAAATGTCTTCTTTAACCCCTTCGCGACACAGGACGGACTAGGTCCGTCCTGTGTGGCGAAGCGTTAGTGACACAGGACGGACCTAGTTTTTCCGCTTTCAGTGCTCTGATGGTATTGTAACGATGCTTCCGTGTGGAAGCATCGTACAATACTAAAAAAAATGCCCGTCGGCATTTCGATCGCTCCGGAGAGCGATCGAAATGCCGGTTTTAAAGGCACAGTGCCTTTAAAACACGTGCATTAAAAAATGAGCATAGGAAGCAAATTTTTCGCTTCCTATGCTCAGAAAGTGTTCCTGATTGCCTCGCAAGTCGAGGCAATCAGGAACACAAAAAAAAAATGCACGATCTTGGTCACTGGGTGACCAAGATGGCGCTGCCCTTCTAAGGGCAAGAGCACAGGAGGCAGGAAGTACCTGCTTCCTGTGCTCTCTGGCTGTCACACGATTGCCTCTTCACAGAGGCAATCAGTGACTGCCAGGCACACTGACAGGCAGTGGGGATGTTCTGCTGAACATCCCCACTGACTGGTCAGATCAATATTAACCCTATATTGATCTGACCAGTTATGATCTGCCTCCCTCTCCTCACATTTTTTTAGTGAGGGAGAGAGACAGATCAAAGTTCTAAAAGTAAAAAAAACAATAAACACACAACACACAAATATTAAAACAATAAAAAAAAACTTATTAAAGCAATTCCCTGCGTTTAACCCCTTCCCTGCCACTGATCTTGCACAAGCAGTGATCGTGCAGCGCATTTATTTTTGCCGTTTGTGCATTTTTTAGGGGTTAATTTTTTTTGTACTGTAATTTATTACAGTACTAAAAAGGCTCTTCTAAGAGTTATTAACCCCTTCTTTGCCGTCGATCACTGCTTACGCAATGATATTGACGCCAAAGCAATTTTTATCTGTCTGCATATTTTTATTTTATTTTTTTTTACACATACCCGCTAGGGGATTACATGTAAAGTAAAAATATTTGAGTTTTTTTTTTTTAAGCTGCCTGAGCGCATAGCGATCAGTAACAGCGAATTAGTGGCAAAGGCGGTTTGGTGATTTCTCAATTAAGCTCACCATTCGCCCTGGTCAGATCAAAATTGGTCGGATCAATATTCACAAATATTGATCTGCCTCCCTCTCCTCACTTACATTTTTGTGACGGAAAGAGACAGATCAGTATTAGTGATATAAAATAACATTTTATAAAATTGTCAGGTTTTATGAAAGTCTTTCACTGTGTATTAACCCCTTCCCTGCCATTCATCACTGTGTAAGCAGTAATCTTGCACAGCAACAGTATGTTTTTCTGTCTGCACTGTTTTATGGATTAATTTCTTTGTACTGTAATGTATTACAGTACTAGATAGGCTCTTCTAAGAGCTATTAACCCCTTCTTTGCTCGAGATCACTGCTTACGCACTGATTCTGAGGCCGCGGACTCAGGGTTCGATTTTGACCCTATTCAGCTTTCTGATACATCATCTAGCGATGTATCGGTGGCTGCTGAGCCCTTGCCACAAGTAGTGATGGGGGTCTACCGATAAAAAAATATATGGTTTGGTGGGGGTAAATTACATTGGCTGGCTTCAAAGATATATCCCATAAAGGACACGTACGCAGGTTGACTACATGTCAAAATTCCAAGTTGGAATTTTGAGATGCGCATCTCACAAATGTTGCCTTCTAGCCAAAAACAAACCAACAAACCTATGCATGGGTGCTATCCCTGTACTCGGGAGATGTTGCTGAACACATATTGGGTTGTTGTTTGGCAGTGACATATACCAGAATCTGTGAATTCATGCCTGAAGTACAATGCATGTGGAAAAAAACCTCCCAAAAAAGTACTACCACAAACTTTTACAAAGGCTGGTGGTAGAATTAGTACCTATACAGTATTAAAATACCACCATTTGAAATACCTTAGGATGTCTATTTTCCAAAAATATATGGTTTGATGGGGTAAAATTCATTGGACGGCTTCAAAAATGTTCCAAATGGAACATGGGCGCAGGCTGACTACATGTCAAAATTCCAGGTTGGAATTGCGCACCCCCTAAATGTGGAATTTTAGACCCAATACAAACCAACAAACCTATGCATGGGGGGTATCCCTGTACTCAGGAGATGTTGCTGAACACATATTGAGGTGTTGGTTGGCAGTGGCAAATACCAGAATCTGAAAATTCCTGCCTGAACTACAATGTGTGTGGGGAAAAAATGGCATCCCAACCCTTTGACATAGGTTGGTGGTAGAATTAGCACTTGGAAAGTGTTAAAATACCACAATTTTAAAAACCCTAGGATGTCTAGTTTTCCAAAATATATGGTTTTATGGGGTAAAATACTTTGACAGGCTTCAAAAGTGTCCCAAATGGAACATGGGTGCAGGCTGACTACATGTCAAAATTCCAAGTTGGAAATGCACCCCCCCTAAACATGGCCTTTTAGCCCCCAAATAATCTAACTAACCTACACATGGGTGGTATCCCTGTACTCAGGAGATGTTGCTGAACACATATTAATGTGTTTTGTGGCACTGACACATAATAGGATCTATGAATTCATGCCCGATGTACAATGAATGTGAAAAACAAATTACTATCCATAACATTGACATAGGCTGGTGGTAGAATTAGTGCATGGAAAGTGTTAAAATACTACCATTTGAAATACCCTAGGGTGTCTAGTTTTCAAAAATATATGGTTTTGTGGGATAGAATACACTTTTTGGCTTCAAAAATGTCCCAAATGGGACATCGGCGCAGGTTTTCTGCACGTCAGAATTCCAAGTTGGAAAACCAAAAAGCGCACCTCTCAAATGTGGCCTTTTAACCCCCAAATAACCTAACCAACCTATACATGGGTGGTATCCCTGTACTCAGGAGATGTTGCTAAACACATATTGAGGTGTTGTTTGGCACTGACATATAACAGGATCTGTGAATTCATGCCCAAAGTACTATGTATGTGAAAAAAAATTACTATCCATAACATTGACATAGGCTGGTAGTATAATTAGTGCATGGAAAGTGTTAAAATACTACCATTTGAAATACCCTAGGGTGTCTAGTTTTCAAAAATATATGGTTTTGTGGGATAGAATACACTTTTTGGCTTCAAAAATGTCCCAAATGGGACATGGGAGCAGGTTTTCTGCACGTCAGAATTCCAAGTTGGAAAACCAAAAAGTGCACCTCTCAAATGTGGCCTTTTAACCCCCAAATAACCTAACCAACCTATACATGGGGGGTATCCCTGTACTCAGGAGATGTTGCTGGACACATATTGAGGTGTTGTTTGGCACTGACATATAACAGGATCTGTGAATTCATGCACAAAGTACAATGTATGTGAAAAAAAATTACTACCCAAAACATTGACATAGGCTGGTAGTATAATTAGTGCATGGAAAGTGTTAAAATACTACCATTTGAAATACCCTAGGGTGTCTAGTTTAAAAATATATATGGTTTTGTGGGGTAGAATACACTTTCTGGCTTCAAAAATGTCCCAAATGGGACATGGGCACAAGTTTTCTGCATGTCAGAATTCCAAGTTGGAAAACCAAAATGAGCACCCCCTAAATGTGGCCTTTTAGCCCCAAAACAAACCAACAAACCTATGCATGGGTGGTATCCCTGTACTCAGGAGATGTTGCTGAACACATATTGAGGTGTTATTTGGAAATATCCCTTCACATTTTAAGGTAATGTTTACCTAAATTGCAATATATGTGAAAAATTAAAAAAAAAGATTTTTTGCTGCAAACTTTGGCATAGATTGGTGGTAAAATGGCTACATGAAATGTGTCAAAATACCCCAAGTTAAATGCCCTGAGTTGTCTAGTTTTCAAAAATATGTACATGTTGGGGGTCATTCATGGATTTAGTACAGAAATCAGTGTTACAATGTCACTATCGCTAATTTTGAAAGAAAGGATTTTAAAATAGCTTTGCACCACTTATAGTTCTGGCCCTGTAACATGAATAAAAAAAGCACAAAAACATAAAAACATGAGCTATTTCTGAACTCAGGACATATATTAGAAACTTTTTAGCAGTGTTTTTTTGTTACAAAACACAAAGTGTAGACTGCTGCGCCTGTATGTAAACGGGTATGCAGCACTCGGGCACCGCTAGTGTCTCACTTCTAGCAAAATAAATACAATACAAAGAAAAACGTGACCAGTGCGCTTCAACCAACACTACACACACTTATATTTACCCTTAGAACAAGTATGTATCTTGCAGTGTTGTACAAAGGGAATATGAAAAATAAAAGAATAAAACACACAATAGTGTAATATATCAAAGAAAAAGTGAAATAAAGTGAATGAATTGTGCCAAGTGGCCACTCACATTCGTCTGAGCAACTACTTGCTCAGGGATATCAGCATAAGGGAGCCCAGGGAAAGGGTTAATGATGTTCCGTTACTTCATCCATGAAGACTCCACAAAACACATGAGGAAGAAGGAAGGCAAGGATATTAATGAACACTGTTTAATATGTAATACAAATAAAACATAGAATTCTTACAGTTAAAATCTGAAGAGTCCTCAATTTCATTAAAAGCAGTAAAAATGGTAAAAATCCTTGAAAAAGAGTCCAGTGTTGCACATCCCTTGTTTCCTATAGCACACAACGCGTTTCTCCTCTTTGGTGAGGCTTTTTCAAGTCACTTGAAAAAAGCCTCACCAAAGAGGAGAAACGCGTTGTGTGCTATAGGAAACAAGGGATGTGCAACACTGGACTCTTTTTCAAGGATTTTTACCATTTTTACTGCTTTTAATGAAATTGAGGACTCTTCAGATTTTAACTGTAAGAATTCTATGTTTTATTTGTATTACATATTAAACAGTGTTCATTAATATCCTTGCCTTCCTTCTTCCTCATGTGTTTTGTGGAGTCTTCATGGATGAAGTAACGGAACATCATTAACCCTTTCCCTGGGCTCCCTTATGCTGATATCCCTGAGCAAGTAGTTGCTCAGACGAATGTGAGTGGCCACTTGGCACAATTCATTCACTTTATTTCACTTTTTCTTTGATATATTACACTATTGTGTGTTTTATTCTTTTATTTTTCATATTCCCTTTGTACAACACTGCAAGATACATACTTGTTCTAAGGGTAAATATAAGTGTGTGTAGTGTTGGTTGAAGCGCACTGGTCACGTTTTTCTTTGTATAGTGTTTTTTTGTTGTCTCTTGTACATGAGTATACGATTTTTCAAATAAAAGTCATAAAAAAAGTATTTTTTCAATTTTTTTGCCATATTTTATTATTTTTTTTACATCAAATTATATGCTATTATCAAAATAATGGTATCAAAAGAAAGCCCTTCTTATAACGATAAAAACAATATATAGTTTGTGCGGGTACACTAAATGAGACAGAAATAAATTACAGCAAAACACAAACAGCTCAGAAATGTTAAAACAGCCCATGTCACCAAGCGTCGGACAAGCCAAAAAAGTCATGTCACTAAGGGGTTAAAGGACACTTGTAGACAAAACATAAAATGTTTAATTGAAAGATTCCATCAATAAAATAGGCATTTTAAATAGAAATCATTTAATGAAGGTTACAAATAAAGTATCTTATTTGTTTGTAAAGCACTAACACTAGGGTTGCCACCTTTTCTTCAGAAAAATACCGGCCTTGGTACTGTTTCCATAGACTTAACATTGGCCTGAAGCCATTTTTTTACCGGCCTGTCAGGAAAATGCTGACCAGGTGGCAACAAGAACTACCACAGGCAGACATGCTCTTTAGAATCTTGGGTCAAATGCATGAAGATTTGACCCATCTGACCCAAGATGTGTGCCCCTGAAGTCAGATATAAGGTACATGCTCAAGTATTAAGACTCCAGCAATAACTTATTTAAGAGTTATTGCCTCCTGGTTTCTGGGGATTTTTAAAACTTGTGTAAAATATTAAAATTCCAATGAAATTCAGTACAGTCTGTCCAGAAGTGTAATACTAAGATTAAATTAGACAAGTTATAAACATTGTTATAAAGCTTCAGACATTCTGCCAGCATAGTGAGTAGGACAGTTAAATGCAGTTGATTACAAAATTAAGCTGATCGATAATACTGCAATTCAATATACAAAGCAGTTGATGCACTTTTTTCCCCCACATTTGGCCTGGGTAGTGCTCTAAAATCCATGGCACAAAATTGCAGTCTCTTACATAGCTTTTAGTTCCATTCAGTGTGCTTATTAACACCTAGTGTTTGATATAGCGGTTGTTACAGATATTGGGTTTTAATGCTGATGACTTTTAAAAAAAATTTTTTTGTATCTCCATATAATTGAGTTCAGTGCAATGTGAGTGAAAAATGGCATAACTTGTCTCTTCTCCTTCTGTGGATCGTTTCCAGAACCAATTAGAGGGATTAACATTTAAGGAGAATTTATCATGTAAAGACTTTGATATTTAGCTACACTGACCCCCCCCCCCCCCCCCCCTTCTTGGGAATTTGGCCAGAAAACATGCATACAGCCAAGTAATTTTAGCAACTAAAATAGACTGTGTGATCAGATAGACTGAATGTATTTGTCCATAATCTACTTGGCAAATGTTTGTTTGCTATATTGGTGTGCTAAGAGTTTTATATAGATATACAGTGGGGCAGAGTTAGAGAGGCTTTCTATGCAAGCAGCAGGTTGGAGCGCTCTCAATTCCCAGCATGAAAGGATAATAGGCGTAAGTGTTTTTGTGGCAATTCACACTTTTTTTTACAGTTACCCGGAAGCTTCACGAATGAATGCTATCCAGCATAGAAAATAAGAAAAGGCAGTCTGGACCGCCCATGGGCAGTCTTAAAGTGACAGGCCTGTGGCAATATTCACTGACCTGTCAATCACGCCCCCTCACTCTATGCAAATCGAATGAGAGGCGGCCTCTGATGGAAGCACATCCACGCCCACAAAAGGTGCGGTCAGCCTGCAATAGTGGTCACAGGCTGTCTCCGGCTATTGCAGGATCCGACCCCAAATTTGGGGGATGGATGGGGTGAGTTGATCTTGGCTGCATTAACAGTTAGGCAGACTGGGATCAACCATTTTATTGATGTGAAAATCAATCATATTGATCTCATGCAGTAAAGGCAAAAATATACATTAAATTACAATCCGTCTTGTGTGAACACTGTTAAAATCCTTCTTCTCTCTCACAGACACACTTTGATCTTGGCAGAGAAATAGGAAAGATATATATTGTGTCTCAGAAAAACACCTTTTTTCTATACAGTACATAAAGGGTTAAGGCTCAAAAAATATGGTCATAAAAAACACTACATGATATGTGGGGATTCTTTTAATAAGCATGCTTGCACTTTTATTTAAATGCAGCATTGCTAAAGTAATGCAGGAATTGACAAACTCTGGTCGCTGTTAGCCACATGCCCACCTTGCCGCTGCCATCCATTAGTTTTTCAAGCGCATAACGAGGGGAGAAATTCTGTGCGTGTTGCACAGACTGGAAGCTCCACCTGCTTGCGCAACGTTTGTCTGAGTGCCAGCTGTTACATGACACCTGCCACTCAGCAGGAAGACACATGAATGTCCAGCTGCAGAAGAAATGCCCCCTCCCCTGCAATGAGGTAAAACAGCAGGGAGTGGGGAACACATTTAGAAATACCACTGTGAGATGTGGGTATGCGTCTGTCTAGGCATGTGACAGTCGGTCCATGTATTGAGGTGTATGTATGTGACTGTCTCTGTGCGTGATTATGTATGTTTTCATGATTTGATGTGCCATGGTCATATTTTTTTTCCCTGGCTCCTAAAAGTAAATTAAGTTTGTTAAGCTCTGATGTAATGCATGGGTATACGACTACGTGCATGTATGGGTATATGATGCGTGCATGTAAACGTGCACTTCATGGGTAAATTATAACGTAAACTACAATTGTCATTTGGAAATCTGTTCTGTTTAAGCTCTCTACCTACTTGCATTTGAGTGCATTTAAGTATTGTTAGGTCTGTCTCCTACATCCCTGTTATGTATAATATACTCCTTGCTTCAGCTTCCACTAGAAATAATGAGATGGATTGAGGGCACTAAAGGATTACCACCAGCCATTAAAAAATGGGAAAGGGACCTGAATATAACTATGAAACACAAAAAATGGAGCAAAGCACCGAGTTCTACCTATGCAGCCATTCACTGCCTCAACCTCCACGATCTCCAATTTAAATTGATGAATAGGTGGTACCTGGTACCGGATATGATTGCTAAAATGTACCCTACTGGTTCATCGTTATGCTGGAGATGTGGGGCGAATAGATGAGATATGCTCCACATGGTGGGAATGTCCAACTATTAAAATTTTCTGGGAAAAAGTCTCAGACATTAATGATAAACTTCGGCAGTGATTGGAAATTAACCCAAGAACGAGCCTTATTACATCTAGACCTCCCAAATTCAGACCCCTCTAACACTCCAATACTTCTACACCTTTTAATGGCTTCAAAACTCACAATAGCAAGACATTGGAAATCCGCCCCTTCGATAACCTGGAAGATGATAAAACTCCAAATAGTCCATTAATGTCTTATGGGAAAAGGGGTGGCTGAAGATAAAAGGGGAGCGAACCGCCCAATATTGGGATAGATGGTGGAGATCCATAAAGGATGGTGAATTTGACGTGAACCAAAAAGGCACGGAGTAAAACACCCATGTCTGTATTGAGTTAAGACAAACTAACCCCGATGGGGTCCAGTCCAGCAGAACACGGTCACTCTGCATTATTCCACAGAATCCAATGTTACATCCATGTTCATATGACTAGCAATCGTAAATGTAATTGATTGATAAGTGTCATAATGTTGACTGATAATAATGTAATCCTCTATTTTCATATATAAAAAGAAAAAAGTATATATACTCCTTGCTTCCCACCATTGGGATCTATTTACAGTCTGTGTGTTACGAGTTTTTCCCAGGCAATATAAAGCACTGCAGAAATAATTAACATAATACGATATAGCTGTTAAATATAGCCTTCTATTTAACCCTTGAATATTTAGATTACCACAATGATGAATCTCATCTGTAAGTGGAATTCACATTTTACAGCAGCCAGTAGCCCACTAAATATAACCCATTTACAGCACAGACTGATAGAATCACCCAGGCAACCCCTAGCGTCTCATGATGGTTATTAATAGAATTGGCACATCCCTCTGTGCTGCACAATGGGGCTTCAAATAGAATAGCAAATGGCATACCCAACTAAAGCAACGTATACCTGAGTCACCGGTCTAGGGAACCTATTTTGAGGAGCAATTACATATCAAAATTGTATAAAACGAACAGAAAATGATTAAAACTATGTAACAATAAGTTCTTATGTAATAACCCTTGAAAAATGATATCCTAAAAGCAACACATTTGCTTCTTAAATTCTGCTGAAATGGACAGGTTAAGCGTTAAGGAAAGGTAATAACTAAATTAACCTCGTAACTCTGTAATGATGAACGCAATCCAATATATAATAGCGCAGGTCTTGACAAATCCTGGGAGCCAGGGAGCTTAACTCTTACTATCTCTAATGCTGGCTCCTAGCTTAATTGATTGTTTTACATTGAACTGTGTGGAAATTCCAATAATGATCACGTTGAATATATGTGTGTACAATTTAATCACAACAGAGAGCACTATTGTACTTTCCCCTTATTATTTTTGGGTACCCACATATCGAATCTGGGATCATCAATCAAGCTGTGATTATAAACAAGCCCTGTTTATTAAGTAGTAGTAGTAGGTATACATTCTTATAAATACATTTTATTCCTTTAACAAAAAAAATATTTTTAACACATTATACATATGCTTTCCAATCTTTGAGCATTGCATTATGTTTGCATAAAATACATATATATGCTCCAATTTTTTTTGCGCTCCTTTTACTTTTTTTTATTGCTTCTATCTATCTATATAGATCTAGATGTGTGTGTGTTTGTGTGTGTTTGTAAATACTTTGTAGCACCTTACACAAATTATATTTTTATTGTTCTAAAGTACATTTCGAATCTATGACAATTTACAACAAGGCAAGTTTCCTTTATTTGAAATGCATACATATACACACGTGTATGTATGAGTATGTATAAATGTATGTGTATAAATTACACCTGGGTAATTATAAATGTTTTTTTTGCTCCTCCATAGATGAGGCAAATGAGGCAGAGATACAACAACCAACACAGAACAGCCAATTTATATGGAAACAGAGTCGACAATTGCTTAGACAGTAAGTGACCACCTATAATTGCACAACTCTCCGTTCTGACAACTAACCGTTTAATTATATTGAATGAATTTGAGGCAAGAGGTTTGTCAATTTCAAATGTACTGTTGATATCTTGAATTATTTTTATTTGTCAGTCTTTGCATCTACCAGTGATTTTGTTTTGTGCCCGTACATTATTAATCCAATCCAATGAATAGAGAATTGTACCACTAACCTCTTTCATTTTTCAAGTGACTATAGAGGCTGGTAGTGCAAGAGGCAGCCCATTGCAGCTGGTACCAGATGATTTATTACCAAGCATCTTCAACACAATGCTGCACTGTATTATGTTGGTGGAGGGGGGATAGAAAGTGTCTTTTTTTATTTTTTTTTTTGGTGTGGGAGGGGGAAATTGTGTTTCTAATCTATATAGATGTTCACATAATTGGTGCCTCATATTTGCAGGTATCTTCAAGAGGTGGGTTACACAGACACCATACTGGAGGTGAAGTCCAAGCGGGTTCGTGCTTTGTTAGGCCTCTCGGCCGACTCCTCAGACAGACTCACAGATACTAATCAGGACTCCATGGTAAATGGCACAGAGACGGAGCTTCCCAATCCACTGGTCATCGGGTATGTGTTGATTTACAAAGATGCACTTTTAAGTATCAATCACTATTTTTGCATTTGGTTTTAATTTGTGTGATAAATATTAGTGTGATTATATTTACATTTTAGAACTTTTTCTTCTCTATATAATATTCTCTGTTGTGGTTTCGATTGAGCATCCCGAAAATCTCCCGTGTGGATGTAAATGATAAACTTTTAAAGACACAGCGCAGATGATATTGCAAAACAGTGTGATGCTAACCCTTTGTACTGAAAGGGTTAAATGTATTTGAAAATATTCCAATTCATGTAGTAAACAGAATTTGCAGAAGTCCTTTGTTTGTAAATATTTAAACCAGGGCTTGGCAAATCCTGGGAGTCAGGTGGCTTCTAAAATTACTACTGCTGGTGTCTAACTTTTTTAAATGTTGTACACTGAACTCCATGGAAATGCCATTTCCCTGTCTCCTAAAAGTAATCAGGCTGGCTTCTCTGTTAAACCCTCTGTAGGGTTAATTTTGCTTCTCATAAGAATGGTCACTTGTGATAATCGGTGTAATAATCTGGACAGGATAGATAGGCCCTTTAATCATTGTCCTGCTAGAAAATGCCTGTGACATGTTTTAGTAACCAGCACAATTTGTATATGCGAATGCACTGTTTAATCCAATGCATAGCTACATGAAAAGGTTTTACCAGATAACTTTATAATGTCTTTTAAAATACAGTTTGTTTTTTTTTATTATTATGACCATACAGGTTGAGTATCCCTTATCCAAAATGTTTGGGTCCAGTAGTATTTTGGATTACTGATCCTTTTCATTATTTAGATATATTAAAGCCTATTAGGATTCATGAAATAGTCATATCAAGTCAATCACTTTTACTGTGATGTGAGGTATCGTTGAGAATTGGCTGTTGGTGCATCAGGCCTGCAACATGTACCATTGTATTACTCTTTTTGGGTGAGGCTATCTGAGCATGCATGCAAAGGCTATATAGAAGCTTAAGGGGGTGTACACTGAATAAAATGTGCTGCGCTTGTATTCTGACAGGTGTGTGGACTTTGCAATTCGGCAAAATACGTAAAAACAACTGGATAACGGAACATTAGCAATAACTAATTTTTGGATAAGGAATCCTTATTCTGTAATAAAAATGTTCATTAGAAATTTTTGGTGTAGCCTGGTTCGTAGAGAAGTTATTGTAAAACAAAGTAAAAAAAAAAAACTATTTATACTCTTGGCCACTTTTTTAGTACAACTAAAGCTCTTTCAGATAATCACAATAAAAAACGACTTATTTCAGATGCTTGTTACAATCATGTTTATGGCTTTATAGTTTTGGAGGCCTCAGGCTCCAGGTGCACTGTATGGAGCTCTTGACTTATTGATAGTTGTTTGTTTTGCCCCCCCTGAAATAAAAGTATCTAGGCAACAAGCATCTGGCACCTAAGAAAACAATGTTTCAAGTGAGACATTTACCTAGCTTTTCTGCAAATGTTAACCCATATAGAAATAGGAATTTGAGTTTCATAAAAGCTTGTTCCCGTTTCCTGCTCAATATGTGCACATTGCTATGTTCTATCATTACTCTGATAGTTGCTGTTTTGTTACATGTTCATATGACCCCTTTGTGTGAAAACATGACTGTTCTATCATTGCTAGTCTACAAGGGGCCTCTATGGTCCTCTGACCGAACAATGCAGTTTGCTCACTTGTTTACATTTGTGCTCATGAGGTATAAAGGACATTTAAACACATTACACAGTGATGCTAATAAAATTGCTCCGTTACCAAAGCATGGTTTATACTGAAAATGTAGGGAATAAAGAATGATCTGCACATTTGATACAAATTCTTTTTATTTTCGAATGACAGTGCTACTTCATAGACAAAAATATTTAGAAATCCTTGTTTATGTAGATTTGTGGTCACCTGCTGAAATGAAGCACACAGCCTGTGCATCTAGTTCCAAAACCATCCAAGCATTTCAACTTTTAATGAATGTGACAATTTATTTACTTAATTTACAGTAAAAACAAAAAAAGCAATTATAGTGCTAGGCAACAAGGAGGTATAAGTTAAATGATCTCAAATTAAGATGTAATTTTACTTTTGTAGCAATGTGTATAAATTACATTCCCACTTTTAAATAGGAATGGTATTAAAAAGACACTTTTTTAATTTCCACTTGTGCTTTTAACAGAAGTACAAGTGAAACGCGCATTGGTCCCAGTATAGAGACAATCTAGCATGTATTTTTTTTTTTTTTTTTAGGGATTGCCAGTTAATGCATCAAACATGTAAAGCAGCCAGGCTGATTGTCATCAATTGTCACTCACTGCTTCCTAGCACTGTGCGAGACCTTAACAAGGTCCGTGAAAAGTTCAGTGTCGCTAGTTTGAGCATAAAATGGTATATACATTTTAAGGTATGTGCTATTTTATCGTCTGGGCAGCAGCTTATATGCTGCACCATGTTGTTCTACTGCTTGTTACATCCATGTTTTCTTCCATGACCATGTTCTTGAGTATGCTTTGGAAACAGACAACATGTGTTTTTTTTTTTTTTTTTTTCCCGATAACAGGAAACCAGATATGACAGATTCTGCTTCTGTGCTAGAAACATTTAAGTTTTTGGAAAATGCTGCTGCAGAGTTTAGTGATGAAGAGGATGATGAAGAAAATGATGGCAGGGATAAAACTATAATAGATGCGGCTACGGTGAGTTAGATACAGTCTGAAAACATCTGCAAATAATGGAAAATTCATTTATAAGATTACATTTTTACTTGGATAGAGGTATAACTAGGTATAGCTATTTCTAGATATAAATTGCTAACACAATTGGTTAAAACAATTTGTAATAACGTTGATGACCTTGTTCATGACATAGTAAATATATTTTTATGTATATTTTTCCATTTTTGTATACACCACTTGTGGTTTAAAAGGCTGATAGGACACTCCTTCTATCAAAAGCTATATCTTCCAGTGGCATCAAATTCTTTCTATGCCTATTTTTCTTATTGTCGACACACAAAAGACAGGGTAACGCCATAATTGTAAAACTGATGTTCTGGTCCTATTTCACTGATTTAATTATTTAAAAAAAAAAAACTTTAATCTTTCTATAATGTTTTATTTAAATAACAGCATTGGTTGAGTGGGAGAGAAAACCATTTAATAAATTAAAAATAAGTGAGTTTTAATAGTCCTTCAGTTGACCTTTTGGGACTTTCTCTCTTTTTAAAATGTTTCCAGTTTAGACCTCTGCAAAAAATGTTGAAGAAATGTAATTTATCACAATGGAATTATTTGAAGCATTTCAAAATCATTGCTATCAACGCAACTGCTTCTCTTGACTATCATTTAGTTATCTTTGTCATGGTCTAAATTGTTGGGTGAATTAACAATATATGGTGTGTAATGAATCTACATATTGAACAATTATTATAATTCTTTTTTTTTTACTTTTCTTTTTTCCATTGTTAGATTGTGCGACGAAGAATTATCCCTGAACCGAACGAAGACAGAGACACCGAGGAGGCTTTAAAAGAGTTTGACTTCCTGGTTTCAGACGATAGTGATGGAGGAGAATCTCGAAGTGCCGGTGATGGCACTGAATGGGGTGAGCACCGTCTAGTGAAATAGTGTGTAAACTACAACCTCTATTCTGGAAAGCAGTAAGGAATCTCTTGCTGGCTCCAATATATTCTAGATTACAAACAATAGTTAGGGGGTTGGTATGTTTGTTTGTTTACAGTTTTTTTTTTTTAAGTTTTTAATTTTCATGGTCTTATCCATCATTAATTGCTGATGAAAGAATCTGGTAAAAATTACTAGTTAACCACCTTCAATGAGGAGTATTTCTAGCTTGAAATACAGGTCCAGAAGGAGAAAGACATCTGCTACAATGTTTCAAATAGGAAATAACATTTAGCTGCTGATTGTTGAAATGTATTAAAGTTTTTGATTTCTGTCTATTTTGGCTTATTTTTTAAAGGTTCATTTGTACCCTGCCCACAAAATAAGACTTTTTAAATATGTCTAAAATATAGGGGATTATATATAAATGTAGCACATATGTAAAAGCTAAAGTCAAGAGTTAACACTATGTGGCAGATTAAGAGGTGCTGTAAGGTGCCAGAGAACCATTTGGTTGATGCACATTTCCTGCACATAAACCTGTTGGTATGTTAAATAAAGGCTAATACTTTCTACATAAATTGCCCACCTTCAACTCCTTTTTGGGTTTTTAATCCTTTTTCCTAACTAAACCTTTTGAAAGCTTGTAATCCTGCACGTTTATAACTCCATTCATTTTCTTAATGATGCAGAATTCATGTTGGTATTTTGTTAATGATATGCCCACTTTAATAGATTTTTGGTAACCTTTATTGTATACACAGGGCTACTGAACACTGCTTATTTGACTACCATCCACTATTTTTCAGTCTTCATATAATCAACAGACATCAGTATTGTATGTGCAAAGCTTGCATGTTTTTTTGGAAAAAGTCCAATACAAAAATATACAGTATTTAAAAATATCTGCAAAAGTTGAAACAAAAAAAAAATGGTTATTGTAACTCTCCAATGCTGTTTTATTTTCTACCTTTAAAAAAAAAAAGCTTGTCACAAGGGGCGTTTAATGCAATTTGGTCATCCCAGTTAGGCACATAGGAATGGATTGGCTAATTAAGTTTCCCCCAAGACACCCCCCCCCCCCCCCCCCTCCCTTGAAGTTAACTTTGCAAATATAAATTTTGACTTATGATATGAATTGCAAAGTATGAGATTTAGTTGGATTTCTTAGTCATTAGAGCTGAAATATACAAAAATGAATGGTGCACCAATGAGTGCTCATGTAATATGAAATCAAGAATATTTAGATAGCGTTTCTATTGTGCGGTGCCTGTGCCATTGGGTTGTGTTTTTGACTCAGACTTTTATTGTGTAAATTTCATATGTAGATCATGCAGTCACAGGTGGATTTCCATTTTTTGTTGATACTGATGTTTATATGTGGGTACATTTCTTTTGTAGAGATGTTTGAATGCTGAGCTAATGCTTAATTCAGCATTTGCCAATAACCTCTACTGGATAGATATCTAATTTTAAATTTCAAATACTGCCCCAGTGTGTTGCACAGTAACAACTCTCATACACACTGAGAATAATTTCTTAGAGAATGTTATTGAAATGGTTATATTTTTACACTCATTTGATCATTTTTGCATTAGCTTACCTGCACAAACATACGTTTGCGGCATCTCCTGCATTGTTTAGAGAATCCTGAATTTAGATTTCTAAAATGCTAAATATTTATGCTGTTTATGAACAAATAAACCATTGTCTGGTATCAAATATAAAAAGAATTGATATTTTACTGTAAGCAGCTGCCATCAGAACTTTGTCAAGAGAAGTTGTTAAATGTGAAGTCTTGGTCTTAAAAAGACTGGGTTTTAAGTAAGGGAATATATTGCCAGTATAATCTGCTATGTAATGTCCTTGTTTAGTAAAAACTTTGAAGATGTGCCCTCTCTGGGGGAAAAAAGTTTCACAGGACACTCGAGCAGCAGCAACAAAACGAAACATCCATGGTGAAACCAAATATATTGAAGAGGAATGTGTTTGATTTTTTTCCCCACAATTTAGAAAAGGAAGACCAGTGTCCAATACCGGAATCCTGGAATGTGGATCAGGGAGTAATAACCAAACTCAAGGAGCAATACAAAAAGGAGCGCAAGGGGAAAAAAGGGGTGAAGAGTAAGTGGAAAACATTGCACTCAGTCATCAATCCCACCTCTCATGTCCTACCTTCCCTCCAAAGCTATTTTTTACTTTTGTTTTCTTTTCAATGTTTTCCTCAACCACTTACTCTTTTTACTTTGGTGCTCCTACTCTTTTTCCTGCTCTTCACCTTTTAACGGGCATTGGAGATGTATAATGGTAGAGAGGCAAGACAACTCTTACAACATTGAAGGGAACAGATAAGGATTTTTTTAGTTGTTTAGTTGAAGTGCTTACACTTACTGGAACATGTGTCAGTGTAATCTTTTCATAGACTTGTTAATTTAATAAAATCACTGGTTACTGGAAACTCAAAAAAATACTTTTCACATCAGTTTTACATTGCAGCTTAGTTGCCCCCGTATTAAATTCTTTGTTATAAATGCAGTATATCCTTTTTCTAGCACATATCTGGAACAAAAACCCTACAAAGGTTAAGGGAAATTAATAAACATTGTTGCTCCTATGGAAGAGTATTTTGTCGTTTTCACCAAATTATAGACCATGAAAAAAAAAAAATTCTCATTGCTGTGATTGTACTTTTTTAGCTTATGGGAGTTGCAAATTTCCATGCACATTGCACTTAATCAATTTTTCTTGGTGACTCATTTGGTGGGCCCACAAACCATCTAGCATAACCAGGCCCAGAACGGTGCTACATGCTTCTTGGTATTCAGAGTGTGCCTCTGTAGATGGGTGAACCCAGCATGGCAATTGAAACTTCATGGTGGGCTTGCAAAAAAAACATATCTTTTGCATCTCCTATTTTGCTAATTTTTGTTACCAAATTACCTTTACATACAGAAGATACAATATTAGGCCTTTATGATCTGTTGATTACATGGTGCTTATCTTCAAAACCTCCACAAAATGCTGCACTACATTTTCTTAACCGGATATTGCATTCTTAATGGACAAATGATGATTGTTAGCATTTTTAAGCTCTTCCTGCCCGTCAAAAGGAAAATATTTTATAGTGCTGCGCATTGCATTTGCATTATTATTTGAGACCATTGCTGTCATCATACTTGGCAAAGGAGACATTTTGTACTGTAATCTATTTCCAAACAATATAACAAGGTCTAGGGCAGCCCCATTCAAGTTCTGTCACTGTCCTCTTATGGAGTCAGTGCGGGAGTGCTCAAACCTGGAACTGTGATTTGAATTGAAAAGAAACTAAAATCCTAAGAATACAGTGTTTCCAATTTCATGATACATAATTATATTTTATGGTATATCTCTTGTGCTACAGCAGATTTTGTTTTTACTGTATATTATATATTTTTTCTAATTGAATAGATTAAACGAATTATGAATATCTCTCTGTCAGAAATAGGAGAAACCAGACGGTTAAAACACATTTTTCTTATTGTTTGCATTTCCTTGCAATTTTGTTAACATAATGCATAGCTGAATTGCAATCATTTTTTTTTTATTATTGTAAAGAATGTATAGGTAACAGAATATATTTAATCAAATAATAGATATTTTGTGTAATTACACAATGTGCTCTGGATTTTACTAAATAACTGTTTGAATGAGAGGATGTTTAATTCTTGATTGTTGTACTTGTAATTGTAATGATTCTGCACCCCACACCAATTACTCACATAATATTAGATAACATATTAACTATGGAGCTGAACCCCTTGATAGTATAGAGGACTCTGCATTGATAACCTTTCTAGCAGGGAGATTTGCCTCATTATTTCCCCATTGGCTGTGGGTTTGTTTTTCATATACAGTCTTTGCTAATTTTGAGTTTTGGCATTTGACTTTTTGAACCTTATAGACTGTTGTGTCTGCAGCTAGTATCTAAAGGAAGTGGCACTTCTCTCCAAAAGACTACAAAAAAGTAGAAAGCAACAAGAACTTCCTGATAGCTGTGAACATGTAATTTGCAATATGCTGCTGAGATCTCTTGAAACGCACAGTAACATCTGTGCTATAAAGGGGGTAAGACCTAATGTGTTAAGTGCAGAAATGTAGCAAAGTGATAAAGTACCACACCAATTTCTTTTCACAGCTTTGTGGTGTAGAGGGCTGTACACAGAGCTAAACTGGCTTGAAAGCCCAGAACTGACAAATTGCAAGTGTTTTCTCATTTTATTCAACCATTTCCATCATAGGAGCTAATTCAGTGGGGTTCTGTGGTGCATTTAATGTTATGTTTCTCTGGGCAGCCCAAATCTGGGAACTCTGGTCCAGCTAGCTTTTCGAGCATCTGGGTGAAGTACTAAATTAATTCAATAGGTTCTTTCACAGTTACTTGGCAAGTATTGCATTCACTGGACACTGGAACACAAATGAACCTTGGGTTGTTCTATTTTGAGAACAATTTTTTTTCTTTATTTTGCTGACTTACTACATAATAAATTGTAAACAAGCCTCATGTTGGGGGAGAAAATCATGGGGCTTGTAGTGGAACTCCCACTGGAGTAAATGGACTAAAACTAAGAACAAGCAAAGATGAGCATCAATGGTGTCAAGGTCCATAGGAGTTAAACTGCCAGGGATGTGTAATGAAGGCCATAAATCATTTTTTTTCCCCCAAATATTATTTATTAATATTTAATTCGTTTTTATTTTGGGTGGGGGGGCTAATCTTTGTGCCGAGTTCATGGCAGAATTGGTATTTTAACGTTCTAACCTTTTTTTGCTACTTTTCTTTGCTTTATTGTTGATGACTGGATGGTCTTTTGGCAATAAGGATGTGTTTGCATATTACTGCTACCAATTGAATGTCCGCATCATGACCAAACATGGAATTTAATAAAGCCCATAATGTTTTTGTTTGTTTGTTTGTTTATTTTAGTGCTCTATAATAACACAGTCCTCTGCAGAATATTTTATTTTGGAATATGAGAGTTTTATACAAACCTGGTTCCTTTTTAAATAATAGACATATAGACATGCTTGCAATTTTATTGGGACGCTTGGTTTTGTATTATTATTTTGTTTTAATTTGTTTATTATTGTTAATGTAGAGTCAACTAAACAATCTGAAAAAAAAACATTTATCCTAATAAAGTGCCAGCAATATTTGAAGAATTGCACTACTTGCAAGACAAATGTCTTGTGTTATACTAGACCAAAAATGTATTGTATACATTAGGTCTCTGCATGAGTTCTACGTTCATATTATTACAATATTATTACAATTGAGGCCCAAACCAGCAATCTGTTTTGCCCTCCCTATCATTCATTCATTTAAGGACCTTGCTTTGCTTATAATGGGCTAGTTCTGCTTCTTAGTTTAATTGCGAGAGTATGTTCCACTTCTCACAAGCTTCTATCTATGCACTTCCTATATCCGTAAATACAATCAGATTGGACTGATACATGCGTTTAAAACCTGAAATTAGCAAACATATATTTTTCTAGGAAATCGTTTATGGTATTATGAAGTTTACTAGTCAACAAAAAACATATTTACTGATATAGGAAATGTCATGGACCATGGGTTAGACATTTCCATTTCTTAAAGAAACTTTTGTCCCTAAACTTACAACAGGAAAAACCTCAGAAGAAATGTCTCAGCCTGTGTCCCACATAAAACAATCAAAACAGGGATGTGGGAGCATGTTGGAGAAAATTTCAGGTGAGTACCACTGCGTACAGAAGGGTATTGGCAAGTGAATGAAGCTCTGAATACTCTTCTTGCCCATCCTGAAATGCTTATTCCATTGCCCAGTAACAATATTTTGTTTTCCTTAAATGATAATTGAATGTATTTTTTATAGGTCTCATGAGCACAAGTATCAATATACATTTTTGTGCTTTATGGTTGGATAAGTGCATACAAATGAGTTACTTAAAAAAAAATGAGGGCCAGTTTAAGCTACAGGAGATATTAACTGACATGATTGAAAGCTGAATACATTGTTACTAAACATATGTAAATATTCTGGTTTTATTTATTTTTTTGTGGTTAGGGCCAAACAGGTCAAAGCTCCAAGACATGTTGGCAAACCTTAGAGATGTAGACGAGCTGCCGTCATTGCAACCATCTGTGGTGTCCTCCTCAAGACCTACAAGCTCGCGACTTAGTGAACAAGAAATAAACCGGACAGATGAAGGTAAAGGATTTAAGAGTAAAGGATAAAATGAATTTGTGCATGTACAATAATTTCAGTACTTTTCTAAACTGATTTTGATTAAAACAGATTTGGAAAACCGCAAAACGAACCACTTTAATTCTTCAAACAATTGTGGTTAACCTAGAAAATAATTTCCTCATATGTAAAAGTATCTCTTTTAAATAAACATAAAGTTATTATGGCTGGTATTGCTGTAATACTTTGATGTCAAGGCATCCAACAACCCCGAAATCAGGGGTCTTTCATCCATCACTCCCTGGAGCGATCACAGGCGGCATACTGGATGTCAGGATGGTGTTGACCAGTTACATGTTGGTTATTTCTAATCTCAGGACAAATTATATGTAACAGACTGTCTACAGGATGTAGTAGACCCTCTGCCCGTTGTAGGGAATCACTTCCTTAGCCCCCAATTACAGCTCAGTATTCACACACCAAGTCTTTCTGGAACCTTGAAATACATTATACTTTAAGGCTGCAAACCAAATAGGAATTAACATACAGTGAGAAAACCTAATTTGAAAACACACAATAAGACACATAATGAACACAACATAATCAGTTTAACAGTAAATCCAGTAAACACAGAACAATGAATGGAGTAATTATTGTCACTGACACATTGTAATCCTTCAGAATGGTCTACTCACAGAATTATACATTACACTTAAATAAATATACTAACAGAATCTGACTAAATAACAATATTAAAGTATAGAGTTATAGCACATAAGCCAGGGCCCATAATCTATAGGGAGGTTTTCGGCCCTCAGGCCCCTCCATGAACCCCAGTCACGTAGGGTGTCTGGATTCACTTTGTGACATTATAGAATCTATTAAACAAGTTTGTTTCTTTCTAGCGTTTGTAGATGTGTAAAAAAAAAAAAAAAAAAGTTAGACATTTTTTTTTATCCTATTTTATTTTTTTAATGGTAAATGATATATGATGAAAATAATGGTATCTACAGGTATCTACCTGCCTGTAGGTAGGCAGATCAAAAACAATATATAATGTGTGTGTAAATTATAGAATAAAATGACAGCTAAACACAAACAGCACAGAAGTGTTAACAGGTCAAGTCACCAAGGGGGTTAAGATTTGTTTTTATCCACCCCATTACTGAGTTGTAAGTATAGCTGTCAATTTGCAGTGCTAGACCCTCTATAAAGACAGTAAAGAAGTTGTAAATGCAAAGATTGACAAGTATCTTTGTATCATAAGAACTAGCAGTAATATGTTTCCAACACTGTCTATAACTTTAATGTAAGCAAAAATGCAGCTGTGTGGTTAATAGCTGTGCTCCTCAAGAATGTCAGATTCTAGGCTTGGCTGATTTAAATAGTAGGAGGTTGGTGCCTGTGGCAAATCTGTTCTCTTATGATTCATCAGACTCCTCCACACATGTGCATATTATATGGGGGGGAGTTGTTGCTTAGCAACACCCTTCCATACATTTTCTTTTCTTCCTAAACTAAGCATCTGTCACATTTGTTGTGACTGTCAGTGCATTGCAGCACCTTCCAGTTAACCGCTTAAAAAACGTTTAGCTGTATTCCAAAAACATCCAAATTGATTTATAGACAGTGACAGATACCTCCTACAGATGGAAAGCGTTCTTCAAAATTCTGTATTTCCATGTTGAAACATTACTGTCATTAAAGGTTCTTTTCTACATTTTATGCAAAAATATTATGCCAAGGGTGTTCATAATGTCAAGCAAAGATATTAACTAGAATGAACAAAATAGACACAGGTTCACTATACTGCATTTTTTCATTCAAGGAAGCAAACATTAAAAAAATAAAATTGTCCTTTAACCACTTCACACCGGATAGTGCTTTGGTTCTTAACGACCAAAGCACCATCCGGTGTCTATGTGTTCATGGCTGCCAATCATCAAGTGATCGGGGCCAAGAACACGCAGGCAGGGACCCGATCAGAGTTCCAGACGCCGCAAGCAGCGGGGTTATCCACTTCCTGACCGCTGATTGCGGTGTGCATGCTGATCACAGTAATACCGACATGGCTAAGTGCCGGCGTTCTATCAAATTCCTCGAGCAAATTCTACTGCACAGGCGCAGTAGAATTTGCTCATTGCGCAACACATGTGGGACAGAGGGGGAGAGTTGTGATCAGCACCATAGGCTCCCGTGTGTGTCTTCCACTTACTAGCGTAGTATGTAACTGATATATAAGTTTTACCAATTGCTTGCTACGCTAGTAAATGACAATAATGAGTAAAACGCTTATACTTACCTGTCACCGCTGCTGATCCCGAGGGGGCGTGAGGTGGTGTGTGTCCCTCGTGCAGGCGCATCTGCCAAAGTTATGGCTGATTGACGGCCGTAACTGTGTGCGCATGCGCTGTGGTGCGCAATGAGCAAATTCTATTGCGCCTGTGCAGTAGAATTTTCTCGAGGAATTTGATAGAACACCTCCATACCGAGGCACTTCAGCCATGCCTGCTGAGGCACCCCAGAAATATCTGGTCAATGACAGCCAATCACACTGAATACGTGTGTATAGTCGTAAAAGCAAGTGCCTGTGGTGGCAGCTATAATATCTTCCAGATCCGCAGTGATTGTGGGATAGCGAGAAACTCAGGATATTAGTAGTAATCTGCCCCAGCATCCCCCACACATCCCCAGCCTCCTGCAAATTGACTGTATGAAACCTGTCCATTACATCCTTCTAATGCATCAAAACGTGCCTTTAAAAATAACATTGTTTCCCTTTATTTTGTCCAGTTGAAGCTTTAACATTTCCTCCATCCTCCGGAAAGTCTTTCATCATGGGAGCAGATGAAACTTTAGAAAATGATCTGGGCTTGGGAGAACTGGCAGGATTAACTGTGGCAAATGAAGCAGACTCCTTGACCTACGATGTAAGTTGTCATACAGAAATTCTGTTTGGAATGTGTAGGATGACCAGTGATTTAAATAAAGTATGCAAACCAAAGCAGTATTTACTATCCAATACCCTATATTGTGCAAAGTCCATTAGTGAGCCTACAATGTGAAATGTAGTGCAGTACTTAAATACATTGCTGCTAAAGAATCAAGAAGAATGAATTGAGTTTATTATTTATTATGAGTTGTTGTATCGGAGGCCGGTTCAATTTCACAGCCTATATAAAATTGACTGCAAATTAGTAGTTTATGCCACACAATAAATACAAAGCTGTATGTGGAAATAAACCACTTAACTTTTGTTGTTGGGAACAGTGAAGGAAGATCAAGAACTTCACAGTATAGACCTATGTAGGTTCAAGCACTGAGCTTCATGACACATTTAGAGAACATGTATTCCAGAAATGCCAGGCACTTTAACAATGCCTTGTGCAGGACCAATTGAGCTCTTCTAGCAGAACAGTGCATCTCAACTCATTTGAACCTTACTTTTAGCTACCAAAGAGCCTTGCGTGTGTGATAAAAACATTGCATTGTTTGCAATTGATGATTCTTTTCTTCAAAATTATGCATACATGATAGGTCTGTGTTTTATTATCTTCATTACAAATACTAATAAGATGAATGCAAACTTTATGTTCATAATAAAATAATTTGTTTTGCAGATTGCAAATAATAAGGATGCATTACGAAAAACATGGAATCCCAAATTTACACTAAGAAGTCACTTTGATGGAATTCGGGGCCTCACTTTCCACCCAACTGAGCCAGTCCTCATAACTGCATCAGAAGATCATACATTAAAAATGTGGAATCTTCAAAAGACCGCACCTGCTAAAAAGTGTGTATTTGTACAAATATTTATCTCTTAGAAGTACACGGTCATTCAAAACTTTGGGGTCACTTAGAAATATCCATGTTTTTGTAAAGAAAGCAAATTTTGTCCATTAAAAAATATTGAATCGATCAGAAATACACTGTGTCAATGTTGGAAATGACTAGTGTAGCTGGAACCTGCAGATTTCTAATGGAATATCTACAGAGGTCCATTATAAGCAACCATCCGTCCTGTGCTTCAGTGGCATGTTGTTAGTTAATCCAAGTTTATAATTTTCAGTGATCATTAGAAAACCCTTTTGCAATGTTAACACAGCTGAAAACTGTTGTGCTGATTAAATAATCAATTAAACTGGCCTTCTTTAGACCAGCTGAGAATCTGGAGAATTGCCATTTGTGGATTCAATTACAGGCACAGAATGGGAAGAAACAAATAACTTTCTTCTGAAATGAATCGACCTACTCTTGATCTGTGAAATGGAGGCTATTCTATGCGAGAAATTGCCAATAAACTGAATGTCTTACAACGCTGTGTACCACCCTCTTCACGGAACAGGGAAAAAACAGGGTTGATGTTCATGGAGGGATAATCCAAATGGCAAATAATTTAGCTAAACTAGAAAAATGGTCAGAGCTGTGGGAACTGACATTTAATGTGGACAAGTGCAAGATTATGCACCTTGGGCGTAAAAACCCCAATATAGAATATTTGGTACAGTCCTAACCTCAACATCTGGGGAAAGGGAGTAATTATTTCAGTGGACTTAAAGGTAGGCAGGCAATGTAATAGAGAAGCAGGAAATTCTAGTAGAATGCTTAGTCGTATAGGGAGAGGTATTAGTAGAAAGAGGGAAGTGCTCATGCCATTGTACAGAGCACTGGTGAGACCTCACTTGGAGTATTGTACGCAGTACTGGAGACCGTATCTCCAGAAGGATATTGATACTTTGGAGAGAGTTCAGAGAAGGGCCACTAAACTGGTTCATGAGTTGAAGGATAAAACTTACCAGGAAAGGTTGAAGCATCTTAACATGTATAGCTTGGAGGAAAGATGTAACGGGAGATATGATAGAAACAACTGTTAAGCATGGTGAAGGCAATGTGTTGGTCTGGGGTGCTTGGTAGTGGTAAAGTAGTAGATTTGTACAGGGTTGAAGGGATAGTGAAGGAAAACTTTCGCTCTATTTTGCATTACCATACGCTGTGAAGGATGCTTGATTGGAGCCAATTTCCTCTTATAGCAGGACAATGGCCCAAAGCACCGCTACAAACTATGCAATAACTATTTCAGTGCCAGTGCTAATACCAGTCAGCTGGTATTCTGTGTATAATGGAGTACCCAGCACAGTCACTGGATCTAAACCTTATTGAGCTGTTGGGAGCTGCTTGATCGTATGGTACATTAGAAGTGCCCATAAAGCCAATTCAACTCATTGGAGGTGTTTCAGGAAGCATGGGGTGTAATCTCTTTAGATAACAACAAATTGACAACTATTCATTTTGCAACTTATTTGATGAATGTTTTTGTGGAAAACAAGGAATGATATATCAAAGTGACCCCAAATGTCTTATAGATGTGTGTTTATATCATGAGGTATATAGCTGAATATATGGTAGTGTTTTGGCAAACTCTCTGCATATCATTCTTTTACATGACAAAACGTATAATGAATGTCCAAAAACCTTTATTATCTTGAAAAAATGGTCATGCTTTTGAGGTAATCAATGGATAGATTAAATGTTCCATTTTACCAAATCTGGTAAGTGTGTGCTTTGGTATCCCCAAGGTCCACAGCCACCTAACCTCTTGAAAATCCTTCATTGGACAAGGCCTTTACACCCTCAAATAGCATACATGAGAGAGGCTGTGTATGTCATAAAATTGAGCCGCAATCCATGTGTCATAATTTGCATTATTATCCTAAGATGTTTTACAACCATGGAAATTGGCATTTGACCAACAAGTTCTGAACAGTAGCTATATGGGATTTACTGTGTGGATAGATTTTGCTGGCTGACACAGAAGGCTCATATATATCGACTAGTTTCAATTGCTTTTCAGTCTTCAAATGTGCTGGAAGATTAACTAAACAGACCATTTTTGCATATACCTTCCATCAACAAAGGGACAATTTGTTTTTCGGCTGTTGCCAAGAGCACTGACACTTTCTAAAAGAATTAGGTGAATCACTAATTCCATAAAATAAATAATTTACACAAACTTATTAATAAACACATTTGCTATCGTTTAATTTATTGCTGTAGAACAGCAGCATAGAAATGAGAGATTTAGGTCCAGAAAAGCCACATTTTAGGTGTGAATTCCCAGGAGCCAATCGGTTTTGTTGTCATGAAAGATGACATTAATAGTAGAATCACTTGGTTGGAAGCTGGGAGCCCATATGTAATACCTGTATGTTTTTCTCTTCAAACCTCATGTCATATAGTTTCTCTCTGACTTCAGTGAAAGCTTCATGTTGAGATGGCATCCAAGCTCAATTATTAAAATGCAGAAGAGATTTCACTGCAAAGGATTGTATAATGATTGATTTAGCTTCAAGCTTGCCAGATGTATAATTTATTTTCTGTAGAATAACAAAGACTGTTAAATTAGTTTCAGTCAGACCCTTTAATTAATGATAAACAGTATATTTTGCAATTTATCACTGAAGTTAGACTAAACACTAGAATTTATAGTACATAAAATAAGAGGAGGAGCGTGATGATGTGTCGACGTTTGGAGGAGGAGTGACTGGTGGCGACTAAGTGTGGACTCTCCGGTGTATGGTGTTTGCTGAGTATTCGGCCCCACTTACTGCCTGCTAGGTAGATGAAACAGTGACACACAAAACTTGTGATCAGATGGACCTATTCTGGTTCTTATTAATGACTTGCAGCAGATTTACTCCAGTAATTTCTCCTATCCATTTCCGGCTGGAACAAGTGTTTTACTGGCTCCGAGCAGTTCCCGATGAGGGACTGAGGTACAGCCCCTCTGGAATAAGCAACGGACGGAATAAACAGAGTTTCTATTAAGATACTGCTATCAGGCCTATCCGCCCTTGAAGTCTCGATTATCAGGCGCTCATATACACTAAAAATTCTTCTGGAGTGAGGCTTAAAAATTTTCACCGGCAGCACCTGACCACCTATACCACTTATCCGTGACTGAGTAACAAGGCGCCAGGAAGACCACTTCATGGAGAGAGAATCAAAGTATCAATCAGGGATTGACCACAAATAAGTGAGCTTTACTATTGTACACTAAATTGTATCTTATCATACATACACAACCACCTTATACGATAATATAGAATACAAAAATAATACTGATCTTTCATCTAAGCCTTACTGGTGCATTATTGGCGCCCCTCAAAAAAAACGCTATTTAGTACTGAGCAGTAGGGAGTAAGAGAAGACAAATCTGTGGAGAGGAGGAAGGATTTAAACTACTGCAAGAGGTATTGTGTAAAGGTACAGTGTAACTGGAACGGCAGTTAACTAAGGGTGAGAAAGAGACGTCGAGAGACTTTACAATTCGCCAGCAATAATTTATCCTACTCCTCATTACTTGCCCGACCCCGGTAATCCCATACCACCCAAGGGAGATAAGGCTGAAAAGTCTGAACAGACTGACAGAGTGGAAAGAACCGAAAGGTCCAAAAATTCTACAAAATCAGCAAAACCCTAGTGTATAAATGCATTTTATTCTACTCGGAGTCAAATGAATTTATCAGTGCTATCAGACAGGCTCTCTCCTGAATCTAAATCAGAAGTTGGAAACACTCACTCAACAGGATATAAAACAGTCAGATCTTTCAACAGCCCTAGACGCATTATACCGGAGAATGAAATCAGATCTCAACCAAAACTTGGTGGAATATAAAGCAGAATTGATACAGATAAAAACCATTTTGCTATCACAGGCTAATGAGATTATAGTGCTCCAACAAAAATTCACTGACCTTCAATCTCAAAAAGTTAGCTTGGATTCAGATCTTTCTAAAATGAGCTTAAAAATTGCATATATAGAAGATAGGTCCAGGAGACAGAATTTAAAGATCAGAGCCATTCCTGAAGCATATAATGATCTGGAACAGAATACCATTGAACTGGTTTCTGTATATATGGACCCCAACTTTTTTAGTCCCAGAGCGATAGAGAGAATTCATAGACTTTCCAAACACTCCTCTGCTTTCGAAGAAAGATCAAAGAAACGCTAGTCTGTGAAATGAGAGAGAACCCCACCTAGAAAGTTAAATTCTTTGGACTAACAACCTTTGCTGATCAGCTTCATCTAGAATTTTCAGACACAAATTGTCTGCTCTCACTTCATGTTTGAGAGAGATCCAGCAAAATGACGAATCATCCATGAGGATAGAAAATTTTTATTGAATTCAAAGTTGGGGTTTACTGACCTAGTGTCATTCATGGCTTTAGACCCCCCCCACCCCCTTTTTTAATGAGTTTTCTCATATTGTTGACTTGCTAAAGATGTGCCAGCTGGTAGCTGGGATTACTTAGTTTGAATACTTAATTTAAAGTATATAACATTTGTAATTAGATGTACATTTGAAATTGTTTATGTAGATTTACTGTTTACGACACACTGGGTCGACTCAGGATTCCCCTCCTCCCCCTCTCCGTACGGATCAATACGTTTTTGGAGAGGTGTGGGGAGTCCCCCGTAAAGTCGGCCATGTGCACGACATAATTATTACTATATCTGATGTTATGACACACAATGTTGCAAATACCAGGATAGATAAATAAACCCTGCATTTGGGAAGAGTGTGAATAGCAGAAAATATTTATATTTTTAATCACGTAATCAAAATCACACAGATATAGTATAAGGGGTAGTAGGTGAGGGGCTCCTCCAAAACAAATTATTTGTGTGGTATGTTTTACACTCGAGGCCATTACATATGCCGAAGTAGAGACAGGATAGATTCTAAAGGAGGTACTGGGAAAAGACTGACAATTGTAACTATTAATGGCAGACTTTTGGCTTTCTTTACTCAAGTTAGCTAAAGCACAAAAGTATTGGAGTTGTTGCACTTGAATCATGATAGATATCTCTTTTTTGGCATTAAAAAAAATATTGTTTTAATGACTATTAATGTTAGTTTTACTAACTTAATGTAAATTATATTTAGTTAATGCACATAAAACTGGAAAATCAAATGTAAATAGTATGCACTGCATTTTGCTGAATCTTGCACAAGGATTCAAGAGATGGCTCCCCTTCTAAATCCCGCCCCCCCTTCTCTTCCCCCCCGTCTCCTATGGGAACTTGATCTGGAATTCATACTCTAATAGAATACAATGAGAGCATAAATGGAATCAAATGTATGTCGTGCCCATTCCAGAGCAGTGGACATGCTAGATTTATGTGATGTCCATCCCATCCCGGAATATTGGATACAAGCATTGTTCCCTTGTACCGTTTATCCCCCTTATTTTGTTTGTTCTCCAAGGTTATTGAGCGCTATTGAGGTCAATATAAAATTTATAATTAACTTCTGGAAAAAAAACAGATTGTCCGTTGGATGCCCACTTTCCGAAATGGGCTATTGATTTTTGCTGTCTTATTCTTTACTGAACTATATACAGAGATTCTAGTTACTCCCAAACGAATTAACCTTGCCACCATAAATCCCCCTTTTTTCCCAGATGGTTCAGGAAAAATGTCCTTTCACATGTTCGCTTCTTTCGAGAGTAGACATTGTGGAAAACCTAGCCACTTGGGAATGCCTAAGATAGAATGGTTGTGCCTATTTTCTGTTGTGTACTGCGCGCCGGTATAGTGTGGCATCTCCGGCTATGTTTAATTTATGCTGTACTGTGTATGTCTGTTCGAATCCTTCCCATTCGTTAGCATTGCTATTAAAACTGACTAAGTTGTATATTTTGAAGTAGAAAGTGACAGTTGAGTGACCTGCTTTAAATATCAGTCTTTTTGAATAAAGTGGCAGTTGACTCTCAGACTGTGTTTCGTCCGGTTCTTGGGAGGATTTGGGAATATTGCCTGCTTCCAGCTTTGTACTTGGTTATTGCATTCTACCAGCAGAGATCCTGGGATTATAAAATTGCAGCTCCGCAACAATTGGTGGCAAGCGGCGGGATCCAACCGTACAGCAAGAAAAACGCTGTTTATACAATTGGAATTGACATACTGGAAAGCAGAAGGCAATTGATACAGATGCAGAAGTGAATGGGGACGGACTACACCATATTGAAACGGCAAACGTTAAAGGAGCTGTTGGAAGCCAGGGGTAAGATAGCCAGCAATAAGCCTAAAGCAAGACTTATTGCCGAGCTAATGGAAGGAGACCGAGCTCGTAGTGCTACACCCCCAGCAAACATGGAGGAGACCCCATTTGAACGAGAAATGAGGACAAGATTGGCATTTTGGCCCGCTCCAGTATCTCCAGAAATTATGACCATAATTTCGGCGGATGCACAGGAGTACGTGATGGCGCAAAGGAATCAAGCCTTCTCACCTCAAGCAGAAACCGCTGCTGTTTCAACTGTGGGCCAGGGAAGGCCAAAAATACCACATCATGCATTTAAAACTTTTTGCGAGGATAAAGACGAAATAGATGGATTCTTGCAAGATTTTGAAAGGTTGTGTGACTTGCATGATGTAGAGCAAGCTATGTGGGTACCTTTGTTGGCAGGCAAACTGTCTGGGCGTGCAGCAGACGCCTACCGGGCTGTACCCAGAGAGGACAGCAAGAATTATGACAAGGTAAAGCAGGCGCTATTAGAAAGGTATGCCATTACCCCAGAGGCATACCGGCACAAGTTCCGAGAATTGAAAAAAGGGGACAAAGACTCACATGCGGAGTGGGCACACAAGCTTGACCAAGCCTCACAAGGCTGGATACAAGCCAGCAGAGCTACCACCATGGAAGAGTTACGCCAGATGTTGCTACTGGAGCAGTTTTGTAATGGCCTGGCACCAGAGGCTCAAGAATGGGTGAATGACCGAAATCCTCACACCCTAACCGAAGCGGCACGATTGGCCGACCAACATTATGATGCTAGGAGGCATCATAAAAATAATAACCGAGGGTATGCAAAACCCAACCCACAACCGTTTCCAGTTATTGCTCCTGTCCCAGCGACAGCACCATCCAGACCAGCACTTGTGGGACAACCTCCCCACTCCCGTTATAATGGCAGGTCCAACATCCAGTGCCATGCCTGTAAGCAATGGGGGCACATGGCCCGGGAGTGCACCCAAAACCGGAGCCGCAAGAACTGGAATCAGCTCCGGCAGAATATGGCCCCGCGGGCAGCTGCTCATTATTATCATGCAGAGCCAACTTTGCCAGGAGTGCCGCTTGAGTCGGCTGATGAACCCCTGGGCGTTTTGCACGATGTAATGTCCATCCATGCTACTGACAACCGACAACCACATTGCCAGACCGTGACTCTGGAAGGGAAAGAGGTACAGGGGCTACGTGATTCCGGCGCTACCTTAACTATGGTTGCCCCGCATTTGGTGTCAGGATCAGCACATACCGGGGGATCGGTAGCAGTCCGGGTAGCAGGGGGTGCCATGTACCGGCTACCAACTGCCAAGGTACATCTGAATTGGGGTGCGGGGGAAGGTATGGTGGAGGTGGGGCTGATGCACAAGTTACCAGCTGATGTTGTTTTGGGGAATGACCTGGGGCAAATGACTTCCGCTTTTGTGCCCCAAAGTCCTCGCCATGAGGCATATCCAGTGACCACCCGTCAGCAGGCTCGCACCACGGTTTCATCTTCCACACACTCTGAGGCTCAGGTAAAAGACAATGTACCCCGTGTAACCCGTGTTTCCTGGGATACCCCGACTGACTTTGAGGCAGAGGTTAAAAACGATCCCACGTTGCAAATTTATAAGGATAAGGCGACAGCTGGTCAGACAGGTTTAGAGGGAGAACAGTATGTATGGGAGAAAAATCTGTTATATCGTGTTGCTGAGCGGGTGGTAGGGGGGTCTGTACATGTGACTAATAAGCAGCTTATAGTGCCCCAGAAATACCGGCAGGAACTGCTTAGAATTGCCCACGATATTCCGCTGTCTGGGCATTTAGGGATGACAAGAACGAGGTACAGATTGACACATGCATTTTTCTGGCTAGGTATATCTAGAGATGTGAGACAGTATTGTCAGACATGTGACATTTGTCAGAGAGTGGGAAAAAGGGGTGACCGCCGCAAAGCAAAATTGTGCCCCCTTCCCATTATTGAAGAACCCTTTAGCAGAGTAGCAGTGGATATAGTAGGACCACTGTCCAAGCCTAGCCCTTCCGGCAAGCGGTATATTCTGACCATTGTAGATTATGCCACCCGGTACCCGGAGGCTATAGCCCTTTCCAATATACAAGCAGAAACGGTAGCCGAAGCTATGATGAAGATATTTTCCAGGATGGGATTTCCCCAAGAGATAATTTCGGATAGGGGGACCCAATTTACAGCCGAAGTGACCCACCAGCTATGGAAGTTATGTGGCATTAAGCCAATTGTAAATTCTGCCTATCACCCGCAGTCCAATGGGTTGTGTGAGCGCTTTAACGGTACCTTGAAGCAGATGCTCAGGACATTTGGGGAGTCCCATAAAGACTGGGAGAGGTTTTTACCCCATCTGCTTTTTGCATACCGGGAAGTGCCACAGGAATCTACCGGCTTCTCTCCGTTTGAGTTATTGTTTGGGAGAAGGGTGAGGGGACCCCTAGACTTAATTAGAGAACATTGGGAGGGGGGGAGCAGTGCAGATGGAGTCCCCATTGTGCCATACGTGCTGGAGTTCCGGGACCGCTTGGAGGCTCTAACCCAAACCGTACGGGAGAACCTCCGGGCGGCTCAGCGGCGACAGCGCGGTGGTACGATAGGGGAGCCAGAGACCGTAGCTTTCAGGTGGGACAGAAAGTTCTAATTTTGAAACCTGTCCTGCACAGACAAGCTACAGGCCACCTGGCAGGGCCCATACCAAGTGGTAGAACAGAGATGTGACACCACTTATGTGATCGGCCCGTGCTCTGGGGTAGGGAAACGACGCATGCTCCATGTGAATATGCTCAAACCCTATCACCAGAGAATAGAGGAGGTAGCAGCCATCTGTGCCCCAGCCTCTGAGGATTATGAGAATCTGCCCTTGCCAGACATGTTAGAAAAGGAAGATTCTGCAGAAAACGCTACAGGTGTGCAGCTGGGGGAGCGGCTAAGTCTCCAGGAGCGTGCCCAGGTACAGGAGTTGATTGTGGCAAAAGGTGCTACCTTCTCCAATTTACCAGGGTACACTCTGTTAGCTACCCACCGAGTAGAGACCCCAGGACAGCTCCCTATGAGACAGAACTTGAGAAATGATCTGTGAGCACTCCCCCGGACATCCCCAAGCCGATCCGTTGGGATCAGACTGTGTATGCCGGCTTGGTTTTGGGGGAGCATTGTGGCAAACCTAGCCACTTGGGAATGCCTAAGATAGAATGGTTGTGCCTTTTTTCTGTTGTGTACTGCGCGCCGGTATAGTGTGGCATCTCCTGCTATGTTTAATTTATGCTGTACTGTGTATGTCTGTTCGAATCCTTCCCATTCGTTAGCATTGCTATTAAAACTGACTAAGTTGTATATTTTGAAGTAGAAAGTGACAGTTGAGTGACCTGCTTTAAATATCAGTCTTTTTTGAATAAAGTGGCAGTTGACTCTCAGACTGTGTTTCGTCCGGTTCTTGGGAGGATTTGGGAATATTGCCTGCTTCCAGCTTTGTACTTGGTTATTGCATTCTACCAGCAGAGATCCTGGGATTATAAAATTGCAGCTCCGCAACAGACATGATTGACAGGTGCTATGTATGTGCTTTTTTTATGTGTATGAATGAGACTTGGAATGATAGAGCTCTTGGTTGTAACACTGGGGGCAGGGTGGGGTGTGGATCTCAGGTGTGCTGGGCCTCACCAACAATGATTGTTGATGCCACTTAGATTGGTCAAGTTAAACGCACAGGGGCATATACACGTTTGAGTCTATATGCTCCCTCGGATCATGTATTTCAATTTTTGAATCTTTCGATGTATAGACTTGGTAAAGTGTCTAAGGGACTTGTGATTGTTGGAGGTGATCTGACTTGTATTTTGATAGAGACAGAAGGGCCCCCAAAAAATGTAAATATGATAAAAGGTTAAGACAAATGGCAGAGAGAATCACTGAGTGTGTTGGCAGATACAACTTGTGTGATGTCTGCAGGGTACAGCACCCGGATGAGACTTTTCCTTTTATTCCTCGCCTCATTCCTCTTACTCCCTGATAGATTTTTTTCTTTATGCTGGCCCCAACCCTGGATCTCTGTAAGAGCTCCAGGATTGGACCCATAACTTGGTCTGATCATCCTCCTGTGTTTATTGATCTAAAGTGTAATCCAAATTATGAATCTTGGGCCAACTGGAGATTGAATGAATCCATTCTTATAACAGAAGAGAGTAAAAACGACCTCCTGGGCCAGGCTAAACTTTTCTTGCAGTAAAATGATAGGGGATATACATCGGATTTAAATTTTATGCACCATGAAATGCTTCCTCCGGGTCTATCTGATCAAGAGGGGATCCTGGATTAAGAGAAAGAAAGAGAAAACTCAGATTTATACATCTGCTGGCAGGATTGGAAAGTGAAGATAAGAAATCCATGTAGAGCAAAGAAACGGACAATCACGCAGAAAAAAAATTATGTTAAAACTGCGATAGAGCAGATTATTCCTTGATGAAATTAAGACAGAGATGGTATTGTACGAATAGACCTCTTGCACCATTATTATATGCTCTCATGATAAAACCACTGGCTGCCCATATCAGAGACGGGGGGGAATCAGGAAGCAGGAATCACGCAATAATGCTGTATGCATACAATGTATTTATCTCCCTTTCCTCTCCCAAACTCTCAGTCCGCGCAATGCTTTTAACAGCGGAAAGATTGGCTTCTTTCTCTAATTATAAACTAAATCTTCTCAAGATATCACTTTTTATCAGAGCTTCAAAGGGAAATATAGGTTAGGGTGGTTAGATATCGAAAGATCCAGAAGCTAGGGATTGGACCCGTTCTTGTTCCAATGATTTTAATGTAAATCTCTTTAAAAGGATGAATATACAAAGTAGCATTGTGAAAGGGTTGATAGATGATGTTCACAAGCTGAGAATATCCCTGGGTACAACTTACCGTATTTGCTCGATTATAAGAAAAAAATTCTGAAAACTACCACTCGTCTTATAATCGAGGTCGTCTTATAATCTGACCTCAAATTGAGGTCAGACTATAAGACTGGGATCTAGGTCCCCAGCAGAGCTGCAGTGGACCTGGATCCCCCTCTCTAACAGCAGGGGATGTCTGCGCGACCACAGACATCCTCCGCTGCCCCGCTAGCCACCAGGGAGAATCTGGCAGCTGGGGGATAGCCTCCATGCTGCCTGACACTTCCGTCTATTATGACGGACCAGCTGTCCTTCATAATAGACGGAGGTGTCGGGCAGCATGGAGGATGTCTGCACGTATCATGCAGACATCCCCCGGCTCCCCCCACTAGCCACCAGGGAAAGAGAACAAGGTGAGGGTGGTGGAGGGAGGGAGGGGGGAACAGAGCAACAAGGGCAGGGAGGGGGGGCAGAAACAAGGGGGGAAGACACAGACAAGGGGAGGGAAGGGGGGAAGACACAGAGACAAGGGGGGAAGGCACAGGGGGGAGAGAGACGAGGGGGGAGTCAAAGGGAGGGGTGAGAGAGAGAGACGACACTAAGGGGGGGGAGACAAAGTAAATGCATTTTTTATATAATTTTTTACATTTACATTTAATTAATACAAGTTGAACTTTTTTCCTATAGGGTAGTCTTATATTCAGGCTTTTAGTTTTTTTCCTAAAGGAATATCCAAGTTTGGGGGGGTCGTCTTATAATCGAGCAAATACGGTAATTTTGACCAAGGATGCACCAATAGAGGTAATATCTATATATTCAAGATATCTACTTATCACATTGGGGCAATTGGAAAATTCATTGAAGACTTATTTATGGGTAATCGGCTTTTGACCTTTCCATAACGCCAGGAGAAGTTCAATTTACCTATGGCAGAACTTTTTACATACCTTAGGTTGAAATGTTTTCTCTCCAAAACTACACTAGCACCCTCTGATACCTGGGAGAAATGTGTGGGTACAGTTTTTTCCCAGGTATCAGAGGGGTAACTGGTTTTGAAGGTGATTTTTTTTTTTTTGTCTGAACTTCATCCCCCTACCAAGTTCAGAGCCATAAGCATGTGGGAACTAGACATAAATATCGATATTCTCTTGGAAACTTGGAATAAAGCATGGCAAAACACGAGAAAAGCTACAGTTTGTGTGAATTTACAGGATAAAACTAAACTTTTCCACTGCGGCTATTTACGTTTTACTCGGTTACTGATGATCTTTGCTGGAGATGTAGAAAGAACAAGGGTTTCCATAGCCTTATATGATGGGATTGTACCCTACTAAATCTCAAGCTACAAATAACACAGAAATGTGTTGAAAGTTTTGGTTTCTCTATACAATTATCCTCACAGATGTTCTTGTTTCACATGTACACCTTATATGGTAAAAAAATATAACAGATCTCTTCTTATTAATATTCTTCTGGCCATTAAGCTATGTCTGGCATGTTTCGGATAGATACGTTTACTTGAGAGACGTCCCATAAGATCTGGGCTCCGTGGAAGGGCATACCACAAACCACCTGTGTGCCTAACAAATAAATACACCTGGATGGTGATGGGGTTTGTGCTTCACCCGCCTACCCTTTTTTACCCCTCCTTGTGGAGCAATGGAGTATGAGGGTATGATATGAATGTATGCGTCGTATTATATTGTAATGATAATTTTTTTTCTCTACCCTTCTTTTACTCTAGCTTTCTGATTTAAATCAATAGTCAGATATAGAAATGTTAAAGCGATACCACTTAAGATTTGAACAGTTTTTTTAATTTATGTACAGCTTAGTAATCAATGAAACACTGTAAAAAAAAATATATATATGTATATTGTAATTATAAGATAAATGTGATTATGGAAAATTCTTAATAAAGATTTATATTTAAAAAAAAAAAAAAAGGATATGAAATAATAGATGGTAAAATAGAAATCCCTACATGCTGTTTGGCTATGGCGAGGCATACCTCCACCTTATAAAGTACACTACCTTAACGTAGACGTAATATGTAAATTAGGTACTTCTGTGTATTTTGCATATCATGCCACATAGTGCTGCCATAAGGATGCCTCTATTAATTTCCTTGCATTCCTGCTAAGCTGATATTTAAATATTTTCTATTATCTTTTTGGGTGTGTCCTCAAGCATGAACTTCAGGTGTTCCGTTATTTATCTATGGGTCATGAATAAAAATGGAAGCACTGTGATTTGCAGAAAGCAAATGCTATGATTGTTTCCCTTCCATTTCAAGTGCAGACAGAATGTTCCCGGCATGTTTACTGGCATGTCTTAAGAAACGACTTAAAGTATACAGACAATACCAGAGTTTCATGGCAGTTCCCGCACACAGTGGTACTTTCTCTTGCTGTTTCCATTTTGTTGTCCATTACCTGTACATTTAGGTAATGTTTGTTCATCAGTTGGTTTCAGTGCTGGTGCTACAATTTTATTAGCAAATTTAAGTGGCAACTTGGGAACCTCTATTGCAAGGGGGGGGGGGGGGGGGGTGTAACTGACTGTTATGGTGACAGGAAAAATAACTGTCTGCCACAAAAACCTAGAACCATGCCTGGTGAGTATATACAGTTGTGGGGAAAAATCGACCTTTGAAGTACTTTGGTAGGATTAAATCTTTCCATGCATCATTGAACTTCTATTACAAATGATGGACATTATTTTGCTTTCACAAATCTCAATACTGCATTTCAGTAAATATTTAATGATTGTTGTTCAAGGATACAAATAGTACGTGGAGATCTTTATATTGAATGCAAATCATTAAATGTTCTGTAGGAATGCCTTGTACAATAACCAATCAAGTGCCGCAGAAAAAAAACCTCAGCCATTTTACCACCATGTTATGTTTTATGAGTGATTAATTAGTGTTCCGTCTCCATCTGTTGTATATTCTTTTAACTTCCTTACAATAGCTGTTGTTACAGCTATTCAGAGGGGCCCGGCTAAGTGTGCCACCTCCCACTCAACATTTGGTGTTTATTATGAATTACCTTTTGTATTCTAGACTTGTGTGTGAGCTATGGTATTGTTTTTTTGGTCTATGTGAGCTGTCTGTTTCAGTATTTAATGGAACTTTATCGTCTTAACATTGTTTGTGCTGTGCATGTAGAGAATTGAAAATGGTCTATACTTTTTGTTAACAGAACTGCAAGCAAATGAGTAAATTGTGTTTTAAATGTGTCTGAGGAATCCCCTGCTGATATCACCTGTGACTTGATATGCAAATGAACTGAGTTTCATTGAGTAATGTTTAATTTGCATATCAAGCCACATGTGATGTCATGAACATGAGACTAAAAAGACACATTTAAAACACCTCTTCTAATTTAGAGTTTTGCTTGAAATTCTGCTAACACAATGTATAGAGAATTGTTTATTCTCTGCATTCATAATTCAAGCAATGGTTAGCTGATACAGTCCATCTAACCCTTTGAGTAATGCCTGTGGTACAACATAATGCAGTGTTATATAAAAAATAATTAGCAAATTCTAGTAATGCTAGACATTTAGTAGCCAAATCCTTTGGTCCCTCTTGCTTACACAGTGTTTCTCTTTCCTATGTTCTCACTGTACTCACCTGCAATGCAACTCTTTATTCTGTGTTTTTAATTAGGTGTTTTGTGATCAAACTAATCCAGGGCTTGACAAATGTTTGTAGATTTTAGACGCCAGATCAATTCAGGAGCTTGGCTAGTAATTTTTCCCAGCCAGGGAGGTGGTACTAACGTTGAGTGCTATGTAAAACAATCATTAAAGTTGGGAGTCCACAGTAAGGATTTTAGGAGCCATGGCTCCCTGTTTCCTGGCATCTTTCAAGCCCTGAACGAATCTGTAAATAAGGTGCCTTTTATAGAATGGTTTACGTCATTACATAGGTATAACATGAGTAACTTACACATTGTCAATCAAATCACTCACCAGACATGCCATTTAACTAGTGTTTGTTTTTGACCATTTGAAATATAAAAGTTTGAATTACATTGCATATCTCAAATTCAGAGCTCCTACTCAGAGTCCCTTCTTTTGCTGCCTCCAAATACTAATACAAGTTCATGTAGATGTAGTGATTTGAGAGACGTGCAAATGTATTAATATACATGACTTGTTTGTTAAACATTGTTGCACACACAGGTCTTTTTAAAATGGAAGAATATTGTGCCTAACCAAGGACATCATGGGCAACAGTGTTTGGTATTGTAGCATTATTACATTGTGTACAATTTCTCTCCATTTCATTCTAATACAAGTCTTGCATATTTCCTCCTGTTAAGCCAACCTATTGTGTTAGCGTTTATAGACATTTTATATAGACATTTCTTTTAATACTCTTCCCCTTTTCTATGACACAACCTACCAAATGTATTGTTTTTGACATTGTGCTATATGCTGACGTTAAAGCCTGACTAGTCAGTCAATATCATCGACCCACCAGGGACAACTTAATGGATGTTAATGGATAATACAATGGCCAAGTAATGTTAAATGCATTCATCTATTGATTGCTCAGTCTTAAACAAGACTGAGCCGGTCACTAAGACTAGCAATCCTGTCCTGTGACATTGTTGTGGTCGGTCTGGGAAAAACACTGTTTGAATTAACACCAATCAAGTACTTTTACCGTTTAACGTTCTCTCCGGCACTACAAATAAACTAGTGTGTTTCTGTATAATATTAGCCATGAACAAATGTTCCAAATGGAATTACAGCAAATTAAGTTAGTCCCCTTTTAGATTCTATAATGGTAAAGAGGTTTATAGATACAACCTTCTGGAGTGAAGCAATAGCATGTGCACATATTCCAAACAATGTTGCTTGTGTGAGATCAAAACCAGTTGGGCCCTGAAGTCTGCCCATCATGGACCCTCCTCTATATTTGTTTATCTATACTGACTCAACAGGGTTATGGCTATCATTTTGAATAACAAGCTATTCTTGCACATGCTTGGTTTGCTCCAGGGGTTGTTTGCACACAGATGTAATAACTAGGATTGTGACCCTGAGGTAAATGTTAATTCAAGTAACCCATTTATTGGTGCTTGCATAGTTTGTCTGCCTTTTGTTCATAGAAATCCGCAAGGTATTTCAATGCAGGCCTGTCTATGGTGCGGCATAATGTAAGCTGCACTGTTTTCCTTGGTGAATCCATTATTGCTAGAAAGAAAGAAAATGTGTGTACGTATATATATATATATAGAGATATAGATATAGATATATAGATATAGATATATGAATATGCACACAAAAATATAACACAGTACTTCTGGTATGTGTAGTACCAAATATGAGGGGGTTTTGTATTGAAATTCCACTAGAAAATTGTGATAAAGAAATTAATCTTTCATTAGCCATAGTATTTATAAATGGATTACTGGGAATAAAGTGTCATCTTTTTCTTTTGAGAATGTCAAATCAATGGAAACCATTGCACAAACTAGGGTTCCTATAGGTTTTATCCTCCGCTGGATGAACCATTTTTAATATATATGCACATTTTTTTTGTTTCATCTCTCAGGAGTGCATCGCTTGACGTTGAACCAATTTATACATTCAGAGCACACAGGTATGTACACGGATTGCTTCACATTACTGATTTTCAAGAGTATGGTTAGGATTGCAGATTTAACCATTGATATGTTTGTGGTGCTTTTTTATATTATACTTCAAAGAAAAAAATAGAGCTTGTGTTGTTTTTTTTTTCCCCATTATCATTTCCTGTCCTCTTTGAAGGAAGGGCGTGGGGAGTTTTTGCCTGTGTAGACACATGTTTGTCACATGAGGGGTGCATATAGAATTACCTCTGTAAAGCTGAATTAATTATTTATTATATACACATTTTAACTTGTCTTATATTTGACATTTACTTTGTTGAATTATTGAGCGAGTTCTGCACACGTGTTGGAATCTGCCTGCTGGCAGTGAGTTACAAGTGTTCACATATTTAAACAATGCTGTAAATATAAAACTAGTATGTTCAGGTGGGGGTGAACGTAGGTTAATTATTTAAATTAAGTGCTATGCTCATTTAAAATATTTTAAACCAACATCTCTTGTAAAAAAAAATAAAAAAAAAAAAAAATTGCCAATAACCACAACCTGCTAATTTATTCGAAGAACAAGCTTGAGTCCACACAGGAGCATCTGCAAAGTAGTATCCAAGCCGGTCCTCCTGTCTTTAAAGTGTTGGTTTAGTATGTGACTTTCAACCAGGTAGTGTAATATGGAATAGTTAGAGCAACTTCATTCTACTGTAGCATTGTAAAACTGGTGATAACCAAGGAGTTTATTTTTTTTTGTAGAAGCTATAAGAACATACAAACCTATGTTGTATATTTTTTCAAGTGCATCCACATAGTTCAGACTATGGTGGGTATCTGCATTTAATCTACATATTTGCTGGCAATCTCTCAAAGCCCTAAACTTCCAAGATGGCACAGAGCATAAACGCACGTCCTCAGTCTGCCCCATATAATGATGTCGACATCCGAATCTACATAGCATGCCAGCAGTATGTTCAGCAATGTGGGAATGCCAAATCACCTTTTGGGTGTGCAAACGTATTCAGAGGTGTGTTGCCACCACCTTAAAAACTTTTGACCTGTATGTCTGGCTAAAAATAAAAAAAACTGTACATTTGCCTGCAATCTGTTCACCCTTAAAGTGTAAGGTTTTCACAACCGTAACACTTAACGTTTTGAGGTTTCTGTGCTTGAGTCAAATTACGTTTGCCCCTTTCAACAAACCTGCAGGAAATCTGGTTCTTACTTTCTGTTTTTGGTAGGAAAGTTTGGTTGAGGAAAGTTGGTTAACGCATATCATTTGTACCATATTTGCTCGAATATAAGACATTGTTGGGGTTTTTTCAGAGCAAATCGAGGTCTGACTATAAGACTGGGATCCAGGTCCCCCACAGAGCTAGATCCCTCTCACAAGCAGCTGGTGGATGTCTGAGCAATGTGCGCACACATACTCCGCTGCTGCCTGGCATGTCCGTCAGGACTTCTATGACGGACGCCAGAGGTCACCTAACCTTGCCAATGGTGCCTCTCCTCCCAGACTTGCCAATGCTGCCCCTATTATAAATTTTATTAAATATAAAATAGCAATTTACATGTGAATTTATACAAGTTATATACAAACTTTTTTCCTATAGGATAGTCTTATATTCAGGCTTTTTTTCCCTAAAGGAATATCCAAAGTTTGGGGGGTCGTCTTGTAATCAGGGTTGTCTTATATTCGAGCAAATACAGTAATTAGGGACTATTAAGAATATACATTTCTTATTCTGCAGTACAGGTATGTAAAACGTATGCATACACAATAAACACACAAAAAAGGCTTAATGTGTCTCAGAATAACGTCTTTTCTTTGACAGATGTAAATAGGTTCTATTCAATTTGTTTTAATAGTGTATATAACCCCATTCTTTTTTTTTTTTTTTTTAATGTAGGGGCCCAGTTTTATGCGTTGTGATGAGTAGTAATGGTGAGCAGTGTTACAGTGGAGGAACAGATGGTGTTATACAAAGCTGGAATACTCCAAACCCCAACGTGGATCCCTATGATTCATATGGTACGTTTTATTTTATTAAATAAACCACTTTAATAATGGATTGCAGACTATGGGGTTTTGATTTCATTTGAAGAAGTAGCTAATAATGGGAAAATTCGACCGAAACTACAAATAAAAGGTTGGGGGAACTCAGCCCTCGCTTCAGTGAGTTTATTTTCACATGTAAAGGTGCTCACAGGAATATGTAGTGGAAATAGAAAAACTAAGCTGGCAAAAGCATAAACATTTCATGCCCATGCTGAGCTTGTGCCTAAGGGCCAGCATGCGCAACACATGCATTAAGCTACTGTTTTGCTTGTTCCACTACATAATTATTTGAGAACCTTTTATATTGGAAGATAAATCACTAAATGTGAGTGCAATGTTCCTGATCATTTTTTATTATTGCTTTTTGGAGGCACAGTGTTTACTCTGAAGCACACTGCTGATTACAACAGGATCTGCAATAACACAGTGGCAGCCCCCCGACCAGGCTGGAAGCCATAGTTACTTGTTTTAAAAAAACAAATGCACCTGACGAGTTTTACATTCATGTTGCTCTGATTTGGGCATTTTAGTGTATACATCATTTGCATTAATTTTCAAAACCATACCGCAAGCTTGTCATATTAAAATCCATCCCTATGTCCTTTTAGATGCTTGGGGACAGTGACTTGATTCAAAATGCCTAGGCCAGTGTGCAAGCTCTGTTTATACACTGACGCACTGATTCATATGTGAATATATATATATAATAATGATTTTCTTTTCTGTGTTCCATAGAACCCTCTGTTCTTAGAGGGGCATTTGAAGGCCACACTGATGCCATATGGGGACTGGTATACAGCACGACTCATCAGCGCTTGTTGTCTGCATCAGCAGATGGTACCATAAGAGTATGGAATGCCGCAGAAGCTTCCCCAGCATTAAGTATATTTAACGACAATCTAGGTAACCAAATTTTTATACAGATAGCAGGACAAGTGCATAATTGACTTGATTTATGGCATTCATATACGCTTTACGTCCTATATTAATGTAATCACGAGAAACCTGCCACAATCAAATAGTGGAGGTGGTGGCTAAAGTGTTGTTGGAATGAAATTAAACGTAAAACAATTGGTCTATACATTTGCTAGCACCATGAATATATTTGAAAAAGCTCTACAAAGGAATCGGCACCTGTTACATTCTTTTCTTATGGTTCTTTGCCTTTATCATAAGAGAGCAGTGTGTCCTAGTCACCGCAGTGTTCATCTTGATTCCAGTTTTGAAAAATATATGTAGATGCGCAATAAAAAATACTGTTGTGCATTCAATATGCAAATATATATAACTGTGCATTTAAAATGCATAAAGTACAGCTAAAGTGCAAAATAACCCAAACTGTGCAGTCATTTAAAGTGCTGTAAATCATTCCATTAGCACCCTTTGCTAGCATGAAAATCTACTACTATGGTGGGCAAATATGTTTTGTGTGTCATAAGTATAATGTGTATAAATGTATAGCATATGCTTTATATTTACACTTGTAAACCTCTTTAAAATGTGTCTAGTGACTCGTATTATAATAGTATGAATACAATTAATGGTTTGTATGTTTTATATTTTATTTTCAAGAACTAGGCATACCTTCGTCTGTGGACCTTGTAAGCAGTGATCCTGCCCATATGGTGGCATCCTTTAACAGTGGACATACAAGTATCTTTAATCTGGAGACACGTCAGAAAGTCCTCACGTTAGAGTCGTGCATAGATACGGGTAAGGATATTAGCGCACGATTACAGAATACGTTTGTCCTACAATACCGTTCAAATGACATTTCACAATCGGGTAGAAACCGGTTTGAAATGTGTTTTTGGCTTCTGATTCGTCCTGTTGTAATCTGATTTTTGATGTTATCCGTTAACTGCAGACTGTGTATGTAGAGGGTGTTCTTCAATTGTGTCGCCTAAAAATGAGATACAGTCTAATATTGGATGGAGAGATGCAGGCTGGGGACCCCCTGCCTAAAATATGCTTTTGCTACAAACATCTGAATAGTGTTTTTTTCCCCCTGTTTTCAGCTGTTTACGCCACCTGCCAAATTAACAGAGTAATCAGTCATCCGACTCTTCCAATCAGTATCACTGCCCACGAAGACCGTCAAATCAAATTTTATGACAACAACACAGGTAAAAATAAGGCATTAAAACACAAAACTGTTCTTTTACAAATGTGAGGAAATCATATACATAAAAAAAAGTATTGTTGGTAGCTTGTTACTCTTTCTGTATTTTATATTGAACGCTATGGATATTACTTATTGTTTGTTGCTTTTAGCACCTCTGGCTACTAAAAAAAATAAATAAATAAAAAATGCTTCTTATATGAAACTGATGCCAGCAGGATGGTTTACAAGCATCAGCAATTGGAATGGTGCTATGGAGATTAGATCTAATGTTTGTCAACAACCATTAAATTAAATCGAAAAGGGTGATTGTTTATTTGTTATACAACGTATTAGAAGGGGTTCCCAAACTGTTTATCCCATGTATCCATGGGATGCTCTGGTAGTAGTACTAAAGTCCCCAAAATCTTAATTCACATGGTAACAAGCATAGTTGGTTACCCTCTCTGGGCTATATCTTTGTGTGGATCACAGTATTAAGCAGAGACACCATCTCTCGCTTCCATCATTGTTGTGGAAAAGTACCGTGCATGAAGGTAGTGAAGGGTTTAGGCATCTTCTGGTTCAGCAGAAAAAATATCTTTGAAAGGTTGGTGTTTTCAAAGACTGGGGTTATCTTATCTGATAATACACTGGAGGTGCAGACAATGCAATTTAGAACCTTATTAAAATGCATATGTTTAATGATTGGAGGTCAATATTGCATTTAGTGAATGAAAATTGTAATGTGCATTTAGCTTAAGAACCATGTAACCCAAAATTGATTCACTCATTATTTTCTAGGGAAACTGATCCATTCAATGGTAGCTCATCTAGATGCTGTGACAAGTTTAGCTGTTGATCCAAATGGACTATACCTGATGTCTGGCAGTAAGTATTTCTATTTTAACCCTTTGAGTTCCAGAGGAAAAACGGTTTCTTCTTGGGAAGGCAGGCCATCGGTTTTTTAAAATGTTGCTATATCTTGCTAAGATAAGGATTCTTTTGAACAGCTTCTAGTTTTATTTATATATATATATATATATATATATATATATATATATTATTAGGAGAAGTTCACCATTTATTTTATAGGTGATGTGCAGTGAGTTTGATATCGAATGACAAAATATGATGTCATAATGACATTTTCTTTTTAACATTTCTCCTTAATATATTTGTATCTGTGTAATAAATAAAATACATCAAGTTCGTGAATAGAATAAGGTTTTTGTCACACTCAATTATATTAATTCTGGGTATTTGTTTAATCTGATTACAGTAGGGGAGACTAGCAGGGACCTTATATGTCTCGAAACTTTGTCACATAATGACATAGGAAATACCTGGTTTGTCCTAAAAACCAAAATGACTAGGAAATAAAACGCTATTTTCTATTATTGTCCTATAACTTGTAAAAATAAAATAAAATAAAAAAACACTACAAAAGGGGATACCTGGTGCCAGATCAAAATATTCACACTCGCATGTTGAAAATGAGAAGCTCACCAGGTGAGGTACTTCAAAACTCCTCCATAAATTGCAGATAAAAAAAAGCAGATCAGGAGCTCCAATCACTGAGGTAAATGAAAATGTACTTACTGCATTCAAAAATGAAAAATGTGTATAGTAGAGCGTGGATTGCATAGTATGCCAGCAGCCTCACTCGTGTCGCGATGAGAGGCGCTTAATTATATCAACATTTGATTAGGCGCTCTGCTACACATGTTTTTCAGTTTTGTATTTTTTTTGGTTTGCGGTAAGTACATTTTCATCTGCTTCAGTGAGCTGAGCACCTGACCTGCTTTTGTTCCTGTTATTTCTTAACTCTGGACATATATTAGAACCTTTAGCAGTTTTTTTTTTATTTGTGTATGTAGACGTGTAAAATATTTCATGTAAAATTTAGAAAGTGTTTTATTTTTCATCATATTTTATGATATTGTTTTTAAAGTAGATTATCTAATGATGAACATAATGATATCTAAAGAAAGCTCTTTTTATGGTGAAAAACCAGTGTATAATATGAATGGGTACATTAAATGAGTTGAAAATAACACAACCACTTCAGAAATGTTAAAACAACCATTGTGACAAACGGTACATACATTTCAAAACAGTCCTGTCACTAAGGGGTTAAATCGGACACTGTAAAAATGTTTTGTTTTTTCTAATACTTAACATTTCTCATGGGGAATGGACCTTGCCACAAAAGCATCTTCATCTCAAAAAAGTGTCCATAGCAATTTCTGAGAGCCAATGGCCTCCAATAGTGCATAAGAATGTCCATTGTGCTATCAAAAAAAAAAAACTGCCCATCTACATCTTCATCACTGCTGTAGGAAAAAAAGCAGTTACCAGCAGAGGTGATTGCACCACGTTTAACCTAGAACTGACCTTCAGAAATAACCCCAATTTTCTATTTGAATAGTGCTTGTTAAATGCATTTCAACATATCCTTTTTCTTCCAGGTCACGACTGTTCAATACGTTTATGGAACTTAGAAAGCAAGACCTGCATACAGGAATTCACAGCCCACCGCAAGAAATCCGATGAATCTATTCATGATGTGGCATTCCACCCCTCTAAATGCTACATTGCCAGTGCGGGTGCCGATGCCCTCGCCAAAGTTTTCGTATGACATAATGCTTCCCTGTAGGTTTTCATTTACACAACCAGCCACATCAAACAAGAGACATGATACTGATGCCCGAAGATTTGACTTAACTGGCCTATTTTTTCCCCCCCTCTTTATCTTTATTCTTGTGTTCGATAATCAGGATGAAATGAAAAAACATTGTTGTGGGTTTAATTTTGATGGGTGCGGTTTTCTAAACTAATGGTTTGTTCAGGGTGCTGTGAACTGATATGATGCTTAGAGCCAGGATTCTGTCTTTCAAATGCCCTCTGAGCTACAGTAACAGCATTTTCATTTTAGAGTGCATATTTGACCAGGCAGGCCTGGATCAACCTAGGTTCTAGCATATGTTGTGGCTAGTGGGACAAAGAAGATTGTCAGTGAAATTGCAAGTAATAACATAGGAAAAGTACTGTTCCCTGAATCTCATTGAAAAAGCTCTAAGCACATTTGATGGATAACTTGGACCTTTTTATCTGACCAATTAATTTTTGTTGGAGCCGATTATTGAGAAAGGAAGGATCTTCCCATCCAATGGGCTGTTTGGCAGCAAGTGAAATCAGTGTAAAAAAGAACACATTTTATGTTTTTAATTTGTTTTTGTTTTGTTTTTTTGTTGTTGTTTAGCATACAGTGCTTTTATGTTCTGGGAATGTATTATCAGGTTACTACAAAATAAATTTATAAAATGGTAACATTTATTGAGAACACAGAAGGCCAGTGATTATTAAACGGGTCAGTCTTTGAATAACAGTGACTGCCATAAAAAGGAATTTTATTCCATTTAGTTTTGAATAAAAACAATCCAAATTCAGCAGCCCTATTTGGCTCACTTTAGCCTTTTTATTTTTTAGTTACTGCTTTAGTAATGTTCATCACCATGGACAATGGAATGCATGTTGCATGCCATTGTCATTCTGTCTAAATAAACCTATGACTAAACCTAACTAATGTACATTTTGCCTTACCTGGTAGATGTCATTTAATAGAATTCAAGAGGCTTTTTCTATTTCTCACAGTAGTTCTATTGAAAAATGTAATTATTCTATCTTGGTAATGGGGAAGATTTTATGGATACTACTTTTGGTGACTACATATTGATGAAATCTATTCCACAAATCCTGGAAATAATCTTGGTTCATAAGTCCTATTAGGTGGGACACAGGAAAGTTTTTTTTTTTGTTTTTTTTTCTTCATTTGAGACTGTTAATAGATATTGTGATTATTTTACAAATCTTAGAAGCAAAGACTTACAATGAAATTAAGTTTACAAATCTACGATTAATAAGAAAGATTGAAACCAGAGGGGAAAAAACCTAACAGGATATCACACTTTTATTTAACAGTGATGCAATGTATTTGTACAAATGCTATATTACTTACCTTGTCTGTGCAATGGTATTTTCTTTATTTTTTTATTTTATTGCAAAGTTGTTTTTCTTTTCTTTTGGTTCTTGTGCCAGCATTTAAGTCATAATATTGGGATTCCAATAAGAGATGCCAATTGCATAATCCACTTCCTTTGCATTTTATAGTACTTCTTTCAGTATCAGAGGTTAATCGAGAACTACATTACCAGTTACCGAGGTCGTAAGAGAATGTAACTGTTTAATTTCGATATTAGCCCAAAGTTCCTCTGCGTTGATCATTTTAAGGAATCAACTAATATTGTAAATGATTGACCTATACACATGCTTATTTTTCCAGTACACTGATTTTTGATTGTTGCTAAGGCATGCAGTTTGGGAAAATATCTAGTCATCACTTGCTAATTAATAATTGTTCTAAATTAAACTGCTAGAAATATTTACTGCAAATCAAAAATAAATGCCACTTCAGGAGCATAAGACTATTATAAGTTTTACAATGCTTCCACTTTGTTTCAAAGACAGAAGTAGATTATGTGGCTTTTTACTTAGATATTGAAATTGTGGAATATTTGTGTATTTGACTTCTCCTTCCTTTCTTTTTAGACTAAAATAATTGCAAAGATTTATTTGGAAATTCTAAAAGCTATGTATATTATATATAAATATATATATATTGTAAACATATATTAAATGTGTCTAGTACGGGATGGCTCAAGGGGTGCATTTTAATCTTTTTTTTTTTCTTTTTTTTTTTCTTTTTTTTTTGGTATTGAGTTCTCCTAAGTAAGTGTACACAAGATAATGGTATGGGTATGACATTGAGTGTTTTGCTGTTACATACTATATCCAACTACAGCTGCTTCAGCTGATGTACATACATCTTAAGTTGGCATGCTTGTTTTTATGGCTGTACTATTTAGTTGATTAAAACCTGAATGTAAGTAAAATCTGGCTATTTAAGCTCAAAAAGAAAAAAATACTCTACACGTAAGTCTGTTGTAGTTGAACCATGTGAATGCTATGAGAGGATGGAAAGGTGCCTTTATTTAAAACAAGTGGTGAAAAAAGCCTTATGGAAAAAGGTGTTACATTTGTAAATTGCCGACTAGTTTGTACCCATCTTTTCTTCATGTTGTGTGACTAACAAGAAAATACACTATTAGGATCAAAAAAAGCCCCCATCTTTAAATTAAATATGATTTTCAGCTGAGGAATATGTACTTATTTGTTTTTTTGTTTTTTATTTTATCACTGTCCAGTTGAAAATAAAAAGGAAATATTCATTTACTGCTTGTTATAACAAATATTTACTATTCTTTTACAGATCTTTTTTGTGTTTTTTTATTTTTTTATTTTTTTTATTTCTCCCTTCAAACATGCATTTTGCATGTTTCATCATGAGTATTTTAAGACCTTGTACATAGTAAACATAATATATTGGAACTAAGGTTAGTTTGTGTCCTAATCTGTGAATTTGAAACGGTTAGTTTTGTTTAACACTCATCCGGTTCTAAAATTATTTGAGATTATAGTAAATCTGATTTGCTAAGGTAGAACATAGAATAGTTAATGATCAACATAGAAACTCCTACATTTCTTTGGTATTATATACTGTTATTCTTAAGTGTTTAATCGTACAGGAAACGTAACAAATCCATAAAGTTGCCTCAAATGACAATTTATTTTGTACAAAAAAATAAATGCCCATTATCCGGTTTGTGATCTAAATGTGTTTGAGATTTTATGCCATTTACATTATACTTTGTAAAATATAGCTATACAGATGTGTGTGTGTGTGTATCCAGTTCTTGACAAATCCCAGGAGCCAGGTACCTGTGAATCCTAAATATCTACTGCTTGCTCCTAAATTATTTTATTATTTTACATAGAGATCTAGAAGTACCATTTCCTGGCTCCTCAAAATAACTAGGCTGGTTTCTGTTTGGCTCGTAAATTCTACAAATATTTGTCAGCTCCCATAAAAATTACTCTCACTTTTTAAATTAAGTTTTGAGTTATGAAACTGTTAATATTGGATGGAAAATTAACTAAATTAACTTATAATCTAAACTATAAATTGGTAACTATTTTCTAGATGCCTAATTGATTTTATTTTAAGAATAAAAATCACACCATTTCCTGTTGTGTTTAAAGGGACACTTTTTTTGCATTGTTGATTTCAGACATGTCTTTTGTTTTTGTTATGTTAGTTTTTCTGAAATATTTTACTAAACAAGTGTGGGTGTGGCAATTTTGAGAAATACAGTGTTTTGGGTGCCACCCCCAACAACCCCCCACCTCCCTCAGTGACTTTACAGCACTAGTATCTCCCTTTGGGGCTGGGGACACATAATGCAGTCTAAAAGTCAGAATTCTGATCATAGACTTGCATTGAGTGGGAGGGTAATGTAACTATTACATCACAAGAGGGCGGAGTTATGATCCTGTTTGATCAAGTCAATCTCCTCTCCTTTTGTTTGGAAGGCAGGTAAAAAAGGTTGTACACAGCCACCTAGTCCTGCCCAGTAGTGATACACAGGAGGCAGTAAGAGAGCAGGTGTTTATCTTAGAACATCATCATGCAGGCTTTAGCCACAGTTGTCAGATGAGACTTGCTGGAAGATTTTGGCGAATGTTGCATTATGAGTAAAATTCTCAAAATGGATGCTGGAGATAAACACCTCATTTTATTTTTAAGTTTTATATGCAATTAATTCAAACAGAGAAAAAAAAACCGTGACAAATGTCTTATATATGTGTGTGTGTTTTAAATCCACAGTAAATCTAATTACATCTTATGTAAGTGGTAGTGTCCCTTTAAGCCAATAATTGTAAACCAACCAGAAAGTTCATAAATACAATTTCAATAGTTCAGTTTTGTAGTGTAATCTGATACAGTATTATATAGCATATAATAAATGAACATGAGTAACATTAAAATAGTCACTCTGCCAACCTCAACACTGTTTACTGTGAATGCAGAGATTTAAAAATGATAAAACATTATCTATACATTGTGTTAGCAGAATTACAAGCAAATGCATAATGTTTGAGAAACGTGTTTTAAGTTTATTTTTTTTTTCTTTCAAATTTATTTTTATCTTGTTTTTGTTGAACATATCAAAGGGGTCGTCTACTTCTGTCTTCTACTTATGACATCACCTGTGGCTTGATATGCAAATTACACATTTACAGTTGAAATGTAGTTTTTATTTTTCAAGCCACAGTTGGTCCTTAACAGGAGACACCAGACAATGTATAGATAATTTTTCATCATTGTTTATTCTCTATACTCATAGTATAAGCGTTAAGTTCAAAAATGTTCCTCATCACCGATGTTGAGTGCCCAGTTTTCTGCGGGAAGCAAAGATGAAGCTCTCAAATTGCTCCGTCATTTCAGGTATTTCTTTGCCTATGAATATCAGCCGCCCTGCTCAATATTGCTCCCTCTCCCTTCCTATAATTTTCTTACACCAGTGAGTTTGAGTAAAAAATGTGCTCTAAAGTGCCTAATATCCACGTCAGTCTTAAGTCATAATATATACTGGGTCTTCCATAACTGATGGTGATACTGTAAGCACATGCCATATGTTTGCCATCAATGGTTTAGGTTGAGAGTCCTTTTAATACAAGGGTAGCATTAACGCAGAATTCTCTACCATGTACTAAAACCTGTTGCGTTACAAAAAGCCACTGTCCATATTAGGGTAATAGTGACATGTTTTTCTATTCTTGGTGGCTTTGTAAGCTTAATTTATATTTGTATTTTTACATTTATGAAAAGGCTTATCTAGTGTGATACATTCATTAAACTTGGTGCAAAGTCCGCAGGAGCTACATTATGCATTCAGTAGCTGCTTTCTCTGCCATTCTATGTGGCTGTGCAACGTCTTCTCAACATAATCATGCTGTAATAAGATGCTATAGGAGGAAAAGAAACTGCATCAAGTGGCACTTTTTGGTCACAACATTAGTCTCTATGATAGCAGTTTAATGCTGCTGTGATTCTCATTTCATTTTTTTTAGATTTCACTAAACTTCTGCTTTATTGTGGAAGTTTGTGAGATTTGATGACTGCCTGGGAATTTGGTGATCAAAATGGTTGACAGGATCTTCATAACCTGTTATATTTTGGATTTTCTCAATATTTGTACAACTAGAGCATTAGTAGGTGGGCTTTTTCATCCCTCCAGTTTTAATTCTGATGGGTTTTTTTCTGACTGGTAGAAATATATCAACTAATGCGTTTTATTTTTTTTTTCGTTTGACATCCAAAATACAGCATAAAATAATATGATGGAAATATAATTTGGATATATGTTTGGAATTACATTTTTCTGTTATTAGGTACATGATGGGGGTTAAAGGTAGGTAAGGAATATTGGAATGGGACAAGAGGGACTGGAGAAAAAAAAAGTGGAAAAGAAGCTTCTAGAACTAATGCTTTTTTAATGTTGCTTAACAAGTGCTTTAAAAAAAATGTCAATAAGAAAACCTGCTTTGCTGCAAGGTGAAGTCAGTGGAGTTCCAACCGATGATATGGTAAAATGAAATGTCCGGAAATGAATCGACAAACGGAGCAAATGCGGTAGAATCTGTCACGTGTATGAAAATAATTTCTTTATTGCATGGCAATAACAAAACAGAATCCCCAGTGGCGAAGCACCTTACGCGTTTCACTTGCCGATTTGGCGCTTAGTTCAGTCTGTAAATACACCAACCCTCCAACGTTTGCCATAGAAACCCAAGCACTCACTACAGTAAAAAAAAAAAAAAGTAAAATGTTTCAATAATACATAGATTAAAAAGTGGACAGCAAACCCTAATATATTTGCACCACTGCCATGAGTCATTAATTTGTTGGGAAGAAATATATCTATGCAATACTATATAATTTCGCTAATTTATTCAAGTAATACCGATCCTAATTGTCAAAATTGAATACAAGCTATACATAACTCAATCGTAAACATACCATGTTTAATGTATCTGTTAAAGGCATATATGATGGTCTGTTTTTTCCCCCCCACATATATATTTGGAGGCATATCTGTATATAACATACCTTGAGATTATGTAAAAAGAAAGGCAAGTATATCTTTCAGTGTTCTGTTAATTTCCCAACGCTGACTATATTCACAAATTGAGTTTATAGGCCATGTTGATTTCCGGAAATGGAAATGATTCTTATGGTTATTAGAAAATAAATAATAGTTCTCCCCCTGGTGTTCAAAGTGTGAAAATGGTGCTTGACATTGAATTGAATGATGCAATACAGTTATATCCTGAAAGTTCATTTTGAAACAAAGTTTAGACCACAGGGCTAAAGCTAGGATGAAAAATATACCTATGTATAATTAGAAATTGAAAATTGTATTAGACTGGATACATGTAAAGAGGGCCATTTATAGGAGGGATCTGCATAAATCATGACTGGATTATGAATATTGGTGCTTTGCTAATTAACCTGTATTGTATAGAACACCCACACTATATTTGGAAAAAATTAAAAAGTACAATGCTTAATTTAAATATATTTTAAATATAATAACACAATAAAAAAAAAATACAAAATGCATTCATACCAAAATGGTGATAAAATGCCTTAGACACAAGCAAAAGATTTCTCAGCAGCAATCCGTTTGTATTCAATCTCAGAGGATGTCAAGTTTTTACTTGCCCTCAGCAGTATTAATTTATGCCATTAAAGGGAAAATACTAATGGAAAAAAAAAAAATCACATGGCCAGTGCTGTGTTAAATGTGCAAAGAAAGTATCTCGCGCATCTGTATAAATATATATTATAAAAGATGTGTAATATATATAATAGACAAAACAAATGTATGTAAAGTCTCTGGAATCCTCACAAATGTGTCGTAGTGTTAACCAAGACAACCATGCATTTAGAATAACATTAGTATGTATATATAAGTCAAACACATACAAAACAAACTTATATATACATACTAATGTTATATAATGCCAAAAAGAAAAAAAATGTATATAAAGCTTACCCAATTATGCAACATGTTTTCAATATTCAGTCTACAATTCTCGAGGTATGCGCCTCAAGCCTGATGAAAATCATACACGTTGCATAATTGGGGACATCCTGTTTGTTTTGGTCGAGACGTTTGTTACTTGTACAAGAAAAATATTCTTTATATATTCATATATATTTAACATTTACTATTTTCTAAATCAATTGCTACATTCCCACTTCTGGTTATTTATGATGATAATAACTATACCATGTGCTTTTCAAAACAGCATAGCAGTTGCTGCTTTTTTTTCTTTCTATGTGAGCTGAACCTCTCTGGGGGTGTTCACTAAAAGGTGAGTTAAATATTTTCTCACCAGTTTAACTACATATTGTACAGGGACAAACCTGGTGAGTATGCTTAGTGGAGGAAACTCACTGTTTGTCCCTGCACAATTGGTGAGAAAAAAATGCAACTTACCTTTGAGTAAATAGCCCCATATGCGTTATCTGGAGTTACCAGTGTTTATCACTGCAGATCTTGGACTTCCTCTCAGAATGATTTTGTCTATTGATCTGTTGTCAGTGTGTATTTATGCACAATTAAAATGCCCTAGTACTTAAACCACAGCACGGTTATTGGAATTTTATAAAGTTCTGGAATACTGAAGTTCATATCCAGAAACATTCATCCAGTGAGGGGAGTGATGGCCATATTAGCGGAGGAGGTATCGCCGGCTACTACTGGAACCAATACCAGGAACGATGGGATTGCTTTCTAAGCTCTTTTAACCACAGCTCATGCCAGGCACATCAATTGTCATTAACTCAATATTTTTCTGTGACTTGTCTTGAAGGGATTAACCACTAAGAATACTACCAAATATTAAAATGAAGAAAATGTCCAAGTAACTTTTGTCTGTGGTGTTATTATTGCTACCAGATGATCTAGAATCTCACCAAGTGGACTTTGGATTTGTTAGTCTCTAGAGCCTATAAAGTCCTCGCATAGGCATCAGAGAATGGTTAGTCATTCAAGCTCGTAGTCCTCAAAGAGCCAGATTAGGAAGCTAAAGTTTGCGTGATCACAAAGTATCCATCATTTCAAGCTGGTTCTACAAACATGATTACACGTTCAAGCGGTTAACCAGGAGCAATTTTTAGCACTACTTAACGGTCAAGATCCGTCATGAATGTAAACAGGGGGCATAATAATTTATATTAAACTGATTTACACAGATAAATATAGCATCACCATTTTCTTTGAAATACCAATATCTTATTTGTATGAGAACATAAACCAATTCGCTCTGGATGGCAATTTGGTCCAAACCAGCTCTCCTGAGCCCAATAACATAGTGTTCGGGTGCAAGTAAGACATAGGCAGAGAACCAATCTACAGACCCTGTGGGCCCCAGTGACGTCGTGGAGGCTCAGCCACTCATGGCTTTAATGAAATGTAACCAACGCTAACCTTAAGCTTTGCTACATTTTGTATATCTACTCAAAGTGGCCTCATCTGACACTGGGCATGTCCCTGCAATGGTATCCACAGCACAGCTCATCGCGGGGTGTTACTATAAGAGCGGTCTATTCCGTTTTGCAGGCTTTTTTTTAGTAAAATGTAGCTGGCGCTCACTTAGAGCATCAGTAATCATTTTGTATGTCAGTGGCCTCATCTGACACCAGTGATCCTGCTGTTAAATGCTGGACATTCTATGCCGTTCTACAACCCTTTAGGCATTAAAAAGTAGGATAGAATAGAATGTCCCACAAGCAGGAAGGGGTTAAATGAAAGAGAAATTACAGTTTAAACACAACAAAAAAAATCCCCAAAAAGTTATTTTCTTTAAGTAGTTATAATGTACCACTATTTAAGATAAAAGGTTACAGTACAGGAATATATGTAGCCAGATTTGGTATAAGCATTACATACTTGTCAACATAGAGCCTGAAGAGGGCAGAGTCGCCATCTGATGACATGCAGCGTTAAGCAAGTTCCACGTACAGATATGGGTGCCTGGAGCTCATTTCATAGCGATTAGGTGTATGTTGTCAGGCATACACAGTTTAAACACAATGCTGCCTGTGCACAGTGCAATGCCGGGAGAGACCTGAGTTTGCCAGGACCGGACCCCAAAAATGTGGCTGTGCCAGCAAATACGAGTCTGTTGGCAACTATGGAATTAAGGCCTGTATAACCAGTCCAGTAATTTGCAATGCTGTGTAGGACAGGTTTAGAGTAATTGCTGGCATGACTAATTTTCCGTGATAGTGTTTGAACAGTTCCTCATTTTTTTATGTTCTATCTCCACAGTTATTATTTATATATCTATGGAGTAGGTCCGTACTTATTTGGATACAGAAACAAGTTTTGTAGTTTTATCTCTGAAACTTAGCAATGGGTTGGCTGTATTAAACTAAAGATCTCAGCACATGGCTAAAGGTAGAGAAATTAACTATGGACAACTAGAAAACTAGTATAAAATGATTTAACAACCAAATGGCACAACAATTGATAATAGAAAAATTGCCTTTTTAGTCCCAATGTTTAAAGGATTGGTTGGTCTGTACCTAAGGTAATTCAACCACACAGTATTACTTTCTATCCAATCCCAGAATCACCTGTAAATGCTACTCTGAGCCCAGCACTAGGACATGTTGACATTTATTATAAAAAGCTAAATTTGCAGCGAGTGATCACTACAAACTGGTAGAATTGCAGGCAGTGAAGCGGATTTCCAAATTAATAAACACTTAAAGGTTTTATGTTAACACAAGGCTGCAATGGTAAATCCCTGCTTTTGTGAATCCTCTTAAAAGATTAGGTGCAACTGATTTGTTAAACACAATGTAAATGAAAATCTGATAAATGGTTTGGCTTGCAATTATTATGAAAATTACAACTCAGAGCCACTAGATGGTGACTCAACACCAGTGGAAGATAGGATATTGCAGTTCAGAATTGACCAATTGTAATGTGACTACTGTAAAATGTCACTAAATATTCTAATATTCAATGTCTTGTATATTGAAAAAAGCAATATGTTCTAATGAATCATGTTTGATCCCACTTCCTGTATCCAAAAGAGTTTACTTTGAAGAAAGACAAAAGCTGTCTGACTCCTAAAAGGGTCTACTGTATAAAGAGTGAGTTGCAGTGAATTGAGATGGGAATTTCAAACATTAGGCCAAAGTAGAAGAGTCGTAAAAATTCTCCAATGCAGCTGAATGGCATCATTTTTCCAACTCAGCTACTTTGGCCTTAAGTTTGAAATTCCCTACCTTAAGCAATAGACGACAATATATTAAAAGCAGTGCCTATTTCAATGTGGGACAAAGGGTCAGCTGTCCCTGGTCCAGTTATTCCTGGTGAGCACAAATCATCATACAGGGCGTCCTGGGTATAAACTTGGGTAAGGGGTGCTGTATGTACTATTATTTATATATATATATATATATATATATATATATATATATATATATATATATATACATACACACTATAATTACAAAAATATATACATTTAGTTTGCAAAAATTGTAATTGTACCTTTTTCCACATATGTATTTTTTTTTTATTACCACATATGCTCGACTACAAGACCCTGATTATAAGAGAACCTCCCAAAATATTAGTAGTTATTCACATGTAAAAAGTTTTTTTCACATTTAATAAAAATGATGATAGAATAAAATGCATTTCTTGTTTTTATTTCCTTTTATTTGCCAATATGCTCCCCAGCCAATGCATCCCCACATCCCATAACATCCCTCCATCACCCTATTATATCCCTCCATCACCCCCATTACATCCCTGCATCACCCCATTACATGCCTCCATCACCCCCATTACATGTCTCCATACATGCCCCCATCCCCTGGCACCCCATGACTTACCCTTGTCCCTGGTGTCCTACCATGCTGCCTGTTCGGCTCCCCGTGCTGTTAGTGCAGATAGGTCAAGTGACCCAGCTCGTGTCTGCCATTAGAGTACCGGATCACGTGACCTGTCAGCACTTCCCCCGGCATACCGCACGGGGAGCCGAAAAGGCAGCATGGAGGATTCTCTGTGCTGCCTGTTCAGTTCCCCATGCTGCCTGCTGGCAGGCAGAGAGGGGGTGAGGGAAGATCTTCCAATCTCCCCAGCCACTGTCTCTACCGGCAAGCGAGTTTCTTTTCTTACAGGGGTGGCTTTTTTTGTGCCGCCCCCCAAAGGCAGACAAGGCAAATGTCTTCTTCTAGGAGCCAGCAGGTGCACGTGCACCCATTGCTCATAGAGAGAGGACATGTATATAAAGCTGCACAGAGCATTACATTTCAGACATATAAATATATATAGCCTTGTGCAAAAAGGTTAAACATAGTGGAAGAATCATAATGGTATTATGTCTTATAGTTGGTCTGCATGGTAAAATAACAATGAATATCTGGCCATTTTCCAGGACCAGGTGCTCATGCTACAAACAGCAGGATAAAGTGAAAAGCCTTCCATGCTCACCCCCTCAATCTCCTGTTCTCTATGTCTGTTAACGATGATGGACTAACACTTTTTTGTAAACTCTGCAGAGTTTGTTTACTGTCTGGGAGCCACTTGTGTCGTCTGTTGTATTTCCAATTTGTTTTTTATGAACTTCCATGTCAATCCCCTTAATTCCCAAATCCAATTGAACATCATTGAGCATTTACATATAGCATAGGGGCCCCATGTGTTATATTTCCACCTTCGTCATCCCTCATAGAACCGGAGGCTTCTCTTCTTGAATAATAGTGCAACATCCGAAGGCACAAAGGAAGGAATATATATTTACTGTTACACTTCTGTTATAGGGGGAATTATGTTCAGTGTCCTATGAAGTATACATGTTAGCTGAGGCATTTATACTCAGCCAAGTTAATAATTATTACTGAGACTACAGATACTACGCCACCACATCAAGTCAAATTCCTTGGAAAAGACTGGCGAATCTTCCTGAGTGATCTAACCTGCCAGGCATTTCAGGTTACTTTGTCAGCTTACTCATGTTATAGGGAAGGACTGATATATGTGTGTCACCATGGAAGTGAATAAAAGATCTTGTGTTAGTTCCTTTTCCCAAATATATTTATAATAGTTTTTTTAAATGTATTTTGCTATGTGGATAGAACATGGTGTGTTTTCGTTGAGTTCTAACTGAATAATAATTATCTCTTACCTTTTGTATATAGTGAGTAAATAGAAGCCTATACACAGAATCTATGACTAAATCTTTCAGGTGAAACGCATTTGATTGTTGTACTCTGTTTATATCTTTTTTCCAATAAAGGATCACATTTATAATTCAAAACTGACCTCCAAAAGTAAATGTTGACTGAATATATATCCTGAGGTCCTTCTGGATTTGTGCCATTGTGTGTGTGTGTGTGTGTGTGTGTGTGTGGTTTGTGACTAGTACATCATCCTTCGTAATGTAAAAATTAGCACTAATATTAATAACCTCTTTGGGAAGGGCATATATGGAAGATTGGCAAGGAATGCTGCTAAACAGGCTTATTAATAGACTGGCTAAATTGTATGCAATGCACTGCCCTGTACGACATGTTCACATGAAGGAATCGTTAGAACTCTACATAGTTGAATTCAACTCGGTTGAACACAATATAAGTTGTATCTGCTAAACTCAAGAAAATCACTTTGAAATTAGTGTAACTAGTCAGTATCAGGATGTAAGAGAGTACTTTGCTCATAAAGTTTCATATACAACTGTAGACAAAGGAGGGGATGTAGTTAAAATCCATCCTTATTTCGCTCTCTTATAGGCATTAGATTACCAAATAAAAATGGTTTAACCTACCAAGTTGACAGTTAAGGAGCTCTAGCTCCTTATATTCAGGACGTCTCTGGTATTTATTGAAAAATGGGTTCCGATTCTTTTTAGCCAATCACATTAGGTATTTCTCGAACAATGTTTATTATACCGCAAACCCTACCGTTCAATTTTAGATATTTTTTTACGATTTTCTTCTTTTTATTTTGTGTTAAATAAATCACCTTCTCCTTCCCTTTAACACACCACCATTATTTTAATGTGATGCTGATATTAGCTGTGGCCTGAAGTATTTACATGTAATTAAAATGGGAAAATGAATCCATAGAGCAAAGTCAGATGTGGCTTTACGGAGCATAGCATAGTGTGTGACACATTCAGGCATCTGAGTTTATCTGAGTTGTGCAGGTGATTACAGCCATGGTTGGGTTAATCAAGAGGAAGACATTTACACATGTTACCTGAAACACCGCATTTCTACTGGCTTAGCTATATTATATTGCTATATAACTGCTCACTAGGTTAAATTGCAACTAGAAGATGGGCCATTACATTTATTGCAACAAAAATAGTACAAAAACAAAACCATAAAGGGCTGTGATGATACTGAGAATGGAAGACGTGATGTTAAAAAATGCATGGTTAATATTGTTTGGTTATAATCCCATCGGATGTAAACAGTGTTTTAGCTATCATGTAACTTTATTATTTATTACACTATATTTCTTAAATTAAAGTCACAGTCAAAATAACTGTATGACATTCACTGGAAAACCTCCTGTCTGTACTACGTGCACTGAATTTCTAATATGTTTGCTATAGTTTGTGCTTTGTAGTGTACTTCTGGTGCCAGGTGTTTCATTGCACCATATGGTTAAACTAGAAAGGATCTCTGACCATGTGTGATCCATACATATTAGCAAAGCATAATTCTACCTTTTTGTTTGAAAACGTCTGTATCATATATACTCCAAAAAAATTGCAGGGAAAGTGCGCTAAAAACACAGGTCATGGCATTATCTAATGATATGGGGAGACTCCAGACATAAAAATAATAAAGGAAAAGATTAAAGTATTAATACAAAACAAATATTACAAGGATTATGTGTTTAAATTACACTCTCAGTTATTCTATGATAGTAAGACCACTGGGGTCCACTGCACCCATGTGACACTTTGGAAAAGCAAGGAGATTAGCAATAAAGTATTTAAATGTACAAACGAAATAATAAAATCTCTTGCCAGCAGTAATAATGAAGGAGTACATTGATGGATAAGACCACTCCTTAACCCCTTAGTGACAAGACCTTTTGACCTTGACTTTCCCTTAGTGACCAGGGCTGTTTTTACATTACTGGGGTGTTTGTGTTTAGCTGTAATTTTCCTCTTTCTCACATACTTTACCCACACATTATTTGTTGTTTTTATCGTCATTAGAAGGGCTTTAATTAGCTACCATTATGTTCATCACATCTTATAATTTACTACAAAAAAAATAATAAAATAGGATGGAAAAAAAATACACTTTACAATAATTTACACAAATAAAATCATTAAAGAAGACCCTGTCTAGGGGCGGAGCTAGCAACAGCCACAGCCACAGATGGACATGTTTTACTTGAGCTCTGTGTTTCTTTATCTCCATGAAGCAATTTTTGATGGCTACACAGCATATACACGTAAATAAAAAAACGTTTGAATGTGTCTGATACCATGGGGTGACGTAACCAAAAAGGGGGATCCGTCCCTTCTTATGGCGAACGTGATATAGGCGCCCTGTTGACTAGGCCACAGAAGCCTAACCTGTCCGCTACTGACTTACCACTGTTCCAAGCCCGATCCGACTCTGAGGAGTCTTCAGAAGACTCAATACCTCCCAAGAAACAGACGGGAGCCATTAAGCCTCCTGAATTGCATGCGGACAAGACCCTGGTGACCAGAGGCAATCTGATGAAACTTTTCATGGATTTGCAAGCAATGGTTCGGGAGGAACTAGCAGTGCTCCGCATGGAGGTTACTTGTTTACATTCGGAAACTGCTATACTGGAAACCATGACACAAGTCAACAGGTGAGCTATCTCACCCAACAGCTGAACAGCACACAGCAACGTACTCTGATGCTTGAAATCAAGTCCAGACAGGCCAATATAAGGGTCAGAGGAGTACCAGAGGCGGTCGTGCCCACCGCACTCTGCACAAACCTGAAAGGCCTAGTGAATCAACTCAAACCTGATTTGCCTGCTGACTCTCTGATAATAATGGACGGCTTTAGGATTGCGAAGGCTCAAAATGCCCCGCAGGCCTCCCCACACAATGTTATTGCACGTGGCTCGGTACAAGACAAGATGTCACTTATATCTGTCACTCGTAATTTACAGCAGATTTCGTATGGTGAGGATATGCTTCAGATCTTTGAGGAACTACCACCCGATATTCATGAATGGCAAAATTTGGTGCACCCATTAACTGCACACCTACGATCTCTGGGAACAAAAATTTCATGGGGCTTCCCCACAACACTGACTGTGAGCCAAGAGGGAAAGCAGCTATCTATTGCCAACCCAGCAGACATCCCAATGTTTCTGGCTGATTTGGGCATTGCACCACTTTCTTGAATGCCTGTGGACAATCCGAAAAAGGGCGTGAGCTCCCCAATACATCCAGTGACTCTCACTTGGTTCTTTATTAGAAGAGTCACCAAATTCATCTCCGAACCCAAAACTTACTTTCACTTTGTTGGATTCTGCATAGGACTGTGGCTGGGGCAACCCTTTCCCCCAGAGCATCCGCGTGGCTCTCTTTTTTTTCTTTTTTATAATTTTTGTTTTGTTTTTTGGAGCGAGCGGTGTTACGCCGGCCACCAGAACAGTGAACCATCAGCCCGTCCTTTTGTACAGCCCTTGTGCTGTCTGTACTTCTCCCTTGAGGTACACTCTCCCTGCTAACGCTTAAATCCCACTTTTCTGACTCCTCTCTCTGCACCTTTTCGTTTTCCTTCTTGACTGCTTAGAGCATCAGGTTTTTTGTTAACCACAACTCTTCGTGCTTTCATTGATATGCTGTCTGGTTTTATCCTTTGTATATTCTGTAAATACTATATTCGTAACATGTTATTTTGTATTATGATGTTTAGAGTTCCAGCGGTACTCATGTCTTTAACCCCTTAGTGACATGAGTTTTTTGGCTTGTCCGACGCTTGGTGACATGGGCTGTTTTAACATTTCTGAGGTGTTTGTGTTTTGCTGTAATTTATTTCTGTCTCATTTAGTGTACCCACACAAACTATATATCGTTTTTATCATCATAAGAAGGGCTTTCTTTTGAGACCATTATTTTGATAATAGCATATAATTTGATGTAAAAAAAAAATAATAAAATATGGCAAAAAAATGAAAATAATTTTTTTATGACTTTTATTTGAAAAATCGGATACTCATGTACTAGAGACAACAAAAAAACACTTCTAAATAGTTTCTAATATATGTCCTGAGTTCAGAAATAGCCCATGTTTTTGTGCTTTTTTATTCATGTTACAGGGCCAGAACTATAAGTAGTGCAAAGCTATTTTAAATTTTTTTTTTTTTTTTAAATTAGCGATAGTGACATTGTAACACTGATATCTGTACTAAATCCATGAATGACCCCCAACATGTACATATTTTTGAAAACTAGACCACTCAGGGCATTTGACTTGGGGTATTTTGACACATTTCATGTACCACCAATCTTTGCCAAAGTTTGCATCTAAAAAATTTTTTTTTACATTTTTCACATTGATTGCAATTTAGGTAAACATTACCTTAAAAAGTGAAGGGGTATTTCCAAATAACACCTCAATATGTGTTCAGCAACATCTCCTGAGTACAGGGATATCACCCATGCATAGGTTTGTTAGTTTGTTTTGGGACTAAAAGGCCACATTTAGGGGGTGCGCATTTTGGTTTTCCAACTTGGAATTCTGGCATGCAGAAAACCTGCGCCCATGTCCTATTTGGGACATTTTTGAAGCCAGAAAGTATATTCTACCCAACAAAGCCATATATTTTTTAAAACTAGACACCCTAGGGTATTTCAAATGGTAGTATTTTAACACTTTCCATGCACTAATTATACCACCAGCCTATGTCAATGTTTTGGGTATTAATTTTTTTTTTCATATACATTGTACTTTGGGCATGAATTCACAGATCCTGTTATATGTCAGTGCCAAACAACACCTCAATATGTGTTCAGCAACAGTTCCTGAGATCCAGGGATACCACGCATGTATAGGTTTGTTGGGTTGTTTTGGGGCTAAAAGGCTTACTGCTTATGCAAGATCAGTGGCAGGGAAGGGGTTAAACGCAGGGAATTGCTTTTATAAAAAATTTTTTATTGTTTTATTATTCGTGTGTTGTGTATTTATTATTTTTTTTACTTTTACAACTTTGATCTGTCTCTCTCCCTCACTAAAAAAATATGTGAGGAGAGGGAGGCAGATCATAACTGGTCAGATCAATATAGGGTTAATATTGATCTGAGCAGGCAGTGGGGGTGCTCATCAGAGCATCCCCACTGCTTGTCAGTGTGCCTGGCAGTCACTGATTGCCTCTGTGAAGAGGCAATCGTGTGGCAGCCAGAGAGCACAGGAAGCAGGTACTTCCTGCCTCCTGTGCTCTTGCCCTTAGAAGGGCAGTGCCATCTTGGCCACACAGTGACCAAGATCGTGCATTTTTTTGTGTGTGTTACTGATTGCCTCGACTTGTGAGGCAATCAGCAGCACTTACAGAGCATAGGAAGCGAAAAATTTTGCTTCCTATGCTCGTTTTTGAATGCCCGCGTTTTAAAGACACTGTGCCTTTAAAGCCTGCATTTCAATCGCTCTCCGAAGCGATCGAAATGCCGACGGGCATTTTTTTCAGTATTGTACAATGCTTCCACACGGAAGCATCGTTACAATACCATTAGAGCACTGAAAGCGGAAAAACTCCGCTTTCAGTGCTTGTTTAGACACAGGACAGACTAGGTCCGTCCTGTGTCACTAACGCCTCGGCACACAGGACGGACCTAGTCTGTCCTGTGTCGCCAAGGGGTTAACTCCGCGTTAGGTATTTTCCTGACCCCTGACTTCCCCCCGAGTGGCAAAACTTCCGCAGAAGGGCTATGTGCAGCTTAGGGGTTAATTTTGCCAACAAAAGTCTATAGGTTTTGATTATATATATCTGATACCTTGTTCTTACAATTTATTGTAACCTCGAACCGGTTAAGTTTAGTTGCCAGAAGGTTTACATATTCTATCTTAGGTACTACCTCTTCAGGGGGGCATTTGTCCAAATGTTCACTATTTTTGTATTTTTGTCAACTGGTATGTTATAGCTGATGTACAAGCACTTTGTAAAACTTAAATGCACCTGCCTTGTTATTATTGTGTCAGTAATATCTATGCCTGTGGGGGGGGGGTTCTTCATTATTGTAATAAAAAGACTTTTATTGAAAAAAAAAAATAAAAAGACCCCATCTAAATAGTTTCTAAATGTTGTCCTGAGTTCAGAAATATGCTGTTTTCCATGTTTTTGTGCAGTTTTTTGCAAGTTATAGGGCAAAAAACAAAAATAGTGTTTTTTTTTCCTACATTGACCTTTTGACCCCAACACGAACCCTAAATTTAACCCAAACCCTAAATTTAACCCCAACTCAAACCCTTAATATATTTTAATTTAATTGTAACCCTATCCCTCATGCTAACCCTAATTCATTGTAATCCTAACAACTATTCTAACCCTAACCCTATTTTTTAGTGTCAGAAGTGAATTTGTTTTCACTTCCAAAGCTCTCACCACAAGCATGCTGCTTCTGCAATATGGTGCCCACGGAGTGATCATGGGTGCCACGGAGCCGAAATTCGGTGCTGCCTATTGCCTCGACGATCGTTGATCGCGAAAACCGCTTGTTTCACCGCTGGACATGTCAGGCACATCCATTGTTGGCAACGGAGTTGCCGGCTGGACGTGCCTGACATGTCCTTTCTTGCGAAGGGCCTGACCCTTTAAAAAAAAAAAACACTTGCCGTCAGAGATGCTTACTGGGGAGATCAAAAAGATCTCCACTCACCAGCATTTCTGCATCGACAAGGCAGCATGGTATCTATGCAATGCACAAACATCCTTCCATGTTGCCTCTTTAACACTGTGTGCGCACTGATCTAATGTCGAAGCGGCAGGGCTCATGTGACCTTCCAGTGCTCAAACTTCATATCAGTGTGTGGGGAGGGAGAGAGGCAGCATGGAAGCAGGGGCGGATCCAGAGTCTGATCTCGGGAGGGGCACATGTCCGTCTGTCTTTTCCTCTCTCCCATGTCCATCTGTCTTATCCTCTCTCCCATGTCCGTCTGTCTTTTCCTCTCTCCCATGTCCATCTGTCTTATCCTCTCTCCCATGTCCGTCTGTCTTATCCTCTCTCCCATGTCCGTCTGTCTTTTCCTCTCTCTCATGTCCTTCTGTCACGCTCGTCTCCCTTCCCATGTCTGTCGCACTCCTCTCACTCCCCGTGTCCCTCTGTCTCTCTTCCTTCCATGCCCGTTTCTCTCCTCTTCCTTCCCATGTCCGTCTATGTATCCTCTTCTTTCCCATGTCCGTCTGTCTCTTCTCTCATTTCCCATCTCTGTCTCTCCTCTCCCATCCCATGTCTGTCTGTCTCTCCTCTACCATCCCATTTATGTCTCTCTCTTCTCCCTTCCTATTTATGTCTCTCTCCTCTCCCTTCCCATGTCTGTTTGTCTCCTCTCCCCTTCCCATATCTGTCTGTCTCTCCACTGCTATCCCATATCTGTCTGTCTCTCCTCTGCCATCCCATGTTTGTCTGTCTCTCCTCTGCCATCCCATATTTGTCTGTCTCTCCTCTGCGAACCCATGTCTGTCTGTCTCTCCTCTACCATCCAATTTATGTCTCTCTCTTCTCCCTTCCCATGCATGACTCTCTCAGCCAATTTGCCCAATAATATGCCAGTGTTAGTTGCCATTTAATATGCCCCAGCCAATTTGCCCAATAATATTCCAGTGTTATTTGCCATTTAATATGCCCCTACCAATTTTCCCAATAATATGCCAATGTTATTTTCCATTTAATATGCCCCAGCCAATTTGCCCAGTAATATGCCAGTGTTATTTGTCATTTAATATGCCCCTGCCAATTTTCCCAATAATATGCCAATGTTATTTGCCATTTAATATGACCCTGACAAATTTCCCAGTAATATGCCAGTGTTATTTGCCATTTTATATGCCCCAGCCAATTTGCCCAGTAATATGCCAGTTATTTGCCATTTAATATCCCCTGCCAATTTGCCCAGTAATATGCCAGTTATTTGCCATTTAATATCCCCTGCCAATTTGCCCATTAGTATGCCAGTGTTATTTGCCATAATATATGCCCCTGCCAATTTGCCCAGTAATATGCCAGTGTTATTTGCCATTTTATATGCCCCAGCCAATTTGCGCAGTAATATGCCAGTTATTTGCCATTTTATATGCCCCTGCCAATTTGCCCAGCAATATACCAGTGTTATTTGCCATTTAATATCCCCAGCCAATTTGCCCAGTAATATGCCAGTTATTTGCCATTTTATATGCCCCTGCCAATTTGCCCAGTAATATGCCAGTTATTTGCCATTTTATATGCCCCAGGCAATTTCCCAGCCAATTTGCCCAGTAATATGCCAGTTATTTGCCATTTTATATGCCCCTGCCAATTTGCCCAGTAATATGCCAGTTATTTGCCATTTTATATGCCCCAGCCAATTTGCGCAGTAATATGCCAGTTATTTGCCATTTTATATGCCCTTGCCAATTTGCCCAGCAATATGCCAGTGTTATTTGCCATTTTATATGCCCCAGCCAATTTGCCCAGTAATATGCCAGTTATTTGCCATTTTATATGCCCCAGACAATTTGCCCAGCAATATGCCAGTGTTATTTGCCATTTTATATGCCCCAGCCAATTTGCCCAGTAATATGCCAGTTATTTGCCATTTTATATGCCCCAGCCAATTTGCCCAGTAATATGCCAGTTATTTGCCATTTTATATGCCCCAGCCAATTTGCCCACTAATATGCCAGTTATTTGCCATTTAATATTTTAATATCCCCTGCCAATTTGTCCAGTAATATGCCAGTTATTTGCCATTTAATATGCCCCTGCCAATTTGCCCAGTAATATGCCAGTTATTTGCCATTTTATATGCCCCAGCCAATTTGCCCAGTAATATGCCAGTTATTTGCCATTTTATATGCCCCTGCCAATTTGCCCAGTAATATGCCAGTTATTTGCCATATTATATGCCCCTGCCAATTTGCCCAGTAATATGCCAGTTATTTGCCATTTTATATGCCCCTGCCAATTTGCCCAGTAATATGCCAGTTATTTGCCATTTTATATGCCCCAGCCAATTTGCGCAGTAATATGCCAGTTATTTGCCATTTTATATGCCCCTGCCAATTTGCCCAGTAATATGCCAGTTATATGCCATTTTATATGCCCCTGCCAATTTGCCCAGTAATATGCCAGTTATTTGCCATTTTATATGCCCCTGCCAATTTGCCCAGTAATATGCCAGTTATTTGCCATTTTATATGCCCCAGCCAATTTGCGCAGTAATATGCCAGTTATTTGCCATTTTATATGCCCTTGCCAATTTGCCCAGCAATATGCCAGTGTTATTTGCCATTTTATATGCCCCAGCCAATTTGCCCAGTAATATGCCAGTTATTTGCCATTTTATATGCCCCAGCCAATTTGCGCAGTAATATGCCAGTTATTTGCCATTTTATATGCCCTTGCCAATTTGCCCAGCAATATGCCAGTTATTTGCCATTTAATATTTTAATATCCCCTGCCAATTTGCCCAGTAATATGCCAGTTATTTGACATTTTATATGCCCCAGCCAATTTGCCCAGTAATATGCCAGTTATTTGCCATTTAATATTTTAATATCCCCTGCCAATTTGCCCAGTAATATGCCAGTTATTTGCCATTTAATATGCCCCTGCCAATTTGCCCAGTAATATGCCAGCTATTTGCCATTTTATATGCCCCAGCCAATTTCGGCTCCCCGTGCAGCCTGGCAGGCAGGCAGAGAAAGTGAGGGGGGATCTTCCGATCCCTTCTCACCTCCGTCTCTGCCTGCAAGCGTTTTTTTTTTACAGTTTTTTTTTTCTCTCTCTTCTCGGGGGGGGGGGGGGGGGGGGCAATTGCCCCGTTGGACCCCCCCTCCCCCCCCTCGATCCGCCACTGCATGGAAGGATGCTGTATCTTGCACAGGTAAGTACTGGGGAAGGGGAAAGAGGGTGTAAAACGCATTGTGCCATATGGGCAAACTGGTTGTGGCATAGTAATGGGCATACTGGCTGTGGCATATTAATGGACAAAGAGTGGAATATTAATGGGCATACTAGCTGTAGAATATTAATGGACAAACTGTGGCATATCAATGGGGAAATTGGCTGTGAAAAATTAACGGGAAATAGTGGCATATTAATGGTGTCAGGCCCACTGTCGCACACGCCTTCCTACCCGCCACTTATTTCCCCCACTGCAGGGGGCCATCGCCGGGTGCGCGCTGCTCCTGTCCCCTCCATTAGAGGCAGTAAACGTGTCTCTCCTTCCTCGCATGTGCACATTTTCGGGAGTAGAAATATAGTACAAACATTGCCATGGCAATGCACATCTAGACTCTGTCCCCGCATCGTTAACAAAACTCCTCCCTCTAACACTACTTAATCTCTGTTCTCCCTCTCAGCATTGATCAGAGTTACTGTTGCCTCCAGTGAGTTCACAGCCTCCAAGCTCTACTTTGTTTGTTTTCTGGTTTTGACCCTGCTTGTCCCTGTTTACTCTGATTTCCGGCACCCCTTGTCTCCTGATACTACGTTACTCTCCGGTACCTTGACTTGTCTCCTCCTACAACGCTACTCTAATGTATCCCTGACTACGGCTTGTCTCCTCCCACTACGCTATTTTCTACGATGACTTCATTGAACACCCTTGGAGTTCCTGCATGATCACCCGTGCATGGGGTCACTTTGTGAGGAGTTCTGTTCACAGTTTCAGTTCCCCTCCTTTGTGCTGCTCCAGCAAGTGTGGTTCCATAGCTACTGGGCTCCAACACCTGAACATGAGTAAACCTCCCTGACAAATGGTCATACTGGCTGTGGCATATTAATGGGCAAACAGTGGCATATTAATGAGCATACTGGCTGTGGCATTTTCATGTGCAAACTAATAGTGGCATACCAGACAGGGATTTGAGGCAAAAAAAACTTTATATAGTTCTGTACTCCCCTCTGTCAGAATGGTTTGGTCTGCACTCTCAGGGCCAATTTTTCCACTGAGCAATAGGGGTAGCTCCCCTGAGTGGACACACTGCAGTGCCCAATGAATCTGCTACTTGAGCCCTATAGTTTCTGAATCGTTTTTTTGTACTCTTACTTGACAGGTTGGATGACATAATACTGGTTGAAATTATTATTAATTGTATTCTTTCCCTCACTCACCACTAACCCCTTTCATTATGCTACTGCCCAAGTTCCCTTAGCTTCTTCCTACTACCATTGATTTCATTCACCCCATTGGCCATTAACTGTCTGTCTTTCACCCTATTGGCCAGCTACCCTTAGATCCCTCCTTTCATTCTATTGGTCTCTCTCACAGTCACTCTGACTTCCTTTACCTTGGGATTGGCTGGTTTCTGTTTATTCCCTCCGATGTATTCATGTTTTTTCTGCCTGTGCAGGAGCTGATAACTGGTAAGATCATTATTTTGTAAGCCTTTTCATGCCAAACTAACCAGAGAGCAAGATTCTATAATAAAAATTGAGTTAATACTCCAGCAGTTGAGACTATATTTCCTATAACTCTCCGCCAGTCTTGTAAGCATCATGGGAAAGAGAGTACTCAAAAACTAGAGTGCCAAATGTTAGGTATTATATGGTTATGGATTGGTACTGCAGCTGCTGTGGAATGCACAGCTCATGATTCTCAGCCATCTATTTTGTTGGCTGAACATCATGATATATGCAATAACAGCATCTGTAGTCAAAGCTTACCACTGCTGCATAACTACCAAGTGTCCTTTTTTGGAACCAGGCCTTTATGTCGCTTTTTATTGCTTATAAATGCATTTTTTGTAATACTTCACAATGTTTGCTGTGCATTACAGAGCTGCACTACACAACACAACATTAACATGTGTTGACTGCAACTCCCATGATGTTAAGCAAGTAACATTGCTAGTTGCTAACTGTGAATGGGGCTGTGCGAGGTGGAGGGGGCAATGGGATTACAGTAAGTTTACAAACACTAACATTTGTTAACCCCTTGGCGACACAGGACGGACTTGGTCCGTCCTGTGTGCCGAGGCGTTAGTGACACAGGACGGACCTAGTCCGTCCTGTGTCAAAACTAACACTGAAAGCTGAGTTTTTCCGCTTTCAGTGCTCTAATGGTATTGTAACGATGCTTCCGTGTGGAAGCATCGTACAATACAAAAAAAAATGCCCGTCGTCATTTCGATCGCTCCGGAGAGCGATTAAAATGCCGGTTTTAAAGGCACAGCGCCTTTAAAACGCGGGCATTTAAAAAATGAGCATAGGAAGCGAATTTGTCGCTTCCTATGCTCAGAAAGTGTTTCTGATTGCCTCGCAAGTCGAGGCAATCAGGAACACAAAAAAAAAATGCACGATCTTGGTCACTGTGTGACCAAGATGGCGCTGCCCTTCTAAGGGCAAGAGCACAGGAGGCAGGAAGTACCTGCTTCCTGTGCTCTCTGGCTGCCACACGATTGCCTCTTCACAGAGGCAATCAGTGACTGCCAGGCACACTGACAAGCAGTGGGGATACTCTGATGAGCATCCCTACTGACTGGTCAGATCAATATTAACCCTATATTGATCTGACCAGTTATGATCTGCCTCTCTCTCCTCACATTTTTTTTAGTGAGGGAGAGAGACAGATCAAAGTTATAAAAGTAAAAGTTAAAAAAAAACAATAAATACACAACACACGAATAATAAAACAATAAAAAAAAAAATTTATGTAAGCAATTCCCTGCGTTTAACCCCTTCCCTGCCACTGATCTTGAGTAAGCAGTGATCGTGCACATCAGCACATTTATTTTTGCTGTTTGTGCATTTTTTAGGGGTTAATTTTTTTTGTACTGTAATTTATTACAGTACTACAAAGGCTCTTCTAAGAGTTATTAACCCCTTCTTTTCCGTCGATCACTGCTTACGCAATGATATTGACGCCAAAGCAATTTTTATCTGTCTGCATATTTTTTTTAATTTTTTTTTTTACACATACCCGCTAGGGGATTACATGTAAAGTAAAAATATTTGAGATTTTTTTTTTAAGCTGCCTGAGCGCATAGCGATCAGTAACAGCGAATTAGTGGCAAAGGCGGTTTGGCGATTTCTCAATTAAGCTCACTATTCGCCCTGGTCAGATCCAAATTCGTCGGATCAATGTTCACAAAAATTTAAAAAAAAAATAACATTTTATAAAATTGTCAGGTTTTATGAAAGTCTTTCACTGTGTATTAACCCCTTCCCTGCCATTCATCACTGTATAAGCAGTAATCTGGCACAGCAACAGTATGTTTTGCTGTCTGCACTGTTTTATGGATTAATTACTTTGTACTGTAATGTATTACAGTACTAGATAGGCTCTTCTAAGAGCTATTAACCCCTTCTTTGCTCGAGATCACTGCTTACGTGCTGATTCTGAGGCCGCGGACTCAGGGTTCGATTTTGACCCTGGTCAGCTTTCTGATACATCATCTAGTGATGTCTCGGTGGCTGCTAAACCCTTGCCACAAGGAGTGATGGGGGTCTACCGTTAAAAAAATATATGGTTTGGTGGGGGTAAATTACATTGGCTGGCTTCAAAGATATATCCCATATAGGACACGGACGCAGGTTGACTACATGTCAAAATTCCAAGTTGGAATTTTGAGATGCACATCTCACAAATGTTGCCTCCTAGCCAAAAAACAAACCAACAAACCTATGCATGGGTGCTATCCCTGTACTCGGGAGATGTTGCTGAACACATAGTGGGTTGTTGTTTGGCAGTGACATATACCAGAATCTGTGAATTCATGCCTGAAGTACAATGCATGTGGAAAAAAAACTCCCAAAAAAGTACTGCCACATACTTTTACAAAGGCTGGTGGTAGAATTAGTACCCATACAGTATTAAAATACCACCATTTTCCAAAATTATATGGTTTGATGTTGTACAATTCATTGTACTGCTTCAAAAATGTTCCAAATGGAACATGGGCGCAGGCTGACTACATGTCAAAATTCCAGGTTGGAATTGCGCACCCCCTAAATGTGGCCTTTTAGCCCCAAAACAAACCAACAAACCTATGCATGGGGGTATCCCTATACTCAGGAGATGTTGCTGAACACATATTGGGGTGTTGTTTTGCACTGACACATAACAGGATCGGTGAATTCATGCTTGAAGTACAATGTATGTGGAAACAAAACATTAAAAAATTACTAACCTAAAATTTGACAAAGGCTGGTGGTAGAATTAGTGCATGGAAAGTGTTAAAATACTATCATTTGAAATACCCTAGGGTGTCTAGTTTGCTAAAATGTATGGTTTTGTGGGGTAAAATATACATTCTGGCTTCACAAATGTCCCGAATGGAACATGGGCTCAGGTTTTATGCATGTCAGAATTCCAAGTTGAAAAACCAAAAAGCGCACCTCTAAAATGTGGCCTTTTAACCCCCAAATAATTTAACTAACCTACACATGGGTGGTATCCCTGTACTCAGGAGATGTTGCTGAACACATATTAAGGTGTTGTTTGGCACTGACACATAATAGGATCTGTGAATTCATTCCCGAAGTACAATTGATGTGAAAACAAAATTACTATCCATAACATTGACATAGGCTGGTGGTAGAATTAGTGCATGGAAAATGTTAAAATACTACCATTTGAAATACCCTAGGGTGTCTAGTTTTCAAAAATATATGGCTTTGTTGGGTAGAATACCCTTTTTGGCTTCAAAAATGTCCCAAATGGGACATGGGCGAAGGTTTTCTGCACGTCAGAATTCCAAGTTGGAAAACCAAAAAGCGCACCTCTCAAATGTGGCTTTTTAACCCACAAATAACCTAACCAACCTATACATGGGTGGTATCCCTGTACTCAGGAGATGTTGCTGAACACATATTTAGGTGTTTTTTGGCACTGACATATAACAGGATCTGTGAATTCATGCCCAAAGTACAATGTATGTGAAAAAAAATTACTACCCAAAACATTGACATAGGCTGGTAGTATAATTAGTGCATGGAAAGTTTTAAAATACTACCATTTGAAATACCCTAGGGTGTCTAGTTATAAAAAATATATGGCTTTGTGGGGTAGAATACACTCTCTGGCTTCAAAAATGTCCCAAATGGGACATGGGCACAAGTTTTCTACATGTCATTATTCCAAGTTGGAAAACCAAAATGTGCACCCCCTAAATGTGGCCTTTTAGCCCCAAAACAAACCAACAAACCTATGCATGGGTAGTATCCCTGTACTCAGGAGATGTTTCTGAACACATATTGAGGTGTTATTTGGAAATACCCCTTCACATTTTAAGGTAATGTTTACCTAAATTGCAATCTATGTGAAAAATGTTAAAAAAAAAATTGTTTGCTGCAAACTTTGGCAAAGATTGGTGGTAAAATGGCTACATGAAATGTGTGAAAATACCCCAAGTTAAATGCCCTGAGTGTATCATGGATTTAGTACAGAAATCAGTGTTACAATGTCACTATCGCTAATTTTGAAAAAAAAAAAAAGGATTTTAAAATAGCTTTGCACTACTTATAGTTCTGGCCCTGTAACATGAATAAAAAAAGCACAAAAACATAAAACATGGGCTATTTCTGAACTCAGGACATATATTAGAAACTATTTAGCAGTGTTTACATTTTTTTGCCATATTTTATTATTTTTTTTACATCAAATTATATGCTATTATCAAAATAATGGTATCAAAAGAAAGCCCTTCTTATAACGATAAAAACGATATATAGTTTGTGCGGGTACACTAAATGAGACAGAAATAAATTACAGCAAAACACAAACACCTCAGAAATGTTAAAACAGCCCATGTCACCAAGCGTCGGACAAGCCAAAAAAGTCATGTCACTAAGGGGTTAACTGACTCTACAATAATATTCAACCATATTGCTAGCTTAACTGTATTGGATTTGTAGTTACAGACTGGGATTATTACACTACACACTAACTTTTTTTGTTGTTGACCGCAGCTCCCATGAAACACAGCCATTACTGGCTGATTACCATAGGAATTGTAGACTGTGGTAATAGTGGCTAATCTTTACCACCCTAGCTATTGTAAACTTCCCATGATTCAGCAGATGCGCTCTGGCTTATACTTAGTGCTGCGGGATATGACAGCAATATCCGGCAGCTTTTTGTCGATCCTTCATGTACGCTACACACACAGCGTGCGGGGAGAGAAAAGGAGCAGCAAGGTAAATACTGGGTAGTGGGGATTTTTTTATTGGGCATACTGACTGTGGCATATTACTGGGCATACCAGCAGTAGCATATTACTGGGCATATTGGGAGTGGCACATTACTGGGCATATTGGGAGTGGCACATTACTGGGCATACTGGTAGTGGCATATTAATGGACATACTGGTTGTGGAATATGAATGGGCATACTGGCCGTGGCATATTGAGGGGCAAATTGTTTGTGGCATATTAATTGGGAAACTGCCTGTGGCATATTAATGAGAAAACTAACAATAGCAAATTATCTGGCAAAATACCAGTGGCATATTAATGGACAAACTGTGGCATATTTTTATGGCCAAACTGGCTGTTGCATAGGTTATTGGCAAACTGATTGTGGCATGTTAAGTGGTAAATGACTATGGCTCGTTTTAATTGGCAGGGTGAAAGTGATTCTGTGGCATCTTCTGTGGGGCAAAATAACATGTACAATGGGGAAAAGTGACACTGTGGCAAGTTCTGCAGGGCCAGTACTTTGAGGGAAAGTGACACTGTGGTATGTGGGTACAATATGAGTGCAAGTCATGACTGCTACCCAGACTTTGCCCAGGGCCCACTAGGACAGGGGCTTCCAACTTGCGGCCTCCAACCACACGTTACTGGAAGCAGCGTCAGGGAACTAAGTTCCCCAACAGAACACTGTAGTTCATGTAGGGCACATAATCCCTCCTCTGCCCTGCGCATGACGACATGCACACAGGTCAGAGGGAGGGAAGATTAAAAAAATAAAAGGAACCACATCCCCGGTAACAAGAAAATAAAATAAAGAAGTGTGTGTGTGTGTGTGTGAGTCTTTGTGTAAGTGACTCTGTGTGTGTGTGTGTGTGTGTGTGTGTGTAAGTGACTGTGTGTGTAAGTAACTCTGTATGTGTGTGTGTAATGACTGTGTGTGTAAGTGACGCTGTGTGTGTGTGTGTGTGTGTGTGTAAGTGACTCTCTGTGTGTGTGTGTAAGTGAATATGTGTGTAAGTGACTCTCTGTGTGTGTGTAAGTGACTCTCTGTGTATGTTTGTGTGTAAGTGACTCGGTGTGGGTGTAAGTGACTGTGTGTGTGTAAGTGATTCTTTAGCTTAGCCATATTCTTAGGATGTCCAGTGTGAACCTGTCAGGATCCATCCCGCTATCAGGTTCCATTCTGCTTACAGACTATCTTGTGTCCAGTTTGTATTCAGTTTCTATGGTTTTCTATTCTGTTCTACTTATTAGTTATTCTTGTTCCTGGGGTCTCTATTCTGTTAGTTATGTATTGTGTGTTCTCCACCTCCCAGTCCCGGCCAAAAAGTAGTATTTCATTGTTCTGGCCCCAGAAGTGGTATTCTATAGTTCCAGGCACATGGTCACATTCTCTAGGTCCCTGTCCTGAGAGGCACCTGCCTAGCCTGGCCACAGAGAGGCTTTAGCCAAAGCAGCATCTGCCTAGATTGGCCCCAGAGTGGCACCTGCCCAGTTGGCCACAGAGTGGACCCAAGTCCTGAGTCCCTTAAATGGGATGACCTGTCCTAGTGTTCTGCCCTGTCATAGTGTTCCTGCTCTGTCATATTGTTCCAGGATTATGTTCTGTTATTCTGTTCCGGGTTTTTCCTTGTTTCCTTCTGCTTTGTTTCCTCTGCCTGCTTTTTCCATTTCCCAGCAAGCCCTGCTACGGTTATTTTCTGTGTTTAAGTGTATGTTTCATGTAAGTCTCTTAGATTCTATTAGTTATTCATTCATTAGTTTATCATTAGATTACAAAGTACATAGTAATTTAGGTTGAAAAAATACATCATGTTCAACACTTCTACTTATCATTCCAGCTTTTGATCCAAAAGATTGCTACTTCAGTTTAGCATCAGGGACTTGCCCAATTGTGGGGTACCTTGACATGGTAGGCAAACTTAATCCTATGGCCATTAGAAACCAAACCTCTACCATTTACCATTTTTACTGTTAGGCTGTATTTTTGTTTGTATTTTTGTTTGTATGTTTATGTTCCCTGACCCTCATCCCTGTAGCACCTGAGGATTCCAGTTCATCATTCCTCTCCCTGTATCCCAGATCTGGTTCCCTTCCAACTCATCTGAGGATTCCAGTAGCCATTGGGCTCCTGGGGTACTCATGGTCTAATACTATCTTTCTTCCACATCATCTCTATTGACGTAGGGTCTGGACTCTGAGTGGGTCACTACAAAAGGTGGATGTTCTTTTTTGAAGCTGCCCCAAGTAGATTTACTTGGATGTTTAGGATTATTATTCTTCTGCATCACTCAATTTCTATTGAGCTTTAGCTGACGTCAGTGAACCTGTCAATATTATCTAATTTCATATAGTTTGTGGCTAAACATTTATAATATATTGTGACCGCATAATTTAAAATAAACTGTATTGTTGTCAAAATGAAAAAGTGAGTTCAAAGTTATTATATCTTTCTCCCTTGTCATCAGGATGTATCGCATGCAAATGAGTAAATTACTTTCCAGAATTGTATGATATCATTTTTCTTTGTAGAAAGTTCTGTGCATGCACACAGGTGTGAACCAAGGACAGAATTAAATCACTGGTTATATGGGCCTGGTTATGTTATCTGAATATAATTACCGTAATACAATATATATATTGGGCCGCGTTTTTTTTGGTTTTTTTTTTCAGTGCTGGGGTTTGCCGCCCTATATATATATATATATATATATATATATATATAGGGCGGCAAACCCCAGCACTGAAAAAAAAAACCAAAAAAAACGCGGCCCTTTAAAAAAAAAAAAAAAGACCGCGCTTGCAGGCAGAGAAAGAGGTGCGAGGGGATCGGAAGATCCCCCTCACCATCGCTCTGCCTGCCAGGCTGCACGGGGATCCGAACAGGCAGCACAGAGAAACCTCTGACACGGAAGTGCCGACAGTCACGTGACCGGTCGCGCTGACGTCATACGCGTGCGCGGTCACGTGACCTGTCGGCACAATCGCCGGGAAGCCGAACAGGCAGCATGGAGGGACCATGCTGCCTGCCACTAGCCACCAAGGAAAGGTAAGTGCTGATGGGAGACAGTGTGTGTGTGTGTGTGACTGAGTGTGATGGTAGTCAGAGTGTGTGTGATGGGAGACAGTGTGTGTGACTGAGTGTGATGGGAGTCAGAGTGTGTGTGATGGGAGACAGTGTGTGTGACTGAGTGTGATGGGAGTAGGAGCGTGTGACTGAGTGTGATGGGAGTGTGTGTGTGATGGGAGTATGAGCTTGATGTGAGTCTGAATGATGGGGCATGTCTTAGGTGTGTAACTTGGGTGTGCCGCTTGGGTAGGGGGGTGCCCGGATTTTGTCTGCCTAGGGCAGCACAAAATCAAGATACACCACTGTATATAGTGACAAAAGTACTCCTTTCCTTTGGTACCTTGTCCTGGGATTTGGGTGTTACACACAGTCTTTTCAGGCTTCAGAGGCACTTCACGTGCTGGATGAGGTAAAATGACTTGTTTTCTTTTATTGTGGTTCCAAGTACAGTAAGGTATGACAGGTTGTAACAAGATATAAAACAAAATCCTTACTTTTCTGAGCACTAACTAAACAAAAATACTAAGCTAGCTGGGTTGGATGGCTTGTCCATTTCCCAACATAACCATAAATCACAACCTTACTGTTTCAGTGTTTTCAGCTCTCTGTTTCCACTCACAGAAATCAAACACAATCTCCCCCATCCTCTGGCAGGGGAGTACTTAACAGCACCTGTAATCAACAAGCCTTTTCAGGTGAGGTAAGTTAGGATTGAAACTCTGACACTGGACTTCTCACCTGTAGGTTCCAGCAACATATAAAATGTGGAGTGGAGCACTGGCCCACCCTACTCTCCAAGTGCTCCACCCCAGGGCCCACACATACACATACATAAAGTGCTATATTAAGTTTAACATAACACATTTCCCTGGGGCTAATTACACAAAGTAGGAAATTTGGGGCGATATATAGACTCCCTCCAGCACAATTCCTTGCTGTCGGTCACAATATATATAATATTATTGGTATATTGTTGTAGAAATACAATATTGGCGTTATAACTTTAAGTATACAAAGTGCAGTGTACTATATAACAGTCAATAGATAAATAGATACTTTGGGGGGCATGTATAACCACGGCACACAAGCAGATTGCGCCAAATACGGGCGCAATCGGCGTGTGCACCAATGTATAAAGCAGACTCAACTTAGATTTACTTTGTGTCTGCGCTGCACATTGTCGTGAGTTATAAAAAATGCTTTTCTTTAAAACTCCCAACACTTTACCGGTGCCCACTTATGACATACGTTTTGCTTGATAAGTGCAATCTCATCAGGTCCAATAAATGAATATGCAAGCAGTAGGGTTTCTTTCCTTATATCCACATACACTCACAGCTATTAGTGTTTGTTATAAAGGTGTTAGTATGTTAGTAAAGATGCTAAAGAGCAAATACACTGCTTACAGCAAAACCCACTCCTTGTTTCTAAATATAGTGTGTATGCTTATCTAGAACAGAGTTGTCATTCCTAAGTAACTATATAATCAAATACAATACACTGATCAGCCATAACCCGTTGAGGTATGGACTCCATTAGACCTCTGAAGGTGTGCTGTGGTATCTGCACCAATATGTTAGCAGCAGATGCTTTAAGTCCTGTAAGTTGCGAGGTGGGGCCTCCATGGATCGGACTTGTTTCCCACAGATACTCGATTCCTGAATTATATTTACTTTGTGGCAGGGGGCATTAGCTTGCTTAAAGAGGCCAATGCCATCAGGGAATACCGCATTCATGAAAGGGTGTACATGGTCTGCAACGATCCTTAGGTAGGTGATGCGTGTCAAAGTAACATCCACATGAATGGCAGGACTCAAGGTTTCCCGGCAGAACATTGCCCAAAGCCTCACTCTGCCACCGCCGGCTTGCCACCTGTCAGTGGTCATAATGTTATGGCTGATCAGTGTATATACATGTTCATGGTCCATAATTAGGAAGGCACAATTAGCAATTCTGGATCAAAGTGATACAATGACCACAAGCAAATGGAATATTTCTACTGATTGCTCCACTTTGATCACTTTGCATCACAGGTTTATGTATATTTATAGATCTGCTGAATATATCACAAATTGCTCAGTGTACAAAAGCTATTCCATGCATTGCATTTATATTATGCTTCTGAAAAAACAGCAGTGGAAATGTTCCCAAGCTATTATAACTGACACGTTAGTCACAAAGCAATATAAAACACAAGCAATCCTTGTATACCATGTAGATATTTGCATTAAAAGTCTGGAACAGCTTTGATTCCCCTAATCTGTTTTATATGTTATTTTTAATCTTTGCCAAGTGACCTTTGTATCATGTTAGTGTCACTTAAGTGAATTTAAATTACGCAATGCTGCAGAGCAGAGAATTGTGGGAATAGCTACCTGCTAAGTTAAAGCATAACGTAACAACCTAATTTAACTAATAGTTTTTCCTTTATTTCATCCTCCGGTACATGATGATAAGAATTATAGGTGCACAACTAGTAAAGCTCTCTACTTTGGCCTCCGTTGGAACATCTTTCAAAGATCCTTTTAATCAGAAGTGGGCTTCTGTATATTTTAAAAAGGATCAAGGAGGGTTTAATCCCACTTTAAGATTTTCAGTTAGGAATTTGCCCTAAAATTATATAGTTTGTGGATTCCTCTATGTCCAATTTTCTTAGTCTAGAAAAATAAAAATGATTTGGTTGGAGAACCAGAAACTGCTGTCAAGATTGTAATATATAGTAAAAGAGTAGTATGACCTATAGTCCAGGATCATCATATTTCTTGTTTATAGTAGTTTCTTATCAAAATGTCAACGATGGTTCATTGATTTTGTAGTCTAGTACCCTCATTCCACCTGCCTAAAATGGGGGCATTTGTTCACTCTATCATATTGATATCTGTCAATTACACCTCATGGAGCATCAAAGAGAAAATACAATTAAATTGTCTGATTTGGGCCTTTGTGGCCCAGTCATTAGCCTTTGGGTGTAAAAATCCTGGAGTCCTGCAGCTTTTCAAAGTGACAGTGCTGCAAATAGAAATCTCTCCAACACAGGCAATTAAAGGGGCCAACACTTCACTGTGCATTACATTAACATTTATTTAGATAGTGCCAACAATTATACATAGCGCTTGGTAGGGAGTATAGAAGGGGGATTACATATTAAGTTAGACAAATAGATTAGACTGATAGAGCCTTGCTCGCAAGTTTACAATCTAGAGGGAGTGGGGACACATAAGGGAGTGAAGAGGTTAAAGGGTTAATGGTTGGAGCTAGGTGGGTTTGGCCAGCGATTATGCGAGTTCTGCTTGGATGACAAAGCTGGATTTCTCCTCATAGACGTGAGTGGACACATGGGGAAACAAAGGGAGATTGGAGAAATACGTATATACTGTTGCATGATAAAATCAATTTATTAACAATCAATACACTCACCCACAATGTGTGCACAGAGAATTAACTCAAGTGCAAATAACCCATTAAATGGATAGCGTTACCAGGTCACTGCCAGGTCAACAAAGTGTTGCTGCTGTGCTTGAGAAAGTGCCAGAACAATGATGTCTCTTTAAGGTACTTCCAAAGGTGCTTGGTAAAGTCCTTCCCAGGTTGCTTCTTCCTTTAAACTGCTTTGAGAGATTGTTCCAATCACTCCAATCAGCAATTGCAGGTGATAAACGTCCAATAAAATAGATAACTCCACTGGAACCTTATAGTTAAATAAAACAAATAAAATGCAATCACAGCCATATTAACTTCTTGGGAAGTCGAATATCCCACCATACTAAACAATATACATACACACTACTAAAATACCTCCTATGAACCTCCCCATTCTCCAATCCCAACCTAGCTTCATCTATGTCCTTAGTTTATTAGTTCATTTCCGGGTTCCAGTTATGTGTGTCATAGGGATCTCTTCCTCTCACTTACATTTTTTTAAACTAGTGTTATTGTTTATGTTGAAAACTTTTTTCTCAACTAACTTTATTGCCCATGACAACTATCAATGTTGCGCTAGAGCTCTAGTCTGTTTAATGATTAGAGTTGAGCGGACACCTGGATGTTCGGGTTCGGCGGGTTCGGCCGAACTTCGGTAAAAAGTCCAGGTTCGGGCTCGCCTTGACCCTGAACTTGACCCCGAACACGAACCCCATTGAAGTAAATGGGGACCCGAACTTTTGGGCACTAAAATGCCTCTAAAATAGTCCTGGAAAGGGCTAGAGGGCTGCAAAAGGAAGTAAAATGTGGGGTAGGACAAGTGCCCTGCAAGCAAATGTGGATAGGGAAATAACTTCAAATAACATAAAATACATACAAATTAAAAATACAGCTGAGCCATAAAATAGCACTTTAGCTTTGGAAGAACATAAATCTAAATCTAAAGCATGGCTGCCAGGAGGATCAACAGAATTATCCATTTGAGAGAGGGTTGGAGTGCAGGGTATTCTCTTTCAGTTTATATTAAGTGACCCATAGGTTGAGGAGGCGGTGACCGTGGCGGTGTAGGTGGAAGCGGCGCTGGAAGAGGAGGAGGAGGTAGCCAGAATTTTTCAAAGTGCGCTGTAATCACAGTATTTGACGGTTCTATTTGACTCTCAGATATGAAGTGCACCGCAAGACGCCAATTTACTATTTACCACCCAAAACTATTAGAATTTTTCAAAGTGCGCTGAAAGCACAGTATTTGACGGTTCTATTTGAAACTCAGGTATGAAGTGCACCGCAAGACGCAAACGTACTATTTACCACCCAAAACTATTAGAATTTTTCAAAATGCGCTGTAAGCTCAGTATTTGACGGTTCTATTTGACTCTCAGATGTAATACATGTAATGCTATTGCTATTCTATAAACCGAAATAGAGTGCCCATTCATACGAATAGGTCAATTGACCTATTCGTATGAATGGGGACTCTATTTCGGTTTATAGAATAGCAATAGCATTACATGTATTCCATAAACTGAAAGTCTATAAACCGAAAGACATTCGGTTTATAGACTTTCGGTTTATAGAATACATGTAAAGCTATTGCTATTCTATAAACCAAAAGTCTATAAACCGAATGTCGTTCGGTTTATAGACTTTTGGCTTATGGAATACATGTAATGCTATTGGCTTTCTATAAACCGAAATAGAGTCACCATTCATAGGAAATATTTATGAATGGGGACTCTATTTCGGTTTATAGAAAGCCAATAGCATTACATGTATTCCATAAACCGAAAGTCTATAAACCGAATGTCGTTCGGTTTATAGACTTTCGGCTTATGGAATACATGTAATGCTATTGGATTTCTATAAACCGAAATAGAGTCCCCATTCATAAAGACATTCTTATGAATGGGGACTCTATTTCAGTTTATAGAAAGCCAATAGCATTACATACAATGTAATCGCCGAACCCCGAACTCCAACACGAACATACAGTGGAATGTCCGTGTTCGGGTCTGGGGTCCAAAAACCACAATGTTCGGTACAAACCCGAACAGTGCGGTTCGGGTTCGCTCAACACTATTAACGATCACTGTGGAAAGAAAGGAAAAGCGGCAACTATGTTCTTTCCTTTGGAATCTCCAATTTTCACATGTCATATAATCAATCTTCATATATTATCATTTATACAGAATTAACCATAGTAAAATATCTTACATTGCAAATCTTAAAGGGAATACGCTCTCCATATAGACACATTTTTGTTTTGAGGCAAGCATTAAGTCATTATTTATTTCAATGTTCTTTCTGACTTGTCAGAGGCAGCTAAGAGATCTAAGAGAATCAGTACAGAGAAGTGGCCATAAGATTTGGCAGAGAGTAAGTCATTTAACACTCTAGTGAGGGATGTTTCAGTAGAGGGTGTAAAGCCAGCTTGAAAAGGGTCAAGTAGGTCATTAGTGGGTAGAAAGTTTGTTAGGTGCGAATGCACAGTTCTCTCCAACAAATTGAACACAAAGGGGAGAAGAGATATAGCACAGTAGAAGTGGGATCTAGGGAAGATTATTTTAGTACAGGTATGATTTGTGCATGCTTCAAAGTTGATGGTACTATTCCAGAGGACAGAGAGAGAGATGTTTATTAGTTGGATTAGAGTTGGACAGAGAAGAGGGAATACAGAGTTTCACGAAGTGAATCATGACAGTCTGCGTGACTGGGGTTCTTGGAGGGACCTGAGGGCAAAAACACATCCCTGTGGGCTATGGACCCTGTCTTTGGATGTGCTATGTTTGGGGGTGCATACTTTGGGGGCATCAGTGACACACTGCTCCAATGCAGCTGGACTTCATCACAGGCTCACTCAGGATGTCAGCCAGGATGTGTACCTTTGGATTTAAGCCTTTGTTCTATTCATTGTGTTTACCCCAGGCAGGGGCGGATCCAGAGTCTGATCTCGGGAGGGGCACATGTCCGTCTGTTTTTTCCTCTATCCCATGTCCGTCTGTCGTTTCCTCTCTCTCTTATGTCCGTGTGTCTTTTCCTCTCTCCCATGTCCGTGTGTCTTTTCCTCTCTCCCATGTCCGTGTGTCTTTTCCTCTCTCTCATGTCCTTCTGTCACACTCGTCTCCCTTCCCATGTCTGTCGCACTCCTCTCACTCCCCGTGTCCCTCTGTCTCTCTTCCTTTCATGTCCGTTTCTCCCCTCTTCCTTCCCATGTCCGTCTTTGTATCCTCTTCTTTCCCATGTCTGTCTGACTCTCCTCTCATTTCCCAGCTCTCTGTCTCTCCTCTCCCATCCCATTTATGTCTCTCTCTTCTTCCTTCCCATTTATGTCTCTCTCCTCTTCCCTCCCATGTCTGTCTGTCTCCTCTCCCTTCCCATGTCTCTCTCTATTCTCTACCTCCTATGATTGTCTCTTTGTCCGTCTAAACATGTGTCTCTCCTCTTCCCAATAGCTGTCTCTTTTCCTCCTCTCCCGTCTGTGTTCTCTCCTCTCTCCCCTTCCATCAGTGTTCTCTCCTCTCTCTCCCCCCCATCAGTGTTCTCTCCTCTCTCGTCCCGTGTTCTCTCCTCTCTCTCCCCCCCCCAGTGTTGTATCTTGGTTTTGTGCTGCCCTAGGCAGACAAAATCCCCCCCCCCCCCCCCACGATACACACCCACGACATGTTGCAAATCCCGCGCTGCACACCAAGGACATGCCCCATCACCCCATTTACATGCCTCCATCACCCAATTACATACACATTGCCAATAATATTTTCCATTAATATTTCCAAGCCAATTTGCCCAATAATATGGCAGTATTATTTGCAATTAATATTCCCCTGCTAATTTGCCCAATAACAAGACAGTGTAATTTGCCATTTCAAATGCCCCAGCCAATTTACCCATAATATGCCAGTGTTATTTGCCATTTAATATGCCCCTGCTAATTTGCCCAACAATATGCCAGTGTTATTTGCCATTTAATATGCCCCAGCCAATTTGCTTAATAATATGCCAGTGTTATTTGCCATTTAATATGCCCCTGATAATTTGACCAACAATATGCCAGTGTTATTTGTCATTTAATATGCCCCAGCTAATTTGCCCAATAATATGCCAGTGTTATTTGCCATTTAATATGCCCCTGCTAATTTGCCCAATAGTATGCCAGTGTTATTTGCCATTGAATATGCCCCAGCCAATTTGCCCAATAATATTCCAGTGTTAATTGCCATTTAGTATGCCCCAGTAAATTTGCAAATAATATTCCAGTGTTATGTCCCATTAATATGCCCCAGACAATTTCCCCCTCATCTCACCAGCACTAACCTTTTTCCATGGTGGCTAGTGGCAGGCAGCATGGTGTCCTCCATGCTGCCTGTTCGGCTCCCCGCCGATTGTGCAGAGAGGGCACGTGACCGGCGTGAGTCTGGCGTCAGAGCGCCAGTCACGTGACCTATCGGCACTTCCCTGTCACACTGCATGGGAAGCCGAACAGGCAGCACGGAGGTTTCTCTGTGCTGCCTGTTCGGCTCCCCGTGCAGCCTGGCAGGCAGAGCGATGGTTAGGGGGGATCTTCTGATCTCCTCTCACTAGGGTTGCCACCTTTTCAGAAAAATACCGGCCCTGGTACTGTCTCCATACACTTATCATTGGCCTGAAGCCAATTTTTTTACCGGCCTGCCTCTCACCTCCGTCTCTGCCTGCAAGCGTGTTTTTTTTTTTAAAGCTGCGTTTTTTTGTTTTTTTTTCTCGGGGAGGGGGTGGGCAATTGCCCCGTTGCCCCCCCTGGATCTGCCATTGCCCCCAGGTCAAGAAATAATATTATATGTTAGTCTTGAAATGCGTATACAATCAAAACGTGTTTACTGTCATGTGAACCATCTATTGTCCCTTGTAGTCTGGATGTCTGGATCTACAGATGGCATGTTTTTTTATGTAAAGTTATACTGTGTTTAATTCCCTGTTTCAGATAAGGTTTTCTATTGTTTGCGGCTTACATGTTATAATTTGTACATTTGTGCCTCCCCCTAGTTGATGTCACATGTGTGTGTGTATATAAGTCTGTGCTTTTTGAAAAATAAAGTTGTTGTTCACTCTTGCTGTACCTAACTGCTAGTGGTCCTGTCTGCTATTTGGGTACAAAGAGCAAGGTTCCAGAAAGACTTGCTGGGTGGATGCAGAGCTTTAATCAGGGGCAAAGGAGGGGATTTCAAACAACTGGCAGAGGTGCTACCAGCCTTAGGTAGCCGTCCAGTTACAGAGAGCATACAAGGTGAGATGGTGTCTCATACAGAAGTAGTAGGCTTCGAGCAGGAGTAAAGATTGTTTATCTCTTTATCAGCTACAGGATAGAAGATATTCAGAGTGGATTTGGGGCAAGGGAATGATGCAGGGGGTAGTTGTGGGAGGTAAAGTTACACCTGATAACGTGAACTCTCCCCCAATTTCCCTAATGCCTAGGACCAGCCACTGCCTAAATGTTTTGTATGTGTGTATTGTCTAGGCAAAGGTCTAACGCAGCAAAGGCTGGATGGCGATTGTTATCTGTAGTAATATTTTTTTCCTGCTTGTTTTCCCGCCTTTCTTCCTTATATATACGTCACTTGCAACTGAAATTTTGATTACTGATTGTATGTACAGATCTAATAAGCGTGGTGTAAAAAGGATTGTATTTATTATATGACTTTTGCTATTTTTCATAATAAAATTAAAGAAAAGAAAAAAAAAGAATGATAGGGAAGGGGATGAGGGTACAAATTGGAAGGAACAGTTAGGGGAGACGATGATGCCAAACACCACCACCTTTTTTGTCCCCAGGTCTTGGGATGTAGGCCACTATATGAGAGAGCAGTAGGAGAGACTGTGTCAGATGAGGTGAACCAGGTTTCAGTGAGAGCAAGGAGATTAAAGGAATGAGAAATGAACAGATCATGTATGGCTGTCAGCTTGTTGCATAAAGTTGCATTTGGTGTTGGAGATATGGGGCATGCGAAGTCTGCAGCAAATTCAGATTTTATTTTTGGCTTAAGGATGATGTCACAGATGTAGGAGCAAAGGGTGAAGACAGGACGGTAGAAAAAGGGAAGAGAGAATCTTATTGTCACAGTAGCCTCCCCCCCAAACAACCATGTTTTGCCATTCCTCAGTGCCCATGTTCCGAGTTATTTTCCCGTGTTAACTGGTGTTTAAAATGTATGGTGTCGCAGGGTATTACAGAAAATTTGTACCCAATTACAGTTCTCTGGCCAAACCCCTGACTGACCTCACCAAGAAAACCCTGCCCCGGACAGTCCTGTGGTCCCCAGAATGTGGTACTGCCTTTGAAGCCTTAAAAACAGCCCTAGGAAATGCTCTGGTCTTGGCCACCCATAACTTTAATCAACGCTTCTTGGTCCACACAGACCCTTCCATGTTTGGGCTCAGAGCCATGTTGAGCCAGGTCAACAGCCAAGGAGAGGAGCACCCGGTACTAACTCCTAATACTATCCCTAATACTAATCGTAAACCCCTAATACTAGCACCATGTGTGGGATGCAATCACATGACTCAAAAACAAACCCTTGAAATAACTGTATACCAACCCCATAGCATTGAGTCATTATTTTTTAAAGGGAAAACCATGCATTTTAAAGCACATTTGAAGAGTGTATTATATATGGATAAGACGGATATATACCCCTGCACAGGGCAATATATACCTCCAGTATATACACAAGATTATAAATCACACACTATCCTGATATATACCCCATGCACAGGGCAATATATAGCCCCTAGTAAGTACAAAGCAGTGATGGAACTATCATGATTGCAGGGGTCACAGCTGCGACCGGGCCATCACACCAGGGGGCCCAGCAGCCCTGTCAACCCCTGCGACCCTGATAGATTAAAACCTGTAGTATGTGATCTGCACTGATCGCATAGTACAGGCCCTCCGGACAGAGAGATGCGGCCCGCGTGACCTTATCACCGGTAGCCGCACCTCCGCTGGTCTTGTGCGAGGGGGTAAAAGCTCCGCCCCCTTGCGCTCTGAGCCTAGTAGAGCGCTGGATGTACGTGACATCCTGACGCTTGGACGAAAAGGGAGGCTGGATCAACCCCCCTCCCTGCAATGAAAGGTAACCGTGCATAGAGGGGGACAAACACACACAAAAAAAATCTGTCGGTATGTATGTATGTATGTTTGTAAGTGTAAGTCTGATTGTATATGTGTATGTAAGTGTAAGTCTGACTGTGTGTGTATGTAAGGGTAAATCTGACTGTGTGTGTGTATGTAACTGTAAGTCTGACTGTGTATGTATGTAAGTGTAAGTCTGCCTGTGTGTAAGTATGTAACTGTAAGTCTGACTGTGTGTAAGTGTAAGTCTGACTGTGTGTGTATGCAAGTGTAAGTCTGACTGTGTGTGTAAATGTAAGTGTAAGTCTAACTGTGTGTATTTATCTAACTGTAAAATTATAACAAATATTATATAAAACCAGCCATATACATATTTGCTCGAATATAAGACGACCCTGATTATAAGACGATCCCCCAAACTTTGAATATTCCTTTTGGAAAAAAACTAAAAGCTTGACTATAAGACTACCCTATAGGAAAAAGTTTAACTTGTATTTATTTACATGTAAATTGCTTTTTAATATTTAATAAAACTTCTGATATAAAAAAAATGCATTTCGTGTTTTTATTTCCTTTTATGTGCCAATGCTGCCCCTACTACCCAGACTTACCCAATGCTGGCTCTCCAACCTCCCTCCCGCCAACGCTGGCTCTCTCTCCCCTCCCTCCCCCCAACACTGGCTCTCTCTCCCCACTCCCTTGCCTCTTTCTCTACTTCTCCCCCCCCCCTTGCCTCTTTCTCTCCCCCCCTCCCTCACCCCAACGTTGCCTCTCTCCCTGGGGCAGCCGGGGGATGTCTGCATGATACGTGCAGACATCCTCCATGCTGCACAACACTTCCGTCTATTATGAGGGACAGCTGTGATAGAAGGAGATCTCAGCCAACCAGGTGTACATTATGTTTAAATGCTCAAACATTTAGGGTACACACAGGGCCGCCACCAGGAATTTCAGGACACCTTTATGAACAAATTTTCTGGGCCCCCTACCCCCCCCCCCCCCCCCCCTCCATCAATATCTCCCACTCGCCCCACCTACCCTCACAAGCATGTTATACCGGTCTATTGTAATATGGAGGGTGGTTGGGAGCAGTTGGTCAATATGCCAGTATTATTTTGTCACTCAATATGCCAGTAATATTTTCCACTCAGTAAGTCAGTATTTTGCCCTCAATATGCCATTCTTTTGCCATTTAATATGCAAGGATTTTGCCCCTCAATGTGCCATTATTTTCCCATTTAATATGCCAGTATTTTGCCCCTCAATATGCCATTTAATATGCCAGTATTTTCCCCTCAATATGCCATTTAATATGCCGGTATTTTGCCCCTCAATATGAAATTTAATATACCAGTATTTTGCCCCTCAATATGCCATTCTTTTACCAATTAATATGCCAGTATTTTCCCCCTCAATATGCCATTTAATATGCCAGTATTTTGCCCCTCAATATGCCATTCTTTTGCCAATTAATATGCCAGTATTTTGCCCCTCAATGTGCCATTTAATATGCCAGTATTTCCCCCCTCAATATGCCATTTAATATGCCTTTATTTTGCCCCTCAATATGCCATTTAATATACCAGTATCTTTCCCCTCAATATGCCATTCTTTTGCCATTTAATATGCCAGTATTTTGCCCCTCAATATGCCATTCTTTTGCCATTTAATATGCCAGTATTTTGCCCCTAAATATGCTATTCCTTTGTCAATTAATTTGCCAGTATTTTGCCCCTCAATATGCCAGGAATTTGCCAAATAATATGCCAGGAATTTGCCCCTCAATATACCAGGAATTTGCCAATTAATATGACAGGAATTTGCCAATTATTATGCCAGGATTTTGTCACTCAATATGCCAAGATTTTGCCTCTCAATATGCCAGGATTTTGCCCCTCAGTATGCTCGTTAAGTGCCACCCTCCTCCCCCCTTCCCCAGTACTTACCTCCTTGCTGCTCTGTCTCCCGGTGCTCTGCAGGTCCGCGCGGCTTCAATAAAGTTTGTTTTTTAAAAAAATGTGACCAGAGTATGTGTGACAAACTTTATTGAAGCCGCGCAGCTGGAGGGGAGCGCAGAACACTTCCCTCACAGACGCGGACCGGCTTAATAGAGAATTTTTTTTTTTAAATTTCTTCTTTAAAATTACAAATACTTTCCTCCCAAGTGTTGCTATTTAAGAGGGACAATCTCTATTTTTGCCCAAACTTCCCAAAACTGCGTTCCCGACAATGGACGTGCCTGACACATCTTGCAGTGAAACAATGTTGAGGCAATAGCAAGCACCGAAATTTGCTCTCTGGGGCACCCATGATCCCCCCACGGAGCGATCATGGGCGCCATATTGACGGAGCAGCATGCGTTTAATTAGCTAAAAACTAGCTTCGGGCTTAGATTAGCTGTTAGGGTTAAAAATAAATATTTTTTTAGCATAAGGGATAGGGTTAAAATTAAATTAAAATATATTAAGTAATAGCATAAGGGTTATAGTTGGGGTTAAATTTAGGGTTTGGGTTGGGGTCAAAAGGTCAATATAGGGAAAAAACAAAGAACACTATTTTTGGTTTTTGCATCATAACTCACAAAAAAATGCAGAAAAATATGGAAACATGCATATTTATGAACTTGGGACAACATTTAGAAACTATTTAGATGGGGTCTTTTTTAATGATTGTATTTGTGTAAATTATATTTTAGGTCAAAGTTAGAAAAGGTGTTGTTTTTTAAAAAAAAATTCATCATATTTTATGATATTCTTTGTAAATTATAATATATGATGAACATAATGGTATCTAATGAAACCTTCTTATGACGATAAAAACAACATATAATTTGTGTGGGTACAGTATGTGACAGAGAAGAAAATTACAGCTAAACACAAACATCCCAGAAATATAAAAACAGCCCTTGTCACCAAGGGAAAGTCAAGGTCAAAAGGTCTTGTCACTAAGGGGTTAAGGAGCTATTTTAGATTTGTATGTTTGTAACACAAGTGATCCAAATGAATACAACGTAAGCGTTTAAAATACAGTAAATGTGTTAATATATTAGTTTTTGTAAATACAATGCATCATACTTATTCTAAATGGCTCACCAAATTTCATATATAGCTCTAAATTGGTAATAAAGTCACCTAACTATGCCCTGCCCATAGCCACACCCACATGTCCTCCTTGGACATTTGAAATGTTAGGAAGTATGCACATAACAAAATAAATGACACACTTAGCAGAAAATGTAAATAATGCCACAATGAGAATTCAGAAAACACAGGAGAATCTGATCCCATATTCTATAATGAGTGTAGTATTTACAATCACGTCTTATATTTTTAAAAGATGAGCAATGAGAAAAGTTAGCTGCAACCCAAGTTATTTTTAAACATTCGTCACTGCTGACAATTGTCTCTAGTGGAGGGAATTGGGTAAAGTTCTTCTTTTCCATCCAATTAAATTCAATAGCACTGGCAGACGAGTGTTACCACCCCTTTCTGGTTTTTTTTTTTGGGACCAAGTACCTCCCTTTTAATGCTGAACAGAAGGAGAGTGGAGCCTAATGCTAGAGGAGGGGGAAGTGCAGGTGCTAGGTGAAAAATCCGAGTGAATGAGAAGCAATAGAGCCATAGGGGGCCAGGAAAGCATATAGGGTAATTGGGTGCAGGGAACAGGATTTCTTCCGGCTCAGTGGGATATAAGCAGACATATAGTGATGGAGAAATAGAGATTAGAGGCGTTTGCAGGTAGACGAGAGGGAGAAGGGACTTGAAAGGAAGGAAGGAAGATAGAATATAAAGCAAAGGATTTTTAGCTGCTGACTGATACAGAAACCGAAATCTGGTTATAGCGGAATAGTGCTTAATCCAGGCAGGAATAGGGGAGTTGCACAGGTGCTGGTAAAACACAAGGAGCAGGTTTATTTCTTGATGTGCCTGGGAGAGCTGTGGATTACAGCAGCACTGTGAATATTCAAAGACATCCTTATTATCCAGCCCTGCTGACTCCTTCACCCGGGGAGATGTCAGCAGTAAGTGGCACTGAGCCTAGCCCTGCAGCCGGGGGCAGGGTGTTCTTTCAAAGCGGGCTGGCAGCTCCCAGCTCCCGGGAGGACTCGCCGAAGGTAGTGGTGGCTCAGCAACAGCAAAGGAAGCAGCAGCAGGGTAAAGTGACTGTGAAATACGACAGGAAAGAGCTGAGGAAGCGGCTGGTACTCGAGGAGTGGATTGTGGAGCAGCTGAGTGAGCTGTACGGCTGCCAGGTAACGATGGACTAAAGCACTGATGGCTAATCTCTGGTACTTCAGCTATGATGGACTACAAACCCCATGGTGCTCAGCCAAACGCTGCCTGAACATCATGAGGAGTGTGGTCCAAATCAGGTGGAATGTTTAAAATTCGTCATCCCTGTACTAAACTATATAGGTATTATAGCGTTAAATGGAATCTATGGTGATTATGGTGTCCTACAATATGCATTCTGAATGGCTGAGATTCTAGATTTGTCAGCACATGAAGGGTTGAATGGATTTTGCCATCATTCCTTGTCATGTAAGAAATTGATAGTTTAATTTAACCCTTCACCAGCTGAAAAAATGACTGCATAAATGCATTAGTATAAATGTGTGTTTTAATGTACATGTAGCTACTATGACACCTCTAGCCATAAAGTAAATGTCATACGTTTCCTATAGAAACCAGCAATTTCTTTTGTGTTTGATTTCTCTGCTTATTATATAATATACAACAAACCGCTGCGTTTCTTGATGGAGAGATTGAGTAATATATACGTGTGTGTAATGTTGCATGTTAAAATGAATGTAAGAACTTCAGTTTAATCTTTTGCTTCTTACAGGATTCACCAAAGTAAAAAGGTGGTTGGCAAAGAACACAAGCTAAATTATTTCCCTTGGTATTTCTGGTTACTTACATATGACTGGGTCACCTTCATTTAATGCCATTAGTGTCGTACTGTCTGGGATAAGACTATTGTGTCTGGTTCTCTAGAAGCCTCTTTTGCATTAGTTCAGATTTACAAAGTGTTAACTCCTTTTCTGCAAGAGCTAATATTGCTTTATACATGTTCAGTTGGCATTTTGTGGCTCTGAAATATATTTATTAATACAATCAAGTTACAAATGTTGATTTTGTTGAGGCAGGCCTCAAGAGAGCATAGCAACATCACTGTACACATCTTATTTGAATAATAAAATGTTACATCACTTTAACCCTGGTGTAATCAGTGATTACTGTTTTGTAAATGTAACTGTTAAAGCCACTGAAATGTTCCATAAATGTTATAACTAATTTTTTTAGTTTTGTAATCTACCATTTTGTGACGCGTGTATGATTTGTTGTTTTGTCATTATTATTGGCTTTTATTTCAAAAAGTAGTTTTTATATTGTACTATTTCATACTTGCTACTCTCTTTTTTAGATAATAAATCTACAGTGTTACTGCATTGAGCAAAATAAGGGAATGTTAGGCCAAATCACTCAAAAAGACCTTGAAAAACACTCAGACTAGTCATAGTGGCATTTGCTTTACTTTCTATGTATAATTCTATAAAACCAGTAACAAACTGGAGCTGCAGCTACTTTTATTTTGTGGTTCTCAATAATTCAGAATAAATTATCAATTGTAGTTTTTAACTGAGCAGCAATTACCTACTTTAAATATCTGTGTGTCTTTTTTATTGTGACAAGTTTACAAATAAATCACTTTGACAAAGAAACACCTCAATATAATACAGATGCACACAATTCTGAATGATTCTGTGGTAATTTATGTAATTAACTAGATGCAAGGTCAGGCAATTTTTGAATTTGTTGTCCATTCCCTGGATGGTCTTAGTTAAGTGAAATGAGGGTTACTTAGTTAATAGAAGATGAAGGCTGAATTTAAATTGACTTGAAATATGACCTCCTTGTAACAGACAGCTGGTACAGTGGAGTATTGAAGTTGGAGATCATGGTTGGATTGAGCCATATCATAAAATCATGTGATTTCTTTGTTTCCAAGTTGCTGCATTTTTCCATCTGTTGAGCCAAGTGTGCAACATAAACCTATTTACATTTTTAGCAACCTATGCATCCTCTTCTATAGTTATTAACTAGCTTTTGATGTGTGTGTGCCTACACACTTCATTAATACCTAGAGCCTATACCTATACACATTTTCTTGAAATTCTAATTTTTCTAGGGGTTAAATCTGGACCTTTAAAAATGTTGATAATTTTAAAATGTGTTTTTTTTTTTGTTTGTTTTTTAATCCTTATGTAAATTTGTTAGTAAATAGGTTAGAACTTTCTCAAATGACTAAAAATATGCAAGTAATACTGTAATTAAAAGGATGACTTTCTGAAGGTGAAATGTAGAATAATGCTATATGGAACATTAATTTATAGTTATGGAAAGTTGTAATACTTCACGTGTGTGTGTATACTATAACCTGTTCTTTAAGACTCAGAAACTACTTCTAAAATGGTAGTGTTTGTCTGTCCTCCACAAACTATTGTGAAACTACTGGAGTTGAACTGCAGCCTCCTGGCTGACCAAGTATTATGCTAGACAGACTTGTGCTAATAAAATATATATATAATCCAAAAATATAGAAAGGGCTGTTCCACAGTAAGCAGTTTCTTTGAAGACAATCTTGCTGTGCCATTCTTGTATACATTCCCTTATCTTTTTAAAACATAGTCTGTGTATTATCTGTTAACAGAAGGTGGCACCTAAAAATTCTTGTTTTGCGATTTGTAGCTTTAGAAATTGATTGTCCAAACCGTTACATAGCTATTCAAATTAGTGGTACTAATAAGGCCATGGCTGGGGGAACCGCAAATTATGTTTTGCTTGGTGCCTCATTACTGTATTTTTAAAAAATACAGTACTAGAAGCAGTGTACAGTAGAATGATGTTACAAACAAGTGGGCACATAGTCAAACATTGCAAATGCATATAATTACATACTGATGCAGAAGGGGCTGAAGACCCTGCTTTTGCAGATTCACAGCTTAGTGCATGGACTGCAAACTGTGTCCCTCTAGATGTATGTGGACTTAATGCTCCACTGCAAGCCTCTTGCTGACTGAGTATTTTGTAAGCTGTTGGTCATAAGCAACTGGAAGGCCGCAGCCTCATACTCAAGCCTTAGTGGGACAGTCCTGCCACCAGCATTTGTAACACTCCCCCACTTCCAAGCACTTGTCACGAGCAAAGTGTTCTACATGTTCTTCCTTAAATAGAGTGGAAGAACTGGAAAGGGAAGGTGGGGGGGGGGGGGGGGGGTATTGTCCCCTTGGCTTCCCTCTAACCTGACTTGATGGGCCAGGGCTGCACCACCGTTCAATTTTAAAAACCTTCATCCAGAGGATTAAAGGCTTGGCAGGAATTGAAAACCCCAATGTCAGATCTGCTTTGTGTTCTGGCCTTACTCGCATGCACTTGTGTTAAAGGAGAGTCCCTTGCTGTCTCCACCTTCACAGCCTTCCTCTCCCCTCTACATATATGGCTCAGAGGTAGGGAAGGTTTTATAAAAGACTGGGGCCCAACCAACACTCTGTCAGTCAATCTCCCTACCTTATCTTTCTATCCGTGTCTACCTCCAAGTATATCTGGAGGCACAGTTTCCTGAAGCGCACAAAACCCAGCAGACTCAGACCCAAACATCACTAGTAACTACTAGTATGCGATCGGCAAAGTGCTCCTCCTTCGCCCTGTGGGTGAGACTTATAGGTACATCTGGAAGCTAGATTAAGGAAGAGAACCTATTTGGTAGTAGTAGGCATGGGATATACACTGTTGCTGGACCTACACTGTGGTTTGTGCAATACTAATACTTGCCTGACTTCCAAAGCTTCACCAGGCTGGCAGGCATGCACTAATTCATACTTCATGTCTTGGGATTTGGCATACGATTAGCAGGGATAAATGCTGAGGTGAAATGAACACTTCAGTCTAATTAATCCCCTCTAGCTCATACTCTGGAGGACTGATCGCTAACCGCTAATAGTTAACATTTGGAATACATACTCTATAGAGATAGATGTGTGTGTATTTGCAGTTTAACTACATTCCCTCAAAATGTACAGGCATTAATATTTTATGGGGTCATAGATTTTTGTTTATCAATGTCTTGTTCTATACATGATGATGTGGGTTGTTTTAAATATGCATATTGTGTGTCTGTGAGTTAAAGGGAATGTATCACCTAAACATTGGTTTTAAAGAGAATGTAGAGCATAAAAACAATTATTGAAAATTATCTATACATGGTATCAAAATTTCAAGCAAATATCTAAATTAAGAGTGAAAAGCAGTTAATAAAACATTTCTATGGGGAATGTGTAATTTGCATACCATGCCACAGGGGATGTCATAACCAGGAGACTCCATAGACACTTTTAAAACACAATTTTCCTCCTAACTTAGACATTTGCTTGCAATTTTGTTAACACAATGTATAGATCATTTTCAATCATTTTATTATATTCTACATGCAGTGTAAAAACAATGTTCAGGTGATACAGCCTTTAAATAGTGGTTTTATAAAATTAGTGCTTTTTTTGTTTGGGTCTCTCGTCTCCAGTGCTATCTAGAGGAGTACTGTTTGGCATGTTATTTTGTTCCTGATTGTGTGTGCAGGGCAGGTGCAAGGATTTTCGTCTACACAGGCGAAGGTGCCCCTCCTCTGACCCGCCACGACTCCCATACTACCAACCCTCCATATATTTTATATATATAAAAGTATAATGTATAGTGTGGAAAATAAATACATATAAATATTCAACTCGCATGCTCTAAATTTGTCACACATTGACACCCTAACACACATTGAAACCCTTAAACACAGACACCCTTGCAGTCACGCACAGAGACACACTTACCACTTACACCCTTACACAGACACAGTGACACACTTACACCCTTATACAGTGACACAGTGACACACACCCTTACACAGAAAGTGAAACACTTACACACACCCTTACCACTTACACACACACAGTGACACACATAACCTGAGACACACTATTTTGCCCCTCAATATGCCAGTATTTAGCCACTCAATACGCCATTTAATATGCCAGGGTATCACCACTTAAAATGCCAGGGTATTGCCACTTAATATGCCAGGATGATAATGCCACTTAATATGCCAGGATGATAATGCCACTTAATATGCCAGGATGATAATGCCACTTAATATGCCAGGATGATAATGCCACTTAATATGCCAGGGTATTGTCATTATGCCAGGGTATTGCCATTATGCCAGGGTATTGCCATTATGCCAGGGTATTGCCAATTAATATGCCTGGGTATTGCCAATTAATATGCCTGGGTATTGCCAATTAATATGCCAGGGTATTGCCAATTAATATGCCAGGATTTTGCCCCTCGGTATGCTCGTTATGCCACCCTCCTCCCCTCTTCCCCAGACCCCAGTACTTACCTCCTTGCTGCTGTCTCCCGGTGCTGGTCCGTTGCTGTGAGGGAAGCATTGTTCGCTCCCCTCCAGCCGCGCGGATCAATAAAGTTTGTTCAAACTTCTTTTTTTTTTTTAAACAAACTTTATTGATCCGCGCGGCTGGAGGGTAGCGAACAACGCTTCCCTCACAGCCACGGACCTGCACCGGGGGACAGCAACAAGAAGGTAAGTAAACGGGCCTGGGGGCGCGGGCGATTTTCCCGCCCCCCCCTTGGGGCGCCCTAAGGCAGCCGCCTGTGCTGCCTTACGTTAGCGCCAGCCCTGTGTGTGTGTGTGTGTGTGTGTATGTATGTATGTATGTATGTATATAATATATAATTCTCCTCCTGCATACAAGTTTCCCTATAAGGAACTATGTTTGTATTTTTTATCAAAGCATTTCTGTTGAAAATGCCTACATTTGATGTAGTCTTACAGTTAAACAAGATTAGTTTTTTGCCCACAGCTATCCTTTTTAATATCTTGTTTATTTCATTTCTTAAAAAATTCAGTTTAACACTCCATATAATGAAGAAATCTCTTCATATGCAGCATTTCAGGGATGTCGTTGGTGACCTGCTGGAGACTGGTCTCTTTCTTTCGTTTTTTTTTTTTTTTTTTTTGGACCACGATTAAGTACTTTTAGAAATGGTGTGTATGTTGAGCTACAACTAAAATTTATATAAAAGATTTCTAACAAGCCTATTGTCACTTTTCCTTTTGGCACAGGGGACATTTTTCAGTTCTAAATTGCATTGTCCATTCCCCTGCACAATTATTATGGAAGCTAATAAGCTTAACTTCCATTTACATTTTCAACTAATTGTCTCTGAGGAGGGAAATCTCTTGTTATGTTATGGCAGAAGATTGAAACTGGTCACCGACCTCTCCTTGTGTCACATGACTATGACTTAGAAAATATATTGTATCAATGAGGAAAAATTTCTGTTTTTGTTGTTGTTTTAGCAGTGTTTGTTCCAATTGTATTTATTGGTCCAGCCATGCAATAAAGAGCACAATTACCTGGAATATAACATTGGTCTTCAAAGTTATTGCTCTACATTTTTACATTGTTGTCCCTGAATTGCTCATTGGCATGTACCCTACATGACCTAGTGCTTCTTTTCCAATAAAATACTTGGTTTGATGTCACCTGGAATGTTTTTCTTTCTTAATTTTACATTTAAAACTACTTCATATTTCACATTTTTTATAATGGTGGTCTGTGCAAAATAAATACTGTGTACTTGCTATTTTTCTAGATTGGGAATGTTAATGCTGGCTCCCCTGGGAAATATTTTCCCACTTATAATGGCTTATTACATTTTTCGTAGCACACTGAAAAGCTGTTACAGTGATATTTTTTTTTTAAATTTTGTGACATTTTTTTTTATTAATGAACCATTTATCATACAGCAAGCATGTCAAACTCAAAAGCTAACATGGGCCAAATAAACAAAGATGAAGTTTATGTGGGAAGAAAAAAAACAAAAACTTATAGGTTTATTTCAAATTATCCCACACAGGACCCCCAATAATCCCCCTCTGTGCACTTTTTATTATATTCAACTATTTTCATATGTAATAAGTTATTGAAAATTTTAATTTCTTGTTTTTATTCCCTTTCTCTGCACCCACATTGCACGTGAGATTAAAGTTTTGTTTCTGAATATTTTTTTTTTTTATTCCCCCCCTTACAAATTACTGGAATTGTACAAAGATCTGCTGAGATGCTTCACTTAAGGCTCCTTTTTAAGGAACATTTCCTTCCTATCATTGTCTGGATGTGTTTTAAAGAAGTAGAATCGAAGATGTTGAGTATTGTGCCATATTCTTGAATTGTAGCAGATGACTTTGTACTTATGCTTCCTCTTGGTGACCATTTGTCTATACACTCTTAAAATAAATTATGCATGGTTTAATAAGTCATAACTTGATTTTTACAGTGAACTAAATAAGTTCCTGAACATTATTTTTGTTGGCTAAAATTTTATGAGTTGCTACTGGCTTTACACCAAGAGCCCATATCATTCAGTTTTTTTGCTCTTTGTTCAGATGAGAAACATCATTGCATCATTACAACATCCCTGTCTTTGAGAAGGCAACGGTTACCTTGTGGTTCTTTTGTTAGTTTATATATAAATAAGTCTGATCTTTTGACCTGTATTTTTCTGTTTTTGATGTCCAGCATTTGTATAATGTTAATAAAAACAAGGCACAAACCATGTACTGATGGAGCTTTGTTTTCATTTGTGTTGCTAAGGTGTGCACGATCTGACCTTTTTGTATTTGTGAGAATAGAAGTGACTCATATCTTTAGTGTGAAACTGCAGCAGAAGTACTTGGTGTTATTTATTTATTTTTTATTTAGCCATTTGCTGTAAACATCTATTGTACATTCAGTCGTTTATGTAATGTTTCCCCACTGTAATTTGTATGGTTAGGTGGAACATGTAACATTAAACGGATTATCACCTAAACATTTTTTGTATTGTGGATTTTTGACAATTTAAAAATGGTCAAAAGGGATCTATACGTTGCATTAGTAGGTGTGCTAGCAAATGCATAGAAAAATGTGTTTTTAAATGGATGTGGTGTCTCCTGTTTATGACATCACCCTGTGGCTTGATATGAAAAATGAACTACTTTTCAATTAATCTGTCATTTGCATTAAAAAAAACTTTTTTCTTTTATGCTTTTGTAGTGTGTGTGTGTGTGTGTGTGTGTGTGTATATATAAATGCACAGAATATAGGTGTGTGTTCAGGGCTTGGTATACTGTACTTTGGTGTTGGTGCACTAACTAACCTTCTGTACCCTTGGTAAGATCACTTTTAGCACAGGTTTTATTTTAATCCCATTTCCTGCCCAGAAATGATGAGTTTGTAGTTAAATATGTTTGATCAGTGCAAGTGCAGAGTCTTGTTTCCAAAGTGCTGTTTGATCACTTGGACCAGATGGATTCTCATTATGCTGTGGAACAGGATGGCAAGCGGGCTATATTGAAGTAATTAACTTATAAGGATTAACCCCATTTCCTAACTGCAAATTCTCAAGACATTTTATATACTTTATTTATTTTTTATCTTGTGGTGCCTCAAAAGTCACCTCCGCAACTTTAATACCAAAGTCCATCAGCATGTGGTGGCAAAACCTCAATTACCACTTCTCCATCATCCTAAGTCTACTATAATGAATATCAAAGGTGGTAAGCATGATATGGTGTAAAATATAGCATTTGACTTTTTTTTTTTTTCTAGATTATTGACTGATAAATTTGCTTTCCACATAATTTATTACATGTGGATGGGTGCATGCATCTGAGCAGCTTGCCAGTGATCCATGCATGTGCTGGCGCAATTCATGACTTGCTGATGAACCTACAATGCAATGGATGGTTATTCAGAATGTGCAGTCTTTCCAGTAAGTGTACCAGAGAATGATGTGCACTAGATAAGGAAAATATATAGTTATTTGTGTGTCTGTATTTAAATGTATGTGTTGGTATATAGAAGTTATGACTAAAGTATTGGACTTCAGTTTCAATGGACCATATTTCACCTCATGCTCTGTCAATATAGTCAGAAATCTTGTCCCCTACTGATAGTACCCCTGGTTATGTACCATATTTGCTCAAATATAAGACAAGGTTTTTTTCAGATGCTCTGAAAAAGACCCCTCGTCTTATATTCAAGGTCATTTTATAATCTGACCTCAAATCGAGGTCAGATTATAAGACTGGGGTCCAGGTCCCCTGCAGAGCTTCAGACATCCCCCGGCTGCCCCCAGTAGCCACCAGGGAGGCTACGTTGGGGGGAGGGAGAGGGGAGACAGACAACATTGTGGGGAGGGGCACAGACAACATTGAGGGGAGGGTGGGGGAGAGAGACAGACAACATTGGGGGGAGCATTGGGTAAGTCTGGGGGGTAGGGGCAGCATTGGCACAAAAGGTAAATTAAAAACAAGAATTTGTTTTTTTTTATATCATAAGTTTTTATTAAATATGAAAAAGCAATTTACATGTGAATATAGACAAGTTAAACTTTTCTTCCTATAGGGTAGTCTTATATTCAGGCTTTTAGTTTTTTTCCTAAAGGAATATCCATAGTTTGGGGGGGTCGTCTTATAATCAGGGTCTCTCCCCCCCCCTCCCCTTGTCTGTCTCTCTCCCCCCCCCTCCCCTTGTCTGTCTCTCTCCCCCCCCTCCCCTTGTCTCTGTCTCTCTCCCCCCCCCTCCCCTTGTCTGTCTCTCTCCCCCCCCCTCCCCTTGTCTCTGTCTCTCTCCCCCCCTCCCCTTGTCTCTGTCTCTCTCTCTCCCCCCCTCCCCTTGTCTCTGTCTCTCTCTCTCTCCCCCCCTCCCCTTGTCTCTGTCTCTCTCTCCCCCCCCCTCCCCTTGTCTCTGTCTCTCTCTCTCCCCCCCTCCCCTTGTCTCTGTCTCTCTCTCTCCCCCCCTCCCCTTGTCTCTGTCTCTCTCTCCCCCCCTCCCCTTGTCTCTGTCTCTCTCCCCCCCTCTCCCCTTGTCTCTGTCTTTCCCCCCCCCCCTTGTCTTTCTCTCCCCCCCCCCCTCCCCTTGTCTCTGTCTCTCTCCCCCCACTCCCCTCCCTCGATTTGAGGTCAGATTATAAAACGACCTTGAATATAAGACGAGTGGGAAAAAAAATTTAGTCTTATATTCAAGCAAATACGGTAGTTTATAAATAATTTCTGCACTAGTTTAAAAAAGGAGATTTAACCTAAATGTGTCCTGATTTGCCCAGCAGGTAGGTTCAAATCTATACGACTTCCTATGTTTTTTGTTGTTGTTTTTTTAAATATGTAAGAATTCTACCTGTTCCTCTTTGGCATGCATGTTCATTCATAGTTTCATGTAACCAAATATCTCAAATCGCATTAATCGCTTACTAGGTACAACTTGCTTAAGTTACATATTAAATATTAGTTTAGCTCGATACCACATGTTGAGAAAATGTCACAATTGACGATGGTTACATCAATAAGACTTTTTAATTTTATCCACTTTGATTTAATTTAAGCAAATGTTATAGTTTTATTTCTGATCTCTAGAGTTTCTAAGTGCAATAAGTAATTTAAAAAAAAAAATGCTGTAGTGTAGCATCGTACTGAAATGTCATGATAATAAGATGTCACGATACCAACTAAAACTCTCAAACGTCCAGTTGTTGTCAAGGTTGTGGTTTGGGGTATTTTTTGTTGTTTTTCATAAGCATATGTGTACTTCTCTCTATATCTATTCCCTTATGGCTTGGCGGTGCAAAATGTATTAAAGGAGCCTTATTTTTCCATCAAAGGTTTAAATAAATTGCTATATAACCTATGTGTATGATGTGTTAAACGTCATAGCTTCCAAATGACATGACGCACTCTTAATTGAAATTAAAAATAATTATAAGCATGAATAATTTTAATTATATCGATACTTTGAGTGACAGCTGACTTTCCTATGACAATTAAATAGGTTTTCTACTAAGCTGGATAGTTTTTGTGTCACTGGCTTCCGTTTTGCGCACAACCGGTAGGCCTTTGACCATTGTACATACAAAATATGTATATGTTTTATTTTTATTTTTTTGTTTTTTTTTACTAGGGATACATAAATTTCTATTTTCATTAAAGAATTTCTATTTCAAATGCCTGCACTTAATGCAGTCTTTCAGTTAAACAGATCTTGCATAGTTTACTTTTAATACATAATCAAAGTTAAAATTTCAAAATGTTCATATAATTCTTTATTTTTTTTTTTTTTACTGAAAAATGTGCTATGCACTTTTTTTTAATTTAGAATCCATAAGTGTCTGCTCATCAGTAAAGTTAGAATTGAAGGGAATTGAGATGGAAAGTTTAAACTTTTGGAAAACATTCTCCAATGCAGCTAATTGGAAGCATTTTTCAAACTCTGCTATTTGGACCTTAAGTTTGAAATTCCCTGCAATTCTGTTTGAGTAGACCTTGTATATTTTAACTGAAATTTTGCTTTTTAGCCACCATGTATTTTAAGTTGCCTTGACTTTTAAAGTACGGAGATGGAATTTAGCTGACGTATGCGGATCCTCTGACCTCTTTAACTTGCCATTTTGAGGTTACATTTTGTAAAGGGTGTGGAGAGTTTGTCACTATTTAGTAATTCTCTGTTGTATAAAACATGAAGGTAAAAGATAACAATAATATTTGTACACTGTGTCATTAATAGTTCAGTGGTAATAATAGCTTGTGTGCTGGTGTTAAGTAAGAGTGAGCACCGATACCTAGCTTAAATATGTCATCTTAGGTTTTTGGCATATTGGCGTGCAGGCTGATTTTGTAATGGCAATTTTTTTCTAAATCAAATATGCCAACTATTGAATGATTTTATTTTTATTTTTTGTGTCAGATGCTTGAGTGAGAAACTAAAATGATGCTTTTGTTCACAAGTTCAAATTAAATTTATTTACTCGGGACTCGTGTTTATTATTTCACCAGAAGTGAACGAAAGATTTGGGAAAAAAAAAAGTCCTTTTTGAGGATCGAAACGTTGCCACTTGTGCTGAAATAAAAGACACTATGACACTTTGCTGCACGAAAAAACATTCTTGTTTTCTTACAGCAGTTATTGGCAAGGCAAGCAATTTCCTTATTGCTAATTGTAATTGGTGTGAATTTATGCAAATGTGTGGGTTTTTGATTATGTATAATATATCCTGCTTTAGCAGTTACAACAGCACACTTCATGTTAGACAGATGAAGGATGACATGAATTGAAAGGTTAGAGAAATGTATAATGAATTCTGGGCCAAAATGCTAAAGTGGTCTAAACGGCTGGAACATCTGTGGCGAATGCTTGTGCATGTAGTTCTGTGCGCCACATCTCGTATGCTGCTAGTCGCAGCTCTGTGTCCAGTAGCAAAGCAAAAATATTGTATGTATGTTTAATATACATCACATGAAGCATGCTGGTATATGCATTTACTTGTCAGGGTCTATGACAAACATTGGCATGAAACATTCAAATGATGCATTACTGTAGAGGTGGTACAGTAATAATATAGTAATACATTATTGCATATAGTGAGAGGTGAATGTGTTGGGTAGGGCTGACCACTTTTGGCAGAGGCAAAAATAATTTAGTGGCCATGGTTCAGCTTAATCGGTGTACTGTCATTGTCTTAAATGGGCAGAAATACACGGTCAAGACAGATATGTTGACGGTAGGGGTGCCACCTTCTTTAGAAAAATACCAGCCTTACTACTGTACACTTAACATTGCCTTGGAGACCATTATTATACCGGTCTGCTGGTAGATATCAGTTGGATTGCAACCCTAGTTGACCAGTAAGCCACAGTGATTGATAGACAAGGCAATGGGACATTTTAGAAATAAACTGGTGCAGACAGTCTATTAAATAAGGTTAGAAGGCAGTGTTGGGAGCAATTGCAACCTTTGGCACTCCATTTTTATAGACTTCCCTTATATTCAGTAGGCATTTTACTAGATGTGAATTGTGGGCAAGTCAAGTTGTTAAAGTATATAGTACAGCCGGCTAAGTCATTTTTAAAAGGTTTATTAGCTAATGGAAAAAGGATAACCTTTTTAAAATGTAAACGCCTTCTCTAAACCCTTAGGGTAAGATTCTGTAAGTTTTATAAGGTTGGGCCACGATACCTTTCTATGGGAAGGTAATTTTTCAGCCAAATCCATTAAGGGAAAACGTTGTTTAAACCTGTTATGGATAAAGCCGCATATACATGAAGTTTCACAATAGACCTTGTTGTTTTCTACCAGCAGCAGCGCAGGATAACCAATCTGTAAATGGGTTAGAGAGTGGCTAGAATGCAAAATAAACTCTGCTTAAGTAAATCCATGTTCCATTTTAAAGTAAATACACATTCTGCTATTGACCCTTTAAACTAGGACGCTAGGCCTCTTTGTAACCCAAAGGTGGTTTTTTTTTGTTTGTTTTTTTAACTATTTAGATATCTATTGTGTATAACAATCCTGTAGCTGGTATGCAGCGTTTTGTATGTCTGGGTGTAGAGATGCTGAAAAACTTGAATACAGATTTCATATACATACAGTGTGGATGCAGAAAAAGTCTAACTGGCTATGACTTTATCAGAAGTAGGAAAGAGGTGAGCAAAAAAACAAAGGGCTAACAAAGGGTTAACTCTGTAATCAAGTAGCATCAAACCTAACCTATAGTTCCTCAGGGGGCTACATTCAGGTAGAATTTGTAGGTGGGGCAAAGGGAAGATTTTTGTCTTTTGAAAATATTGAATTTTGCTCCAGCAGGCAATTCATTGTGTTATTGGAATTCATTCAAATAAAAGAATGTAGTAAGAGCATTAGGTGTAAGCATTACTGTGACGGTTTTAAAGAGGTGTGGAACAATCGGATGTCCCAAGTTTCAGGCATGCTGTATTCTGTTTCAAAACAAGATCTGTGCCAAACCTCTCTTACTCAATATGGTCATGTAGAGAACGTTTAATCTGTTCATTGTAATCTGGGCTTGTTTATACAGGCCTATTAAAGAACATTTTAAAGGAAATAATAATTCCTGAAAATCACAAGCTCTGATTGTTACAAACACAGCTATTTGAAATGTATCTTAAAATGTAAGTTTGTATTGTTTCTCAAGTCTCCACATATGGGGAGAGAAAAAAAATAAATAAAACAATATGATACAGAAAGTTTGGGTCACAACGTAGCAAAACGTGTGTGTGTGTGTGTGTGTGTGTGTGTGTGTGTGTGTGTGTGTGTGTGTGTGTATATTCTCTATTATGGATAGATTTCTTGTTATTATTTCCCCCATATTGTAATCTATATTCAACATTTTTTTTTTTATCATTTCTGTAACTTATGTCTTTTTTAAAACTCAATAAAAAATTATTTGAAGACAATGTAGCAAAACTCTTATTTTAACAGAGCTTCATACACTAGACTGGAGAAACCAACATATGTTATCACAGTATCACACGTGTTTTTTGTTAATGTAGATAATAAAAAATGGTTGACCGTGATCTATACATAGTGTTAGCAAAATTGCAAATGTTAAGAATAAAATTTCCTCTAAATTAAAAAAAAATCTATAAATGATGAAAGAAATTACAGATTACACCTCAGACAGAACTACCGTCTGCAATAAAATGCTCTTTGGAACAGGTTGGGACATGGGATATGAAGATGGATTAAAGTCAGTCAATGCATATTTTTTTATTTTTTTTATTTTTTATTTTTTGTAGGTTTCATGTATTAATATGTTAATGCTTCTTTCATTACACTTGCACAGTTGTAGACTTTATTGCAGTCATTTTCCAAGTTGTATAATTAAAACGTTGAGCCCTCCGGGCTGACGCCTGATTTCATGTTTTTTTTTTACATCTATGCAGCTACACGAAGGATTAAACTTAGTCAAAGACAGCACCTTTTAGTTTCTAGTAGGATCGCTGATGAAGGATAGAGCTGATAGGATTATAATGAATATAGGATAGCTTAATGTCCTACAAAATATAAAATATTCACATAAAAAATGTACATATAAATAATAATACACTTGATGATTAAGAAGAGCTCAGAACTGTAGCTTGCCATCCAAAATGAAAACCATGTTGTTAATAGTGTCTGCTGTCTCTAAAAAAGCAATCCTATCACAATGGGTTCATTCCCAACCCCCTTTATCTATGGTGTTGATTAGACTTCAATACTTATTCCAAATGGATTGGTTGGAATCCTGACTTCATAAGGAAACCAAAACAAAGGCATTGTTTACAAGATGGTCCCCTTACATCAATACTTTGGACAATCAAGTCCAGTCATTGCTTTTGTCAACTTTCCAAACCACCAATTGGTTCTCCTCACAAATTTTGTTGGGCTGACGTCCTATCCCCGGAGCAGCCACCTCCATTTAACAATCTTTGTCTCGGATATGATATTATCGTATTGCTCTTCATTGTATGTATTATATATTCGTAGAGATACCCTTTCACTATTAATTGTACTCATTTTGTACTGCTATGAGTCCGGTATCATTGTTATCTTTGTTATGTATGCACTCACGTGAATAAAGAAATTAAAAAATAAAAGTCAGAGCTGTGAAGTGCCAAATGTGGTTGTAAAACAGACTATTTGGCACTTAACTGCTCTGAATCTTTTTTGATTTTTTTTTTGTGTGCTTCTCTTGTATTTCAGCACCACTTCTGCCCAATATTTCCAATTTCTCTTCTTTCTTTTGGCATGGGTCTATACCACAAATTCAGTTTCTGTCTGAACAGATTTTCATGTAAACATTCTGAAAATGGCTTGTCATTTCCACACAAAAAAATTACTTACCAGTATTTTGACAAAGGCTGGTGGTAGAATTCATACATGTAAAGTATATGGTTTTATGGCGGTAAAAATAAATCATCTAGCTTCAAAGATGTCCCTAATGGAACATGGGAGCAGTCTGACTAAATGTCAAAATTCCAAGTTGGAAATCCTAAACGCACACCTCCCATGTGGCTTTTTAACCCCCAAACAATCCAACAAACCTATGCATGAGTGGTATCTCTGTACTCAGGCGATTGTGCTGAACATATAGGTGTTTGGCAGTAGCCCTTTACATTTTCAGTACATTTTTTTTTTTAATTTTATTTATTTTTTTACCTGAGTTGCATGTAGTGAAGAAATAATCAAATTTTTCTATCGCTGCAAACTTTGGCACAGTTAGGTGGTAAAATGTCTATATGAAAAGTGGCAACATACCCCAAGTTAAAAACTCTGAGTTGTCTAGTTAGTTTTGAAAAATATGTACGCATGGGGGGTGATTCAGAGATTCAAGACGGATATTGGCTAATTTTGAAAATAAAACAAACATTCAAATAGCATTGCACTACTTGTACTTATTACCCTGTAACAAAAGCAAAAGAAATAAAACATATTTCTAAACTCAGGACAAATATTAGAAACTATTTAGCAGGATTTTTTTTTTTACATATAAAATTATACTATATAATCAAAATAATGATATCAAAATCATTTGTGTGGGTACAGTAAAGGAGAAAATAAATTAAAACTAAACACAAACACTGCCCACAATTTACATGGCTCTTGGTATGGAGTATAGAGGGATTTACATACTATGTTAGACCAACAGATACAGACTCCTGAGGTAGAGAGCCCTTCTCACAAGCTTATCTCAATTGAAGTATTTCACTCAGTTATGCCTAAGTTATTGTACTCCTCTAGTGAAAGCTGACTTATTTTGCCAGGAGAATGAGCAACTAAGATGGCTGTGGTAATAAGTCAGGCAACATCTGCATAAAGGTACTTTGGAGAAGGTGGATTGGTTATGAAAACCATAACCCTTATCTTTGCCTTTTAATGTACACTGTTCAGTTCTGAAAGCAAATTTAATGGCTCAAATCTATTAATGGGTCAACTATAATTTACTATATACTTATAAATGTACGATTGACACTGTGTCTGTGTAAATGGCATAGTGAAGAGTGTGCTGTGTCAGGTGACCTGAAGTAATGATCCCACCTAGAACTACTGGGTGTATAGCTGCACAGCAATAAAATTGTGTTAAATGTGTTTGTAACTATAACTTCTTAATTACAGTCTAATGACCATCTGTTCTGTGCAATGTAGTAGAATAATGTGCTTCTACAATTCTGTCCATACACCAACCCTAAAACCTAATTGACTAAAAGAGGTTTATTCAGCTTTACTACAGATTTTTAGTTTGGTAAAACTGGACAGAGTAAATAGTATTTAAAGAGGGAGTAACTCTTCCCCCCCCCCCCCCCCCCCCCGGCTTCACAAAATAATAAAAAAAAAATAATATACCGGTATCATTTTTTTCAAAATGTTTAATCTAAAGGACCATTTTTCTACTTTACAAAAATACCATTCAAAGTTTAGGTAAAATAGTTTGTCAAGAAAACACCCAAAGACTTGTGAGAAATCATTTAATAAAAATGCTGCTTCACTGAAACAGTCTGTTGCTCCTAGTGGTGCGTCAATCATGCAATCTGACTATGAGGAAAGTAACATTTGCATTCACACAAACGGTCTACTCAAGATGCAGCGATATGCACCTGAAATGGTGCCTCAGAAGTCCGGGTCAGATTTGGGGCTTATTGGGAGCTACCTAGTATGCCCTGAATAGGTGTGCAATTCGTACATCATTGCCGATTTTCCCCTAAAATGTATGGGGGGAGGGGGAGCAGTGGCGTAGCGTGGGTTGTCAGCACCCGGGGCAAGGCAAGTAATTTGCGCCCTCTAACCCGTGGATTTTAGCACTCGAGTCTCTTCTACTAGATTAGTTAAAGAAACCCTTACCCCCCAAGCACATGTATTGTTTGTTATGAAAATACTTATGTAATTAAAGTAAAATGCATCTAAATACAAGTTTATTTTCCAACACTTTATTGAGTGCGAACATGCATTACACACATTCTCCACATTTTCAGCAGGTCTATGAATACAAATATACACATGTAGTAACCTAGCATGGGCCATGCTATTATATGTCGTCTCACAACCATCGTAAACGACAAAAAATATCAAGAACAAAAACTAAACATCAAAATGGAACCATACCCTGGAGATGATCCAAGACTGGGCTAGATGGAGCCAACTTCCTCAATCCTGTACCTCTAATGTTACCCCCCCCCCCCCCCCCACACACACACACACACATATGCCATAATTGTTGTGCCATTCAGATGCCAGTAATATTGTAACTTTCGGATGCCAGTAATATTGTGCCAGTCAGAGCCCAGTAATATTGTGCCAGTCAGAGCCCAGTAATATTGTGCCAGTCAGATGCCTGCAATATTGTGCCAGTCAGATGCCTGCAATATTGTGCCAGTCAGAGCCCAGTAATAATGTGCCAGTCAGATGCCTGCAATATTGTGCCAGTCAGAGCCCAGTAATAATGTGCCAGTCAGATACCAGTAATATTGTGCCAGTCAGATACCAATAATATTGTGCCAATCAGATACCAGGAATATTGTGCCTGTCAGAGCCCAGGAATATTGTGCCTGTCAGAGCCCAGGAATATGGTGCCTGTCAGATGCCTGTAATATTATGCCAGTCAGATGCCTGTAATAGTGTGCAGTCAGAGGCCAGGAATATTGTGCCAGTCAGATGCCTGTAATATTGTGCCAGTCAGATGCCTGTAATATTATGCCAGTCAGATGCTTGTAATAGTGTGCCAGTCAGAGGCCAGGAATATTGTGCCAGTCAGAGGCCTGTAATATTGTGCCAGTCAGATGCCTGTAATATTGTGCCAGTCAGATGCCTGTAATATTGTGCCAGTCAGATGCCTGTAATATTATGCCAGTCAGATGCCTGTAATATTGTGCCAGTCAGAGCCCAGTAATATAGTGCCAGCCAGATGCCTGTAATATTGTGCCAGCCAGATGCCCAGTATTATTGTGCCAGCCAGATGCCCAGTAATATAGTGCCAGTCAGATGCCCAGTATTATTGTGCCAGTCAGATGCCCAGTATTATTGTGCCAGCCAGATGCCCAGTAATATAGTGCCAGTCAGATGCCCAGTATTGTGCCAGTCAGATGCCCAGTATTATTGTGCCAGCCAGATACCCAGTAATATAGTGCCAATAAGATGCCCAGTAATATAGTGCCAATCAGATGCCAAGTAATATAGTGCCAATCAGATACCCAGTAATATAGTGCCAATCAGATGCCCAGTAATATAGTGCCAGTCAGATGCCAAGTAATATAGTGCCAGTCAGATACCCAGTAATATAGTGCCAATCAGATGCCCAGTAATATAGTGCCAATCAGATGCCCAGTAATATAGTGTCAATCAGATACCCAGTAATATAGTGCCAATCAGATACCCAGTAATATAGTGCCAATCAGATACCCAGTAATATAGTGCCAATCAGATGCCAAGTAATATAGTGCCAATCAGATACCCAGTAATATAGTGCCAGTCAGATACCCAGTAATATAGTGCCAGTCAGATACCCAGTAATATTGTGCCAGTCAGATACCCAGTAATATAGTGCCAATCAGATGCCCAGTAATATAGTGCCAGTCAGATACCAGGAATATTGTGCCAGCCAACACCCCCCCCCCCCCCTGTACTTACATGAAGCTGCTCTGTGTCCCCCGCCGGATGTCTCCTCCGTGCAGTCTTCCCTCTTGCACGGAGGAGGGAAACAGAAACCGGATGTGACGCGACGTCACATCCGGCGGCAGTTTTTTTTTTTTTTTTTTTCGGCCGTCGCATCCATCGGATGCGGCTTGCCGGAAAAAAGCGTTCACAAGCGCAATGCGCTGTGAACGCGGCAGCAGGGGCTGGGGGCCCACGGGACAGCTGCCTTGGGGCCCCCCAGGAGTAAATGGGCCCAGGGCAGCTGCCCCGTTTGCCCCGCGTTAAAGACGGCCCTGGCGGCCGCATAGGGCTAGTGCGCCCCCCCAGATATTGCGCCCGGTGCGGCCGGCCCCCCCTGCACCCCCCACGCTACGCCACTGAGGGGGAGGGCTAGGAGTTGGGCTGCTGCTTCCAGTCTCCTATATAATTGGGGCAAGGACTACTTGTCCTGGCTACTCATATAATTCAATTGTTGTTGTTGATGATAATAATAATAATATGATGATTACTTTCTTTTAAACTGGCATTTGGGCGCTTGACAAATGCCCCAAACCTCTGTAATATAGATTATTCCCAATCCTGGGTCAGGAGTGCCTCTGGACCACCCTAAAAATAAACAACCCCGAGGTCGGGGGGGGTTCCCAATAAAAAAATTATAATTACCTACCCTTACTAACTCTACCTTGCCCAGGTAGGGTATGACAAGTCACCTGTAAAACAAGACTCCTTTATTAAAGGGGTTAGGGCTACTAGCCCAGGCTCCCAAATATTTTATAGGGGCTGGGAGCCATTTGTGGAACATGGTCTACAATGCCTATGCCAATATATACAACATGACACAGTGGTGGGAGGGAGCAGACAGACACTCAAGATGTCAAAACTGTAACAATAGGAGGATGACAGAACAAGCTGAAGATTAATAGGCAAGTTGTTTATTCCAGCGCATTAGACTAGAGGAAAATAAATTCAGAGAACCCTTTTTTTATATGTCAAATTTATAGATTTAGAATTTAATCTCTCTTTAAATGGTTGCTAAATATTGGTCTCTGAAGTGTTTATATAGTGTGTTCAGTATATATACTGTCATGAATTTAATAACTAATAGCAACTGAAATGGCAATGCATATTAAACATTAGGCGTGCTTTACTCCTCAGGTGCCTTCGAGCCAAAACTCTGCAGCATCCGTAAACCTTCTAGAAATGTTTTTATTGTTCATTTCTGACTTCTCTAAAGTGTGATCGACTTTATTGTGAAACTCAAATGCTCTAAATAAACCAAATAACCAGGAACGTGCTCTACACATCTTGCCTATATGGTTTTCATTTGTCTTTAGTCAATAACGTGGTTAAATTAGTTATTGTAATTATCTTTTTACCTTTTGTTTGAAGATATTTGTAAGACAATATATAGATTAGAAAGCTGACTTTTTATTATATAATACAGGTGCACATTTGTATCGTTTTGTATCTATTAAGGGGATTGGCCATTTATGTTGGTATGCAGGGTTTTCCCATCATAGTGTCTTTTAGAAGTGGTTAAGAAATGTTGCACTCCTTTTTGGTAATATAATACAGAGTCAAAGATCTGAAGTTTCTGTATACTGCTGAATTCTTATCTTTCTCTCACACAAGCTACATTGATCACTGCACAGCTTGTTCATCTGTGCTATGTTAATCTTGCTGACACTACTGTTCGATCCACATGTGCTAGAACACCCTATATTGCCAAGAAAAATTTAAATCAAATGATTTCAGATTAATTTAGTAAAATGGCACATATTACTTGAAGTCCATCTGCCTAAAGCCAGATTTTTTTATTTTTTTTAAATAAATTGGAAAACTCAATATCCCATGTTTTCTTTTCTCTGGGCATTCTGCTATTTCTACACTTCTCCTAGGGAACTAAATTGTCTCAATGTGTCGTGCTGTGTTCAGCCTGCACGCTTGTAATTTTTAACACAATGTGCAGCTATGTGAACAAATGCTTCTTCTATGACGTCAAGCAGTGACTATAATTATCCTACACATTCAGCCTTTGGATTTCCTCTGCATTACAGCATTTGAGCTTGTTCTTTAGAAGAGCTGCTTTTTTTTAGTTGTTCAGTACATATTCTATATTCATCTACAAGCTTCAAGTGTTATACATGTCTATATAAATGTGTATGTATGTATATAAAGCCCTGAGAGAGGAATAGGAGTGCAACTCCTTTAATAATTCCGTCTTTCATTTTATAACATTACAGTCAAATTCTGCCCTTCTGTTTTTTCTTCTAATTCAATGAATAACTTCATTGTCTGGCACAAACTCCATTCTTCTGCTTGTGGCCTCTTACTCTCCTACAGTTCTTGTTCTCTAATATACTTTGTCGTAGGCACATTTATGAATTCATGTTTAATAAATATGTGCTCTTTCTGAGGACCAGAATTCCTGTATACATATCTGTGAGTGTGCTTGTGCACTTTATTTGTTTTAATATTTTTATTAAAATCCCCACAATACAAAGTTCAATATTTATTCCACTGTATGTTCGTGTTGGAGTTCGGGGTTCGGCGATTACATTGTATGTAATGCTATTGGCTTTCTATAAACCGAAATAGAGTCCCCATTCATAAGAATGTCAATTGACCTATTCGTATGAATGGGGACTATTTCGGTTTATAGAAAGCCAATAGCATTACATGGCTATTGGCTTTCTATAAACTATCAATTGACCTATTCGTATGAATGAGGACACTCACCCACATTTTACTTCCTTTTGCAGCCCTCTAGCACTTTCCAGGACTTTTTTAGAGGCATTTTAGTGGCCAAAAGTTCATGTCCCCATTGACTTCAATGGGGTTCGGGGTCAAGTTCGAGCACGGACCCTGGACATTTTTTCGAAGTATGGCTGAACCTGCCGAACCCGAATATCCAGGTGTCCGCTCAACTCTACTCTTGAGTAATGGCGGAAGAACTGACTGCTTTTGATAAAGCCCTTTTCTGGTGTGAAACGTGTCACGTGTTTTGATCAATGTCTCCCTTATGTGCCTGTATCTTTTGTTTTTTTTTTATGGTCCACAGAGTTGAATAAATATTTCTTCTTACCGACATTGAAAGAGGTGCTTTCCTTTAAACTGGAAGTTTTGGCTGACATTTGTTTCCGTATACCTAATGGCAGAATTGATAAGTGTTGTGTTAATCAAATTCTTGGGAATTTCACTTATGCATACTTACATGTATATGTACACAGGAAGCAGATGGTGTAGTCACCAAATCTAATTGTTTATTCCAAATGAGAATTTGACATTGAGACAAAGTTTCAGTGACCAATGGATTCTATCAGTTAGCGTTATGTATGGCATCGTTAAACGTAAAAGTAAAACCTGTACTTCCTAGAGACGATGAAGCACTAAATTTGCAGCTTTGCTGGCTGACCTGGTATGCAGCATTGTCAGAGTTATCAGTTTCTTGAAGTGGCCCTTAGACCTCAATATAAAGCAAGTATGCAGAGACTGTGAGGACTATTTAACCACATTCAATCAAATAAGCAACTGCTTGGTCTTCCAGTGTTCAACAAACTTTATTAATGAATCACAAGTAAGACAGGGATACTGAAACGCTCTACATGATCACACAATTATAGATCTATAAGTTTAATGAACACCTATAAAGAGACTTTAGCAACAGGTTCTATTATATATTTGGTGGTCCTATCCAATTAGCCATTGTTCCCAAGATTGCAAGTTTACTGGGATATTTATGTACATTATGAGAATTATTCCACCCAAAATTACTGCCAAATTACACTGCCAAATTAATTTTGTGCATCTAAGTTTCAAGCTTGGACAACAAGTGCACAAGTAGAAGTTCAGTGGTTTTCAAGAATTTCATTGTTCAATATAATGCAATTCGCATGGGTATTGAAGTTGGTCAGACAGTTTCTTATGGTTTTTGAATAGAGTTGAGCGGACACCTGGATGTTCGGCGGGTTCGGCCGAACTTCGGAAAAAAGTCCGGGTTCGGGGGTCGAACTTGACCCCGAACCCCATTGAAGTCAATGAGGACCAGAACTTTTGCCCACTAAAATGCCTCTAAAAAAGTCCTGGAAAGGGCTAGTGGGCTGCAAAATGAAGTAAAATGTGGCATATTGACCTATTCTTATGAATGGGGACTCTATTTCGGTTTATAGAATAGCAATAGCATTACATGTATTCCATAAACCGAATGTCTTTCGGTTTATAGACTTTCGGTTTATAGAATACATGTAATGCTAATGCTATTCTACGAACCAAAAGTCTATAAACAGAATGTTTTTCGGTTTATGTAATACATGTAATGCTATTGGCTTTCTATAAACCGAAAAAAGTCCCCATTCATAAGAATTTCTTATGAATGGGGACTCTATTTCGGTTTATAGAAAGCCAATAGCATTACATACAATGTAATCGCCGAACTCCAACACGGACATACAGTGGAATGTCCGTGTTCGGGTCGGGGTCCAAAAACAGTAATGTTCGGTACAGACCCGAACAGTGCGGTTCAGGTTCGCTCAACACTATTTTTGAATCATCTTGTGATTGCATAACATAGATTAAAAAACCGATAAGAGTTTTCTAGAGTAGAATCGGTATAGGCTGTATCTAATGTGTATTATGTTATCGCTTTCTGGTTTATCAGACCTAGCAGACATTGTTATTTTACGTGTCGACTTGTTTCACTTCTCTGACTCCAGCCACCTCTAGTAGAATTAATGTCATTAATCCTTTCTGAACTGAATGTTTGCAGTTGCCCACAGATTCATTGTAGGGCACTACACATGGAGGATAATCGTAAATGTTTTGTTGGAATGGTCTTGGCTGCGTATATTTATACATAAACATGTAATGATCCATCCTATTGTGCAACGCATGTGATTTAAAAAATATGGGTGTGTGTGTAAATTCTTTCGTTTTATAGTGCATGCGATAATAAAAAGCTGCATTATAAATATTTTTCTGCCCCGTTAGGAAGAAGAGATGCCAGAAGTCGAAATAGATATCGATGACCTTTTAGATGCATCGAGTGAAGAGGAAAGAGTTCTCAAATTACAGGTAGGGGGAAAAAATCTTTCATTTCTCAATGTCTATATTATTTTAAAGGGACTTTGTCAACCTAAACTTACCCTATACTATGAATAAAAACAAAAATATGAAAAATGATCTATACATTGTGGTAGCAGAATTGCATGAAATATGAGAAAAATGACTTTAAATGTGTCTGTGTTGTCTCCTGTTTAGGCCACCATCTAGGTTTGCCACATGGCCAGTCATTTTTTTGTACTTTTTTGTGTTGGCCTGTAAAGCAAATATTTAACAATTAAGTATTAATCTCTGTATGAAGGAGCATAGGATTGTGTCAGAGTAGATACAGAGGTCATCCCTATAACTAGCTTAGAGTTAGATGATGCAATTTTCTTTTAGTGAAGAGACTCCTACGATCTAACAACAAGTGAACGGCATTATTGGAGTATAGCTAGGCAAGTTGGTGAAGTTCTCAAACCCTAGTAATGTCTGATTTCTCTTTTTAATGGTGATTAATTTGAGTGCTTTGCATCTTTTATTAATTTTTTTTTTTTTTTTTTTTTAGGAATCTCTAGTAGACTGCTACAAACCAACAGAGGTAATTGGCTTTAATGTTTTATGTCTTAACATAATCCAAGTAAAAGTGGCTGCAATGCAAAATGTGACAATATCTAAATATGTTTTCATCAGAAATATGTTAAGAATATTTTATTATATTGCTATATTGCTAAGCACAGAGTACAGAACAAAATTATGAACAATTTGGAAGCAAGATTTACATTGGCTTAATAATCGCAGACATTTGCACTGTAAATGGAGCATGCACTTTCACAACTGTTTGAATAATATATAATATTGTACATTTTATATTTGAGTCGATGGCCCATAATTTTGGAGCCTTTTAAAGTATTAGTGAGTGTGTGTATGTATAATTTCTGATGGGAAAACCACAAGAGTAAATATAACAATGTAAACTTGTCAGAAACTGTTGTAATGTAATAAATATTAACTATTTATTGCTAGTGAAATATTACATAATGCATACCTTTACTGGTATAGAGACTTGACTGGGGTGCATACTATAATACTCTTATGTCTGTTACTAAGAAATAAAACACTTTACTAGTGTAATGGAGGTGGCAAAACAGTGCCTGGTGCTGGGTAACCCCATTCCCCCGGTGGTTTGGGACCCCAGCTTCTTGTGGCCACAAACAGCTGCTTCCCCAGGAACTGGATATGGGCGCCACTCTGCGGCCCAAACTGGGAATGGGCGCCTCTCTGCCTGATCACGGAATGGGCGCCTTTCTGCCTGATCACGGAATGGGCGCCTCTCTGCCCGTTCACGGAATGGCTTTTGACTCACTTTTTTTTTTTTTACACAATGAAACGATACAAATAATTTTACTGCTTTCTCTTCTATAGTTGGAATCATTATGTTCTGTAAATTGATTACATAAACTGCTTACCATAGATGGTTTAACGGTGGGTACATTTCAGAAAAATGCTTAAGGCTCTACCCAATATATACCATTTGGGAAAAGTAGGCAAATTTCCAAAATCCGGCTACTCGGTATCTTTGATTTTTGGACCAAGTCAGCTCTTCAGGCCATTTGGAAACTGAGGCCTCGGAAGAATTCGGAAACCATAGATTTTTGCCTACTCAATATTTGCCAAATACACTCTGAAATTGGGAAAGTTCCCAAAATTCCGCCATTGCAATTCTCCAGATTTTAGCTGGATGATTCAACTTTAAATGCCTTTTAAAGTACACTACAAAATATTTTTGTGCTTTTTTTTTTTGTCCCTGCATTGAAATGGCTACATATGTGCCTGAATATCCTATTTCGTGCAAACATCCATCAGTATGATATTTCGACATATATGGAACAATGTGCATCTCAAAAACGGCTTTAAACCAGTGTTAAGCAGCAAATTATATGTGTGGCACAGACACCAATGGGTAACCACAATGAAAGGGAAGGAGCACCCATGTAGAAAGGTGGAAATAAAAAGGGTACCATGAACTGTGGAAGTGTGTGAGGTGTGGATTTACCTGAATAACATACACAAATATATAGGTTCAAATTATAATTCTTTGAATTTCTAATTAAAGTCATTTGAATATATATTCTAATTTACAATCCCAGGGTAAAGGGGGGGCAGAGTTTCTCAGCGGAGGAATAAAAGTGGGTGATAGTTAGGGTTGCCACCCGGCTGTTTTTTTACCGGCACAGCCGGTATTTCACCTCTTGGTGCCGGAACAACTGTAATACCGGCCATTCTAAGGCCGGTATTATTTTCAGCAGGGGAGCGGAGAGAAGGCAGACTATGCGTTTGCAAAGTCTGCATGGTCCAGATGGTGGCTGCACTTGCAGCGCGTGTGTCCTGTTGGTCTCAGGCTCTCCAGATGAGCGCAGCGCGAGGGGGAATGTCTGTGCTTCCTGCACAGACTGCTAGCTCCACCCCCTCGCGCATAGCGCTGTAACGTCAGAGAGCTGGGACTCCCGGCTCTCTGGATGAAAAGATGACCAGTGCCTGGCAGACCAGGCTGTTGAAGAAGCGTCCCCCTTCCAGTGCAATAAGGTAAACGGGGAAGGGGGACACATTGAATTATGCACCCTTTCCCTCCGCCCAAAAAATAAAAAAAACGACTGCCTTGGAACCAAGATTTTCTTTTGTCTGTCTGTTACTGTGTGTCTCTTTATGTTACTGTCTCTGTCTCAGTATGTCTGTGACTGTCTCTGGGTATGTCTGTGTGACTGTATCTGTCTGTCGGTATGTCTATGTGACTGTCTCTCGGCATGTCTATGTGACCGTCTGTCTGTCAGGATGTCTATGTGAATATCTCTGGGGATGTCTGTGACTCTCTGTCAGGATGTCTATGTGACTGTCTCTGTCAGTATTTCTATGTCTTTGTGTGTGAATGTGTGTGAAATGGCTTGTGTATGTTCTCACTGACATGATATACACATATTATATATGTATGTGTGCATGCTAGTGTGTATGTGTGTGTATATATGCATGTATGTATGTGTGTGTGTGTGTGTGTGTGTGTGTGTATATATGTGTATGTGTATGTATATATGTATGTATGTGTATGTATATATGTATGTGTATGTATATATGTATGTATATATATATATATATATATATATATATATATATATATATATATATATATATATATATATATATATATATATATATATATATATATATATTTACACATGTAGTTATATATTTCACACTGGCATGAGATATATGCATAATAAGTATTAAGCTCCTGGTACCTGTACCAAGGAACCAGAAGCTTCATCTGATAGGGAAATTGAGAGGATCCGCCCCTCAGTGGCTCCACCCTTTGTAGCCACACCCCTGTGTGGCTCCGGCCACTGCTGTGGCCGGTATTTTTTTGGGGAAAAGGGGGCAACCCTAGTGATAGTAGCCATGGAACCCTTTTGTTACTTACCATTCCTAACAAGATGCTACAGTCAGTGGTGTATCTTGGTTTATGCTGCCCTAGGCAGACACAATTTGGACACCACTAATATTATTTTGCCATTTAATATGCCCCTGCCAATTAATTTGCCCAATATTATGCCAGTACTATTTGCCATTTAATATGCCCCTACCAATTTTCCCAATAATATGCCAGTATTTGCCATTAATACCCCAATATCCCCCAGCACTTACCTTTTTCCCTGGTGGCTAGTGGCAGGCAGCATGGTGTCCTCCATGCTGCCTGTTCGGCTCCTCGACGGTTGTGCAGAGAGGTCACTTGATCCGGTGCGTGACTGACGTCAGAGCGCCGGTCACGTGACCTGGCGGCACTTGCCTGTCACACTGCACGGGGAAGCCTAACAGGCGACACGGAGGTTTCTTTGTGCTGTCTGTTCGGCTCCCCGTGCAGCCTGTTGGCAGGCAGAGGTGGTGAGGGGGGATCTCCCCATCTCCTCTCACCACAGACAAGCGCGTTGTTTTTTTTTTTTTTTTAAAGGGGCTTTTTTTTTTTTTGCTATTTTGTGCTGCCCCTAATGGCAAACAGTGGCAACAGCAAGTGCCGCTCTAGGCACTTGCCTTGTTTGCCTCGCGCTAAATACAGCACTGGCTACAGTGTGAGTTTACTCTTCACCATTAAATAAGGAGGAGGATGTACTAGGTAAGCATGTAATCATGTCAGTGTGATTCCCCCCCCCCCCCCCTCCGACTGCCTTCAACCTCATGTGCTGATGTGGGGGGGGGGTGATATGCATGAGAATTGTAACAGAAGCAGCGGCATGCAAGAGGTCCAATTTAGCGTTCTGTCTCAAGTCAGTTGCGGTGTTCAGCTCTAACCTCACACTCCTATTGGTATATTATTCTTATCTGCACCTGCTCTGCAACTTCCTCAGCCAAGTCAGCTCAAGCCTCTCCATTGTATGAGCTTAGAACCATTTTTGGTTTCACACCATCATGGTCAGTTGCTGGTGTATGTGTGCGACATCATGCGTAGTACCTGCCAGTATCAGACCAGTCATACCAGCATCAAATGCAATCATTGGAGGAAGGGCAGAAGATTGTGGATGGGCTCCTGATGTGCTTGGCTGATCACAACCTCTGGTACTCTGTCATGGTGGGATGCTCATTGCCCCCACTGATGTATCTGCAGGAAAAGATCTTTAGGACATTGCGATACAGAATGTGGGAAACATGAACTATGGTACATTGTATATTGACATTACGAGGTGGTTATCTTGCAGGTATAGTAGAATCCCTATCACAGTGTTCAAATACCGGATAAACCTTGAATCATGAAATGGGACTCTGGTGGACAGCCAAAGATGTAATAATGGGGGGAAAAAAACTCCAGAAAATATTAACACTTACAAACCATAAAAACAAGATGCAGCCAATATAATATATACTGTAAGGAGCAGCCCATGGCCCTACGCGTTTCATCGATATCTAGACTTCCTCAGATCAGTTGGTTTCAGATCTCTACATGTATGCATACATTTTGATGTGTGTGTATATATAAATGTGTAGACACACCTATGTACATGTGTTACCAAAGATGTACAGTTCTTCAGATACAGGCATTGATATTCATTGCTACTTTGTCTTCCAACTCCCATTGCCCTTAGCTACTTGCAGCATACATTTGTGCATGTTAATTGCTGCAATGTGCTGCTTGCTCACCCCATCTCCAGATAGCATGTTATGCACAGCTGCAGTTGTATATATATATATATATATATATATATATATATATATATATATATATATATATATATACATACATACATACATACATACATACATACATACATACATACATACATACATACATACACACACACACACACACACACACACACACAGGTTCGCCATGTGTGGCAGCAATTTTAACATATACAGCCATGTGCATCATTGTATACCATCCTGTTTATTATTGACATGGCTATATTACGTGTTTTGATGTAAGCTACAGGGGTATGAATTCTGCGTTTGGTGCAATATAACATGCTGCCTATTTTGTATAAGTATTTTAAATGCACGTACCTTTTCTTCACCATGTCCAGAGATTTTTCTTCCTTCTCTGGATTGTCCTACTTGCTGCTTCCTATATCATCCAGTTATAATTTCTGAACACCCAATGCCATGTTCTCCTCTGCTGTTACCGCTTATGTCTTGATTTGCCCATCCACCCCTGATCCCTGGCTTGCCATTCGTTGATTTTGTTTTTTGTTAATAGTGGCATGATTTTGGATCTGAAAATCCAAACATATTGGGTAGACCCTTGAGTAAATTCACATTAAATAATTGCTTAGTAGTTGAGGATTTTCTGTAATGTTTTTCAGCCTACCTGTCATTTTATACATGTTTTTATGAGCACATAGCTAATTTATAACCAGAGTTCTGCACAAGTTTAGAAACTTTATATAGCAATATAGGATGAATGTCCAATCAGGTAATAATAACTACTAAGAGGTACTGCTGCATTCAAATTGAGGCACTTAGGAATAAGTCGGCAAACATTTTAGTAAAACTGCTGAACAGTAAATTAAAAAAGAACCTATAACTTTTTATGAATGTGTTCTGATTTGAAACAAATGGTGGCCCTTATTTGGTTCTTGATATTTTTATGGGTTTCAGTTATACTATTACTATATATTTACTGTGGTTGCGATATTTTCCCAAGTTTGTTATACTTAAGTTATTTCCTATTTTAAAACCAGAAACTTACTTGAATGTGCACAGTAGTTAAATGAATGTATAAACACATTGCCGTTACTTATATTACAAGTCTAATTTGTCAGGTTATCATTCTGACGCTCACATTCCAAAATACAATATACATAAAAAACACTTGTGCTATCACCATGCAGAGTCTATTTATATAGTGTGGAATGTGAAATGACAAAGCCTCTGTAAAGACAGTTCTGATCTTGCAGGAAGAACATTCAAGTAGGTTATCATACATTCTACAGAAAGGGGGGTACTGACTTGGGGTGATCTCAAATTCTGTATACATGGATTCCCTCAGTGTGCTGTATGCACTCAACATCAAATAATGTGTGTGTTATGTATGTATGTATGCAAAGGGAAATCTTAATGCTTCAGCATACCTTGACCTTTTGGACACTGCTATGCTTTCAACTTTGTGGGAACAGATTGGGGAAGGCCCTTTTCTATTTCATCATGTCTATGCCCAGTTCATAAAGCAAGGTCCATAAAGACATGGTTGGATTAGTTTGATGTGAAAAACTTGACTGGCCGCATAGATACCTGACCTGCCCCGCCCCCATCGAACCCCTTTGGGATTAACTGGAATGGAGATTGCGAGTCAGGGATCAGTGACTGATCTCGCAAATGCTCTACAGGTTGAATGAGCAAACATTCCAACAGAAGCACTCCAAAATATTGTGGAAAGCTTTCCCAGATGTGAGGAAGCTGTTATAGACAACCCTAGTATGAAGGAAAAATGTGATGTATAAAATAACATCACCACATTACAAAACATCAATTGTATCAATAACATTTCTCAAGTAAACTTAAATTGTTTTCACTTCACACTGGTTTCATAAACATACATAAGCTCATATATAATATAATATATTATGCATGCAATTGGATACAAACAACCATGCAGTAAGAAGTCATTAGGGTTAGACCAGAAAGTTTCTAGATGTATGAGCAGGGGCGTTGCTAGGTCTCCAAAAGACCTGGGGCTGGAGCCCAGGGCAGATTTGATAGAAGTGGAGTGAATGCTTAGGTGGGCATACAGATGAATATATGAGATGCCAATTAACAATAAGTATATTTGGGTATATATCAGGGCACAAAATTAGACCTGGCACCCGGGTATTATTGTCCCCACATGGTGCCCTCGCTGCTGAGATCATTTTTTGTATCATCCAGTGGAGCACGACGGGAAAGTGTGTGCACCTACTTCCTGGTATGTCCCCATGCGCACCACACTATAATGAGTGCCGGGTGTGCTCAGCAGGACTAGAAACAATGATGGTCTGTGCCTGTGTGAGAAGCACAAACCAGACTGGAATGAGGTATGGCAGCAAGAGGGGGGGGGGGGGACATATTGATAGATGTACTTTTTGAATCTTAAACGGCAAAAAAAAAAACCTGCTGGCTTGTGTGTAAGTGTGTGTGACTGACTGACTGACTGTAGGTGTGTGATTGAGTATGTGTGTGTGTGTGTGTGTATGTGACTGAATATGTATGTGTGACTAGCTGTATGTGTGTCTGTCTGTGACTGTGTTTGTCTGTATATATGCTACTGACTGTATGTTTGTGTCTGTGTGTTACTGAATGTATGTGTGTGTCTGTATGTTACTGAATGTATGTGTGTGTGTGTCTGTATGTTACTGACTGTTTGTGTCTGTATGTTACTGAACGCGTGTGTGTGTGTCTGTACGTTACTGAATGTATGTGTAGGTGTGTCTGTATGTTACTGACTGTATGTGTGTATCTGTATTTTACTGAATGTATGTGTGTCTGTATGTTACTGACTATTTGTGTTTCTGTATGTTATGAACTGTATGTTTGTGTGTGTCTGTATGTTAATGAGTGTCTGTCTGTACAAAGTAATATTAAGAAGAGAAGTTTATAACCTAATCCATATAAAGATTTATAGTATAAAAAAAAAGTTACTGACTGCATCTGTGTGTGTCTGTATGTATGGTACTGACTGCATGTGTGTCTATCTGTGTATATGTGACTGGCTGTATGTGTGTGTCTCTCTGTGACTGACTGTATGTATGTATGTATGTATGTATGTGTGCGTGTGTGGCTGACTGCGTATTTGACCGTCTGTGATTGGGTGTGTATGTTGGGTGAGTGTGTATGTGACTCCATGTAAAAGTTTGTGTATGTTTGTGTGTATGTGCCGTTTTCTGGCTCCTGGATTTTTTTTGCTGGCTCCTAAAATTCAGTTAAATTTGTCAAGCCCTGATATATGAATAATATTCCTATGATTAAGCGTGGTTTCACGCGAAACGAGTAAGAAGAATTTGCTTTTTCCTTCACATGTCGCTGTGTTCCTATTTCCCTTTTTTTTATCAGATCCACTTTGATTATTAAATGATTAGATTTTTCATTATAAACTTATATTCTAAATACTACATTTTGTGTATGTGTCATTTATCAAATTGTTTAACAGATTATAGAATTTATCAGAATTATTTACAAAGAATACAACCTAATATTACTAAAAGGAAAAAAACCTCAAGTAAATAAAACAGGTTTGTAATTACTCATACACACAGACACACACATCATCTCACACAGAAATGCATGCTGTCTCAGACACACACATACACACGCTGCCTCACATACTGTCTCTCTCGAACACACACGCATAACAAGCATGCTGTCTCACACAGACACGCATAACAAGCATGCTGTCTCACACAGACACGCATAACAAGCATGCTGTCTCACACAGACACGCATAACAAGCATGCTGTCTCACACAGACACGCATAACAAGCATGCTGTCTCACACAGACACGCATAACAAGCATGCTGTCTCACACGGACACGCATAACAAGCACGCTGTCTCACACGGACACGCATAACAAGCACGCTGTCTCACACGGACACACACACAAGCACACAAGCATGCTTTCTTGAAATTAAATTATATACAATTTCTAATGATTTAAATGTGCATAAAATAATTTAATACATATAAATAAAAAAACATAAATACAAATATACACAAAAATACAAAAAACACAATGACATAAACATATGTTCTATGGCATAAATATAATTTGCATTACCAACAGAGCATCAAAATATACAGATACATAAAACATCCAAAATAAAGACCACTAAAATAGCTGAAAAAATCCAAATAAGGAAAATACCTTAAAAAGTAACCGTATGGGCTCACTGGGTCTGGCCACAGGCACCGGCACTAGAAGTCACCCTAAACTCCAGGAAACTGTTGCACGTGATTTCGCAAGGATAAGCCAGGCTCAGGCCACAAAGAACAAGGATGGCAGGTATAGCCTTTAGGGCGTGAGGTGTGTGAGCGCTTCTGAGTGTCACATGGCAGCTTGCAAGGGGGCAGATTGGCAGTTAAATGCGCCCTTATTCACAGACACCATTACACACACACACACAGAGATACCCTTACACACATAGACACTTTTATGCACAGACACACAGTAGTGTAGTGCGCCGGATATGATATGATTTCATATCCGGCGCACTACACTACAAGACAGGCGGAAATGCTGGGTGGTCCCAGGGGTCGCCACAGGCAACCAACAACGGCAGGTCCGCGACCCCTGCAGTTACCCACCGCGTGCAGAGGGGGAAAAAAAACAGGTTTGGTGACTCGGGATCCGGGGCTATGGGGATGATATTCGGGGCTTCAGCCCCAGTAGGCCCCCCCTAGCGACGCCTCTGTGTATGAGATTAGATGTTTGGCAGAGATACATAACAAAACGGAATAGAGTTAGTTGAAATGCTTCCCTGAGGACTGGGGTTTCCCTGAGAATGGAGCACAGTAACATGGAGACCCAGTCTAGACGTCCTGTATGTGAAGTGAGATGTGTCTGTGAAACCCATAGAAGTAAAGGTCATCCGCAAGAGACACACATACTTATATAGCATGTACTTTGAAATGGAAAACGTCCAATTCAGTTAAAGCTTTAGAAATGTTATAGTGTAATGGGCCTCTTTGATGTATATTGCAAGTATGCAGCACCCTCAATTATGAGACCACCAGCAGCTCTCCAGTTCTTTTTTTGGTATTTAGCCGTCAAGGGAATCTACAAAAGTTCAAACTGCTTCCTCAAGTTCGAAGGCCATCTATAAAAGAAACGTGTTTCAACACATGTAAAACTAATCAACCTGTCTCTGCAATTCTAACTGTAATCCAACATGAAATCCTTCATAAAACCTTTACTGTCCATTTAAAAAGGCCCTTATCTCATCCTGGTACTATACCAATAATCCATTAGAATACTGCAATCACTTGGTCATATGATGACCTTGCCCAAGACGAACCCTAGATTTACATAACCGAATGGGTCACATTACACACCCATATTGCTGAAACGCCTCTATTAAATATTTTACTATAACATGCTATATTCAGTGTTTCACCTGAAATAACTTGGTATTTTCCTTGTGAAGCCTCAATTTTCTGGTCAAGCAGCAAATACTTGTGTTTTTCTATGATGGCGCACCGGATAATCCCCCCTGCAGTTGCTGTGAAGTCGTGGCACTAGTTAATTTTTACAACCCAATAATCCCATTCATCCACTGGAGCCATCATAAGGTTGAAGAGAGACTTGTACAAGTAACAGATTTGTGTTAAAGATTCAGTGATGTAATGTACTAAATAGAAAAACATGAATAATTGTGCTTACCTAAATGTAAGTGTCTATAACTCTGATTTAAAAGCCAGTGGTCTCTAACTGACTAATCGTTTTAGGAATAATCACACATAGCTTGGACAACAAAATAGCCCAGATTTTAAAGCTGCCTATTTCCAGAACAGTGCCCAGGAGTCAAACCCCTTAAAACAAGGAAGCCAGAGCATGCTCATCCACTTTATCAACCGGAGCTAAACAAATCAACAGTGGTCTCTTGGAATTAACCCCTTCGCGACAATGGACGTGTCAGGCACTTCCTGCCGGAAACTCCATTCCTGACAATGGACATCCCTGGCACGTCATCTATGTTGAGGCAATAGCCAGCATCGAAATTTCCTGTCTGGGGCACACACGATCACCCCATGGAGCGATCGTGGGAGCCATATTGACGGAGCAGCATGCTCCGTCAATATGGCTATGCCCTCTGGTGGTCTGAGCTTTGGAAGTGGAAGTAAATTCACTTCCATAACTCTGAATATGCTGCTTGACTGCCCCTAGAGGCAGCCAAGCAACATTTCAATGTTAAAAAAAAAAAAAAAAAAAAACTAGTATTATGTTAGATTAGCCTATAGGGTTAAAATTAAATATTTTTTTAGCATAAGGGATAGGGTAAAAATTAAATTAAAATAAATTAAGGGATAGCATAAGGGTTAGAGTTGGGGTTAAATTTAGTGTTAGGGTTCAATTTAGGGTTCGGGTTGGGGTCAAAAGGTCAATATAGAAAAAACAAAAAACACTATTTTTGGTTTATGCCCCATAGCGTGCCAAAAAAGACTGAAAAATATGGAAACATGCATATTTCTGAACTCGGTACAACATTTAGAAACTATTTAGACGGGCTCTTTTTTAATGATTGTATTTGTGTAAATTATATTTCAGATCAAAGTTAGAAAAAGTGTTTTTTGTTTTTTTTCATATTTTATGATTTTTTTTTTTTTTTGTAGTAAATGATAAGATGTGATGAACTTAATGGTATATAATGAAAGCTTTCTCTCTTGCTTCTCTCTTGCTTCTTGATACAGACATCTTCCGCTGCTGCCCGGCACTAGCCCGGAAGTACCTGGCTTCATCATAGAATTGCAGGGCGGCAGGGGAGGGGGAGCAAATGCTCTAAAAAAAACCAAACCTTGTCTTATATTCAAGCAAATACGGTACTTTGTGTGGGGTCTACTCTTAAATGTATGATGTCTGTGCTTTAGCACTCCAGTTGTTTTTGAGCTACTTTCCCACAAAGCTAGTGAGGTAGCTTAGTTGGTAAATGTCTGGTACCTGTCCAAATCTCATTGTTACAGGTTAAAATTCCTGCAGGGTCTTTTCAGCTATTCATCCTTTTGAGGGCAAGGATTAATTCTGCATATCTAAGATGTAAGCATTCTCTTCCAGCTGGTCAGCTTCAGGAGGAAACTAAGATTACATTTAGTAAAACTGTACTTTGAGCATTGAATGAATTTATTGTAGCAGTTCATTGTTTAATTGTTTTCCCCTTTTTCTCTTCCAGGAGTTTATTAATCAACTTTTATCACGAATAACAGGAATGAGAAAACTGAGCCCCCCTCAGAAAAAGGATATATAAAGCATTAGACAAGGCCTTTCCATCATCAAGAATATAGCGAACGAATCAAGACCCTTTTAAAGAAAGAAGAAAAAAATCCCACTCTATGAAGAACTCCGTATATTGCTGTTGTAGGGAAGGGCAGGGGGTGGTTTGGCCTCTAGTTCCAAAAATAGACTTTCACAAGTATTGTAGTAGTTGCTAAACATTTCTGTTTTCCTGTTTTTAATATATTCTGGGCCGTTGTCGAGGAATCACTGGAAAATTACACGTACACAAAAACCAAATAAAGTAAAGACTACACCTTCTGACGACTTTGCTTTACTTAAAATTAGTACAAACATATATGAAAAGTGGTAATAATATATGGGAACGTCATCTTATCGCTTGTCAGTGTTTGGGAACAATACAAAGGTTTCGAATTGTATCACTGGTAAAAAGGCTTCCTAGAAAGGACTCCTGTTTCTTCCATTTTATTATTTTTGTTTATTGTTCATAAAGGTTGTATTATTGATAGGTTTTTTTAAAGTCAGTGATTTACACTGCTCTCTAGAGAAGCCTAACCTATGTTATTGCTATTATTTCTCACAATCGATGCTTTAGTCTACAAATATTACACATTTATGACCACATAAAACTTGAAATACTTTGTAACTTTTCTAGAAGTGAAGACGTTTGGTTTGGTGTTTTTTTTATCTCCCACCCACGCCCCAAAGCTATGCACACAGGTTCAAAAGAAATTAATGAATTTGAAAAAATTAATTTAGAAGTAATTTGGTTAAAAAGGTTCCTTACAATACATATCAAGGTCATATAAATTTAGATATTCCCTGCCAGCTGCTATTTCACTTTAAGCAAAAAAATAAATGCAGAATTACTAGAAGACAAGCGTACTTTTTCAAATTTACTTTTCTAGTTCGAGGCTCCGATCTTTAATTGCTTAGATTACTTCAATTACCAGTGTTTGTACTAACATTATAAAATGTGTATAAGGAATGAATTAGATCAACCGATCTTTTAAGGCTTTTATAAATTATTAGGCAAACCAGACCAGTTTTGATGTCCTTAGATAACTTTTTAGACCTTTGCAGTATGACGTTTGGGTCAAAATCTTTGGATCCTTCTCTTTTTTTGTTGTTGAGGATAACCATGCCTTAAATGTTTATTCTTGTTTGTGCAAAAGGAAATCTTTCCAGGCACGGCCCAACATACAATGAAAGCACACGGTCTTTTATTTTATGTAAATTTTCAACAGTTCCTTGTGTTGCCTTTTATCCTTTTTATTACGTAATGCTATTGTGTTCAAATGTAATATTAAAGAATGTCTTTTAGTAATCTTTGTCGTAGTGCTGCATTAAGTGCAAGACTATTGTATGTGAAAATAACTATACTACCTTCTTCAAGCCATTTGGTGAAGGCCTAAAGCACTGTAATTGGTATAGTGGCACTCTGTGATGAAGAATTACAAAGAGGTAATAGGTTGGGAGGTTTATCTTCAATGAAAACTTTTGTTCAATGCAAATGAATTTATCAAGCTGAATAGACTCCAGAGACAAACCTAGCCTCAAACTCTGATATGCTTCAAGCAGTGATCAATGTGCCTTTTTATTAAAATGGGCGATTCCACCTAGAGATCTATTTTTTTTTTTTTTTTTTTTTTTTTTTATGTTTGTTTTTTACTTTTTTTTTTTTTTTTTTTATAAAAGGCTGCTATTCTTCTGTAGTCTTTATATTGAAATTAATTTCACTGGGGCCTTCAAAGTCTGTCAAACTGCTTATGTATAACTCTCCCGTGACCTATTAATGAGATGGAGTCTACAGGAGGGGGACTTGGCTCCCTCTGCAGCAATTCTCAGGCTTGCCTCCAAGAAAGTGCTGTCATTATCCATTACTGTGTAATCTGCCTCTGCTGAAGGTTTTTCAAGTGCATCTATATGGTATTGGCCACCTCTGTATGCTGCAATGTAATGCAGCACTTGTCTATTATTAATTATTTTTAAGACACTGTAGATGGAGCTGCTTCTTTATAGCAACAGCATTTTGTCTATGGGTCAGTAACTGTTCACACTTACTGGATATGACCCTTTAGGTTTCATACCTCATAACTGTCCCTATTTGTGACAGACATCCTGTTGTCCTGAGTTTCTGCACATGTGCAACATTTTGAGAGAAGGCCCCAATATCTAGTGATGCCAATGGGGAAAGGTTAAGAGGTATGGTTTCATGACTCCTTACTTGTCAGTCCGCCATTCTGAAGGGTAGGAAGTTGGGGTAGTGACTTAGTTCTTCCTACTGTTTCTGCCTACTTTTGTGATGTAACTATTTAGGGTGGGACAGCCCACCACATTGTCTGGTGAAAGTGGGATATAACTGTACCGGGGTTCTTGGGTTTCTGAGGCTTAGTGGTCAGCTTGAAAATGAACCTTGCAGTTGAACAAAATAGGACTTTTTAAAATTGTGTAAGGTTGTATTCTAAAATTTTATTAAGGCAAAAATGTATAATGTGTTCACTTAATTGCCAAACTTTTTCCTTTTTTCTTTTCAAGGATACTTTTCGAAGTATCACTTTTATAGTCGTGAAAGTTTGCAGTGAGGGATAGATCAGCACTTTATAAAATTATCTTTAAAGCTATTTTTCACAAGTTGAAGTTATGAATAAAGAGACTTGTTGGAACACGAATTACAGTTTGCCTTGGATTTAGGAGGAAATGTAATGAATTATAGCTGCGCCTTTAATTTTTAAGACCTATAGATAACAAAAGCAGTGTTTTAGGTAAGGGCTAAAACCTTTTTTTTTTCTTTCTATATGTTCATACTATTTGTAGTTGTGTTACAGTGCAGGGTTTTCATGAGATCCTTCTTCCACTTTTACCTCTGTATGTGTTTGGTTTTTCCTGGTTTTGGTTGCCATTTTGGCCTTTTTCTGTGCTGTTGAGATTGGGGTCTTCATATCCCTAAGGGTAGCACGTTAATTGGCATTAGTGGCCTTATCTGATAACACTTAACTACCATAGGTCACTTCTGTCCAAGCGATGGGTCATGGAAGTTTTCTTGCATACATTTTTCAAGAATAACTAAAATGTTATTATAAAGATACTTGTAGCAGAAACTGTTAACATTAGAATATATATCTCGGTTTCTAAATATGTTAAAATGTAATTTATGGCTTTTTTGACCATGCTACACTTCTACATTGTGGAGCATTTTCCGTTGTCCATCATATAAGTTACAAGCATCCACCAATGTATACAGGTGTCAAGTTTTCAGGTATCGGAAAAACTACTTTGTGGAAGATTAAAGAGGTATCTGCCAACCTAAACATTGCTTATACTGTGAATGTACTGAATAAAAATGATGAAAATATATATCTATACATTGTATTGGCAAAATTGCATGCAAATGCATAAAATAAGATATATGTATGTGTTATACGTTTTTAAATGTCTGTGGTATCTCCTGCTTATGACATCACCTGTAGCTAAAAATATTTTTCTCTTTTCTTATGCATTTGCAATGTATAGATTTTTGATTTTTATTATTCTCTGCTTGACTGTATAACCAGTTTTTAGATTTACAGAGTCCCCTTTAATTTAGTGTCGTTGTCCACCCCCCCCCCCCCCACCCCCACCACATTTTTGTGTTTTTCAGCTATTTGAAGAAATCGCAGTAGAACAATTATTCATAGTGTGACATAAATACGCATTTTCTTTTGTGGGTGGATGTATAGATTTTCATGAAAAAGAAAATACAGCCATAATGCTTTCAAATGTGTTCTTTAATCTAAAAAAAAAACTTAAATATGAGCTTTACTATTCCTTCTATATTTAGTATATCATTAAACAATACTTTTGTGGTTCTGCCAAAGTAGGGAGGAATAATTTATAGCAATAGTTTGAGGTTAACCTGCACTAGGTTTTTTTTTATTTTATTTTTGTTGTTGCTTTTTTACTTTTTAGTGCGATGTTGAGGTAATTGTTTTTTTCTTAGTATCTGAACATGTGTATTTTCATCATGTAAAGTCAGCTTAAAAGGAAGCCAATGCTAATACAGCATTTTATATCAATGGTGCTCTGAACATTTATTTCAATAAGATATGATTATGTACATTAGCAAGGTTTTTTTCCCCATTGTATTTTATTTTGTAACTTTGACTGATTTACTTAATATATTTGTTCAAATAAACACTGTAGAACATCACTTTGTGTCTTCTATTTATTTTTATTGTTGATCATACTAAACATCTAAATAACTTGGTTTCATAATCTAATAACCTAAAAGACTTACTGCTTCTTGTTTTTTAAGTCCTGGGGGTGCAATGAGGTGATGGAGCATGACCTGGGTCTGCATGAAGGGTGATTTGACATGTGATTGAGTAAGTCCTGGGGGTGCAATGTGGGGAATGGGGTGTGTGCTGGGGCATGTACCTGTCCTGCAGTGTTGGTGAAGGGTGAGGGAAACCCGAATGTAGTCATGCTTAAAGCCGTACAAAACCAAAATACACTACTGCCATCATCACTTTTTCTTATTGAGTGTAGACATGCCTGGAAGAGGGTGAGTGGCACCCCCATTACCCTGTGAAAATTCCAGTTTTGGTCTCTCCTAATAAGCTAATTTGTGCAAGTGGATAAATACTTTTTTTTGGTCCAGTTATAGCATTTAAAAGTAGTTAGGTTGAGGTACTTGAATATGAAGGGGTTTCGGAAAGGTAGGTGTGACGACCTGAAGATGCCTTTCTTTTATTCTAGAAGGGTTACCTATTGCATTTATTAAATACAGCAAAAACGAATTGTCAGAGTAATAATTCAGAGTTCTTTGCTTTTATTAGGATCCGGAGAATTCCTGGGGAAGCAACAGTTGGCCCCTCAGGACACTCTGGATATCTTTATTAGGGCACACCACAAATCAAAACTAATCTCGAAATTAATGAAATATCTTGATGAAGCTTTAGATCTGCCACTTCCCGCCACAATTGCAAAATGGGAAAGGGATTTACAGGTATCTTATTCCGAAGAGAAATGGTATAAGGCTATACTCCTCAATAGGTCTGTCATACACTGCGTCTCACTACAAGAAGTCTACGATAAAATTTTGTATAGGTGGTACATGGTTCCCGGGCGCCTGAGTAGATTCCAGCTCGGAACACCAAATTTGTGCTGGAGATGCGAGGGGGCTCCGGGTTCCATGCATCACATTTGATGGGAATGTGGAGGATTAAGGGATATGAAAGAAAATCTGCAGCATTTTCTGCTGGAAACCTATGGTCTTCAATGCTCACTCACCGCACCCCTTTTCCTATTTTGGATTGTCTGACAATGAGTAAGAAGCAGCAACACTGTTTGGTACATATTTTTTCTGCATCTAAAATCTGCCTGGCCAGACATTGGAGAAGCCCTCACCCCCCCTCCGTGGCAGGAGATTATAGCACAGTACGCCTACCAGAAACAGATGGAGGGATCTATCTCCATGTTTGACCAAACTGTAGGAGTTTAGACCTTCACGAATTGATTGTCTCATGAATGGACTTTAAACGAGAAACTCTATCCTCTTCTGACTTTCCCCCCACTCGGGACGGACCAGCACGGGTCTACTTTATCAGCTGAACCAAAGTGCACGGGTTAGGTATGTCTGTCTGTGTGAATTTGGATGTATAAAAGGTTACGTCACTTGTATGAATGGAAACTAGGTATCCTACAGCATTATTACTTGCACCTTTTCAGTTGGAGAATTCACTTTTTTTTTGGGGGGGGGGGGGAACTAAGGGATACAAAGGCATCCAGTCCAATAAGGGTAATAATGATCTAATAACCTAGAGGCCCCTTTTGAATAAATTTAGATTGTCTGGGGCATAACTAAAGTGGGGTGAACAGAGGTACGGAACCTTTTATTAATGGGGTGTACCTATGTATAGATTTATATTTTAAGATAAGGAGCACTTTGTAAGAAGTATCGCATCATTTGTATGTTTGAATTTGTATTTGAAATTTGAGTTATAAATAAATGTATTAATAAAAAGAAAAGGATGAAAAAAAAGAATTGTCTTCCATACAAAAGGGACACACGATAGTAGTATGGGGAACACAAAACATATGGTTGGTATATTTGCATAGTTTCAATGCCACTTTTAAATATCTGTACTTTAATCTTAGGTCTGCAGACTGAATAATAAGGGAAAAAGACTGGCAAACTGACACACATTTTCAAACCATAATTTATTACAATAGTTAATATGCGGTAACCTTTTGTAGTACTATCCAATTTCATGCTTGACTATTTTTGCTTCTTTTTGTTTCACTGTTCTTTTTGTAATACACATACACCGATCAGCCATAACATTATGACCACTGATGGGTGAAGTGAAAAACATTTTGCCCTCAAAGCTTGTGGGCAAGCGTAAGGATCTGAGCGATTTTGATGGCTAGTTGACTGGGTCGGAGCATCTCTCGAAATGCCACTCTTGTGCAATGTTTCTGGTCTCAAGTGGTCAGTACCTATCATAAATGGTCCAAGGAAGGAAAATGGGTGAACTGGAAATAGGGTCACAGGCAGCCAAGGCTCATTTATGAACGTGGGGAGCAAAGGCTAGACCATGTGGTCTGATCCATCAGGTGAGCTAAGGAAGCTCACATTTTTGAAAGTTAATAATGGTTCTGATAAAAAGGTGTCTGATCACACCATATATTGCAGCTGGTTGCATATGGGGCTGCATAGCCATAGACCAGTAGGGTGCCCATGCTTTCCCACTGCCGAAAGTGCCTACAATGGTCATGTGAGCATCAGAACTGGACCACAGAGCAACAGAAAAGGTGGCCTGGTCTGATGAATCTAGTTTCTGGTGCGTTGCCACGTAAGTGCACGTCTCTTACCTGGAGAACACATGGCACCAGGATGCACTATGGGAAGAGGGCAGGTCAGCGCAGGCAGTGTGATGCTTTTGGCAATGTTCTGCTGGGAAACCTTGGGTCATTCATGTGGATTTTACTTTGACATGTACCACCTACCTAAGCATTGTTGCAGACCATGTACACCATAATGAGATCCATGCCTCGAAGGGTCGGAGATGTTTTTGGTGGCCTACACATTATTAGGCAGGTGGTCATAATGTTATGGCCAATTGATGTATGCTCCAGTCGGATTTTTATACCAGGTGCAAGATGGCTGCTCATATCAAGATGGTAGTTTTTTAGGTACACTATGCACAATTTTTTGGTCATGGTGATGGAGAGAAAATGTGGGGCTTAACAAAAACCAATAACCTACTAAACCTGTTTTGTACACATTAAAGTATTCGTTGAGGAAAAAAAAATAAAAATACTGTATTGAAAGGGTAATCCTCATTGTTGCAGGTAAACGTTTAACCTAAACACACGGTAATTTATATCCTGTGAGTCAAAAAGTGACTGAGGCAGTACAATTTGAATACTAACATCTCCTATGATTTGCAACTCACTGCTTAGCAATGTCAAAAGCCTTTTCAGCATTATAATCCCTCTGAATTTTTGGAGTGTGTATAGTTCCTTCCTATCAACACACTTTGTGGTTAGTTTGGTACAAAATCACATGTCACAACAAGATGGTCAAAATAAGTGTTCAAAGTAGAGTGAAGGTTTTTTGCTAAAGAACACATTCAGGCATTCAAGGTTTTCCTAACACCTGTTGGTAATATTAAAAGTTGCAAGACTGCGCTCTATGTTAGAGAAATTTTTACTCTTGGTTGTGGGAAGGATCATGTTGATTACGCACACCACGTTGTTCATGGTTGCGTTTGTACGTGGCATGATGAGCTTTGTAGCAGGAGTGTTGGCTTGGTGCAGGGGATCGGCAATAGTAGGAGGGAGAGTATATAGCTTTGCAGTGGCTGTCGATTTTCCATGCTACACCCTCTCTGACAGAAAAAAGTACCGTATATACTCGAGTATAAGCAGAGTTTTTCAGCACAATTTTTGTGCTGAAAAATGCCCCCCTCGGCTTATACTCGAGTCAGTGGGGGGGGGGAAAAAAATCTAAAACTTACCTCATTCCTGCTCTGTCCCCCGGTGCTCTGAAGCTGCGTGGCTGTGAGGAAGCGTTGTGAGCTTCCCTCCGGTCGCGCGGTCAATAAAGTGTTTTTTTTTTTTAAACAAACTTTATTGACCGCGCGGCTGGAGGGAATCTCACAACGCTTCCCTCACAGCCACGCAGCTTCAGAGCACCGGGGGACAGAGCAGGAACGAGGTAAGTGCTGGGGTCTGGGGGAGGAGGGTGGCATAACGAGCATACTAAGGGGCAATATCCTGGCATATTGGGGGCAATATCCTGGCATATTGGGGGCAATATCCTGGCATATTGGGGGAAATATCCTGGCATATTGGGGCAATATCCTGGCATATTAAATGGCATATTGGGGGCAATATTTACCAGTAGCTGCCTCATTTTCCACCCTAGGCTTATACTCGAGTCAATATTTTTTCCCAGTTCTTTGTGGTAAAATTTAGGTGCCTCGGCTTATATTCGGGTCGGCTTATACTCGAGTATATACGGTAAGTAAATTTTGTCCTGAGTTTAAAAAAAAAAATCTTTTTTTTTTGCGAGTTACAGAGCAATAACCAAAAGCAGTGTTTTTTTGTTTTCTAACCTAAAGTGACCTTTTGACCCTAAATCGAACCCAAAATGTAACCCTAACTCTAACCCTTATGCTAACCCTTAATTTATTCTAATTTTAATTTACTTGTAACCCTAATGCTAACCCTAATTTCACTAACACCTAACCATTGCAAGTTGTAGGACAATAACCAATTTTTTTTTGTTAACTAATAATTTTCTCCTACAGCGACCAACCATAGATCTAAGGCTAATGTTTTGCCTTTTTTTGTATTGCAATGTTGCTGACTGCCTCTAGGTACAGAAACTGAGTGACAGAAGTGATAATTCATCACTTCTGAAGTGCTTAACCACAAGCGGGCGATGCCATGTTGGAGGAGCATGGTGCTTTTCAATATGGCTCCATGTAGCGCTTGCAGGGTGCCCTCTGCACTGAATTCCGGTATTGCTTAATGCTTTGACATCAATGCATTATAGCAACACAGTCTGTGCGCTGATTGTTGATTGCCAACACAGGTCCTTCCACCGCATTACGAACTAGGTCTCTCCTATGTTGGCTACAGAGTTTCAGCCAGGATGGATCTAGTCTATCCAATGTGGGAAAGGGGTTAAGGTGCTTTGGGACTAAGACAGGGAAGCTAATGCCAAGGGGTGCTATTCATGCATTTATTTTACTCGGAGCTACCCAAACATCACTACTACTATGGATAATAAGGGGAAAAGTACAAAGACCGTTGTTTCTCTCAAGTGCTTCAAATGTTTACACATATGTAGAAGTCTTTCATATAAACAAATGTAGAGGTTACTTGTAAAAAGAACACCTGATCATTAGAGCCACTAGTGCCAAGGCAATAGACACCTTTTCTTTCAAAAAGTACCTGCCATGCTATCGCCTTATTATTGGCTTCAAGACAATTTTGTTACCTGCTTGCTGTAAAATACCTACTAGGCATCCCACTGCAGCCCTCCAGGGATTTCTGAGATACAATTCAGCAGCAGCTAGAGGGCAGCAATTAGACACCTAGGCACTAGTGCAGTGGTCCATGCCTCCCAAGCGTAAAGCAGGACAGTCCTGGAGGCTTTGTCCTACCAAGCTCTACCTATGTCAGTTTGAGTGATAGCACTATTGCATGTACTCAGTAGCACTGCCACTCGACCTCCCAAACGCTGCCCAGGGGACTGATTCAACGGGGGCTGTTGTTGGAAGCTAGTAAACTGAGCTTCACTTCACTGTTCTTAACAGATTGTGCCAAGTACTCAGCCAATTCACAGACTTTGTAGTAGGATAACAGAGTTTTGAGTAGGTCTCATAAGACTTGTTTATTCTTGGGATTATGCATGTGAAACATTGTTCTCTATCCCCAATTTTCACAATCGTGTCTAAGACACGCATTTCAAGTTAAATTCAGCTGACGGGTGCATATTTTTCACCTTGTTATTAGTATTCAGATTTAAAATTATTTTAAATTATGCTATAAAATACTTAAGCTCTCCGTTAGTCACTCCTGTAATTGGCTTGGCAGTTTATAGGCAGATTATGTACTGAAGGATTTTTTTCGACTGCACAAAGGGCATTTAAGCTTTGGCTGGTTTCCATACCAACGGTGTGCCGGAACGACATACACATACGCAGAGATCCCTGAACTGCAAGGCTGGCAGGCTGTCTGTCATAAGCAGGTTCTCTCTTCCTTGACATAAGCTGTTGGCATGAATTTTCAGCTCTGCAACTCCTGTTGATGCAGTCTAAACTCTAACACTGAAAGGTGTGCTTTTGAGTAGCATAGTGTACAAGGTAAGGTCATCATGAAACAGACTGGAATTACAAGAAAAACTTCTGAAATTCCTGTATTATATTGATAGTTTCAAATGTAAATGCTTTTTGCTGAGGAACTTCTCTTTTTGCCACGACAGTTATGAAAGAAAGAAAGCAGGGGAGAAAAGATTTATTTTTAAAAACAAACAGAGCTACATAGCTTAGGCTAAAAGGACCACATTAACTTGAAAGTGACCTACATTTTTTAATGCATAATAAACTTCAATAATTTATAAAAATGGATGCATTTCTTAACTCAAACTTGCAACTCTAATGAACTACCCATTAAGCTCCCCAGGATTTGCCTGGTGTAGGGTAGAAAAGAAAGCAAAATTTAAAGCTGCTCAAAAAATGGGACCCACCAACGCCTTAATGCATAACTATAGTACTGATATACGCTAGTTATTTTTTTTTTTTTGTATGCAGGTTTACCTGCTGAACTGAGGATGTTATCACTATCCTTACCAGAGCGGTCTTTAAAATTGATTGGCTCCTGGGCAAGAATTTGCTTAGGACCTCTGGACCCTCTCCCCCACTGCCAGGAATGCAATCACACCCTCCAGCCAAACACCCATTGCCCATTAATATATCTTGCATCCAGGTGCATAATAAAATATGCCACTGTCAGTTTCCCACTCAAATATGCCACAGTTTGCCCATTAACATACAAACAAGCCAGATGCCTATTAAAATATTGCGCTGTTAGTTTGTTCATTAAATATACCACAGTTTGTCCAATTAACATATTCACCAGCCAGAGCCCATTAAAATAGGCCTCTCCTAAACCTGCTTCCGACATTGCTCAATTTATCTGACAGCACTTGTGGTGACTCCCTAATGGACCCTGTGGCATTGACTTTGCCAGAACTGTGAGTGACCAGAACAGTGAGCACATCTGACGCTGCACTCGCAACAAAAGCGTACCTGAAGGCCTGCTCTCTGAGTTTAAGATAATGTTGGCAGGTGAAGACTGCTCTGCCATATTGAAACAGAGCACACCGCGCAATAACATAATGGCGCCAGAGATTCCGGCCCATCGTGCTGTGGATCGTGACACCCTACTGGCGGCCTCACCATTGAACAGTCAGCAGCCTCCAGCCTTGACCAGGGATGAGGGTGCAGAATGAGCAAATGCTTGACAGAGGCTTTTCAGAGGTGGAGGGGTCCACCAACCTCCGAACTTCAAACATCATTGGCACCACTCATCTACACTATGCAACTACCGCCCAAGGGCAGGATATCTTGGCTCTTTCTATGTGTCATACTGCGACACCCTACTGCTATGTGGTGTGCCCCGAAACTCCAGAAGCAGCCATACTGAAAATGCCACCATTCAAATCCCTGAAGACTTGTTTATATAGACGCTCTGATGCCCCAATTGGGGTATGTCCAGGGCACATGCAAAATATGCAGCTTCCACATGGGGAACCTGATGCAGTCCGTTAAATAGATATTCAACACTGCCACTCTCGAATAAGATATAACCCGGAGTCTTCATGGACTTTTCTTTTAACTGAACAATGGTTATGATGTGTACTTTTCCTCAAGTTTATTAGATATTGCTTTCTTCCCCCGAGGGCACCGTCGCCTCTCTCACGGGAGGTTGACTCACCATGGCCACAAGATGTGGTTCCACAAGCCCACTCTTTTTTGGTAGTGCGATCTGGCCTTGCCTGTACTCACAAACTAGGGGTACCCTATCCCCCCTGTTTCATTTTTCTCTTGCTGGTTTTTCCTCTTCTCTTTTTCACATTCTTTCTCATATATCACTTTTCTTTTTTGATTTGATGATACATGGTCATCAGACCTATTGCATCTGGAATGCGTTCTCTGAACCTTACTTACTCATTTTGGAATTTGTTTGCTGTACGTTTATGCATTTTCTAATATGACAACAGAATCCTAAAATGGATTCTCCTATTCTCGTTGTTTAATAGTATGTGTAATATCCTGTGTATGCAACTCTATTCTTGTCCCTGGAGAGAGATGTTAGTTCATCAATGTATATTTTTAGTTACGAAGAGGCTCAAGGAGGTTCCTTTCTTTTTTAGTCTGAGACCTTTCCTAGTCGAAATTCAATGTCTATGCTTATTACAGTTACTTCTGAGTGTTAAAAGAAAAATGTTGATGACAGTGGGCCCATGGGGCAGCTGCTTTGGGCCCCCAGGAATAACTGGGCCTGGGACAGCCCTGATCCTTACTACCTGATGGATTGGCTTAGGACTCAAATCATGGGAGCATTGCTCATATTAGATTGTAATGTTAATGCGTAGTTGCTAAAAGCCGAACATTTTCCTTGACAGCACTGTGTTTTCGGGTCCTGTACCGTCAAAATAAAGTCTTTCCCAGCATTACGACAGCTTTGCACTGAGAATTTTTTTTTATCTAAAACACTATTTTTCTACGGTGCCTTGAGTTAGTTAGGCAGGAATCTGGAAATGTGCTTTCTAAGCTGCCAGTTACACCACAAAAAAATTAAAATCTCCTTTTCCGTTTAAAGTGAGTAAAACCTTTCAGTGAAGGCATAATTACATTAAGTCCTCTTAATGGGTTCTTAAAATGTTGTTTATTAATGGTGAGCCAAATAATTCTAACTATAACAGCATTGACTTCTACTTCACAGAGCTTTTCATTGTCCATTAACAGCAAAAAGATTTCTAATCAATAGGACCCAGAGGACTTTCACTAATTCCTCAAATTGATTTACTTATTGATCCTACATTTGAGATATCTTTGCTATTTCCCATAACTATTTATTTTTGTAGCTCTTGTGCCTCTTAACTCTATCTGCTATGTAGAACGTTGTACTATGTAATGTGGGTGCCCCTGCCAGGAAATAAGACTGGAATGATATTTTCGTAGACCAAAGAGTCTTATTTCTCCAGTTGTACATAATATGGGACATTTAATTAGACCGATCTGTCATATGTAGTCACAACAGTGGCGGATGCTCCATATGTGCTAGGTGTGCGCTGCACACCTAACACGGAGCACCCACACTGTGAATTTCTGGGGGTTTGTGTGCTCCGAGTAGAGAGTACACAAACCCCAGAAATACATCCGAAAGACGACACTGCGTTGAATTCGGCAACAGAGTCACTCACTCTGTTGCCAATTCAACAAGCACGAAAAGTATACGAATTTTCATATACTTTTTTATTTTTTTTTATTTTTTTTTATTATGAATCCTTTTTTTTTTTTATCACATGCAAAAGAACAACACAAACAGTACAAACAATTAAAAACATACATAACAAATACAGTACAGGGAGAGAAGAGAGAAAAAAGAAGAAAAAAGACACACCAGCAACGATACCGAGGTATTATGAAGCGGGAAAATTCACTAAAAAGGCTCCAGAGAAAATGCAGAGATATTTTTAAAGTGCATGTCAGTGTCAGTATTGGTTTCGACTTTCTCACAAGAAAGCATTCAGCATAATTTAACATTTTTTTCCCTCTCTTTTCCCTCTCCTTTCTTCCCTGGCCCCTCTTCCCTTCTTCCCTCTTTCCCCTCCCCTTCCTCTTTATAGTATAATTCTTTATTGTTTCAAAGAAAGACATAGAAATAAATAAGCGTAAACATATAGGGCAGGGGGGGGGGGAAGAAAAAAAAATGGAAAAAAAGGTGCGCGCCGGGAGGAGACAGACAGGGCTGAGGAGCTAATCTCCCCAAAAAGATGTTAGCTCATCAATTGTTCAGGGCACCTGATTCGGATGATGCAGGTACAAACTATTTAATTTTGTCCAGCCACTGACCGTAAAGACCAAACCTATGGGGGGATACCTTATCTGACCACGCCAACTCTCTCTCCATCCAGAGTTGGTGTCTCAATTGGTGCATAAGCTGATTCTTTTGAAAAGGAATACTTGATTTCCATCTACGGGCTATTAAGATCTTAGCGGCAACTAAACAATGTAACGCCAAAGGCAAAAGAAAGGGGGGGATCAGCCTCAGGTTTAGGTGAAGCAGAGCTGATTCTGGGCGGAATGGCATACTAATCCTGGTAATCCCTGCAAAGTACTCAAAAGCCCATCCCCACAGAGGTCTAATAGACAAACAACCCCACCACACATGCAGGTATGATCCCCCTCTCAGTCAGCATCTCCAACAGTTGTTTGGATAATCCTGATACATTTTGGCCAGCCTATTCGGAACCAAAAACCACCTGTTAATCAGTTTATATTGGTTCTCTACCAAGTTCAAACAATGAATGTTTTTCTTAAGCTTCATAGAAGCTGCCACCCATTCGACCTCGGATATACCTAAGCTGAGGTCCTTCTCCCATGAGGAGATAGCCCCAATCTGGGAAGAGGAGCACAGCTGAAGGATATCCTTTGACTTAGTCAGGGGCCTCGGGACCACTGTGGAGCAAAATAGGCGTTTCAAACCCCTCAACTTCACATTGGGTGCTTTATAAAGAGAGGCATTTAAAAAACTTTTTAATCTCAAATAGTTAAATGTCTCCATGTAAGGGACATTCCATTTAACTGCTAAGTCAGAGAAGTCTAAAAGCTTATGTTCGTGAAAAAGGTCTTCGATACGGACATCTATTCCGCCGAACCAACGTTGTAATGAGATATTCCCTAATATTTGATCCACTAGAGTAATTCTAAGTGACGGGAGAACCTTACCCTGTAATTCCAGCCTAGATTTTATAGGTTGCCATGCCTTCCATATGTGGCCCAGAATTATGCTATTCCCTTCCAAGAGAGAATGATCGATCCTGTTATAACGGGACCAAACATAAAACTTGAGACATCTATTCCCTGATGCCTCGGATTCCAAAACATACCATGGTTCTAATTGGTTAGATGTAACCTGGAGATGATACATATGAACCATCATATTTGCCTGATATAAGTGGCGAATAGAGGGGAAATTTAAACCTCCGCTATTAAATTTCTTTGATAGTAATTTCAGACTAATTCTAGGTTTTTTAGCCTTCCATGCATATGCGGTAAGACTCCTTTGGACCATGTCCAACCAGCTATCTGGAACCGAGAGGGGGATCATGCGAAATAAATAGTTCCACTTGGGGACAATATAAGCGTTGAGGATATTGATCTTTCCCCACTAGGAGGCCTCCCACTGCCTCCACTCCCTCAGCAGCCTGTTCGTTTGTCTGAATAGTCTCATAAAATTGGTCTCAACAATCTGATCTACCTCACCAACGATCACAAGCCCCAGATACTCGATCTGCTTGTTACTCCAGTCAAAGGGACTTTTTTTTAACTCGGCCAACAATGAGTCCGGCATATTGAGTGACAAAACTCTGGTCTTATCTACATTCAATTTATAATTAGAGGCAGTGCTGTATTGCTTAATCTCATCCATTAAATGACCCAGGGAAACCTGCGGAGAAGTCACCGTGATGACAATATCGTCTGCATAAAGTGAGATCTTTAAAGCGGCATCTCTCATAGGAAAACCCTTAATATTCTTGTTGTTCCGAATTCTAATAGCCAACGGCTCAATTGAAAGAATATAAAGGAGTGGAGACAGTGGGCAACCCTGCCTGGTACCGTTGGACATGTTATACCACTCTGAACATATGTTGGGCCCCACTACCCTGGCTGCCGGACCTGAGTACAGGGTCATAATAGCCTGAAGAATCCAGCCAGAGAAGCCAAAGGCTCCCAACACTGCCTCCAAATGCCCCCACCCGACTCTGTCAAAGGCCTTCTCAGCATCCAATGACAGGGTCAGGAGGGGCATGGTCGATTTATTCGCCAAATTCAAGATATCAGTGAGACGTCTAACATTATTATAGGAAGACCTTCCCGGGACAAAGCCTGTTTGGTCGGCATGAACCAAGCCAGAAATCACAGTCTTGACCCGAGCCGCCAGGATTGAAGCGTAGATCTTCATGTCGACATTAATCAGGGAAATGGGTCTGTAATTTTTAAGTTCGGTTGGGTCTTTGTCTTGCTTTAGGATTGGAATAACGTTGGCTCTCAACAACTCGCGGGGGGGGGGGGGGGGGAGACGCAGCTAAAACCAGTTCGTTATACATCCTGCATATTGGCGAAGCCAAAACTTTCTTAAAAAGCTTATAGAAGGAGTTACCGTACCCATCGGGTCCAGGAGTTTTATATGTTTTTAAATTATCTATGGCCGATTCAACTTCTTCCACGGAAAAAGGTATATTTATCTTCTGCAGTTGTGCTTCTGTAAGCCTCGGGAGTGGAACCGACCCCAAATAACGTTCTATACATGAGAGGTCGGGTTGAGCAGGAAAGTTATAGAGTTTAGAGTAAAATTGGGTAAATGCATGACCAATCTCCTCTGGGGAGGCTGATGTTTTCTGACCTTCCACTATTTTGTCAATTCGACTACCTGCTCCCTTAACGACAAAGGACGTGCCTGTCCTGCATTGAATGAAGCAGTTTTCGCGATCAACGATCGCGAAAACCTCTTTAACAGTGCTGGTCTATTGCCTCGACATCGAGGCAATAGCCAGCACCGAAATTTCTATTTCGGGACCCCCACGATCGCTCCACGGAGCGATCGTGGGGAGCCATATTGACGGAGCATGCTGCTCCGTCAATATGGTTAAGTCCTCTGCCGGTCTGAGCTTCAGAAGTGAAAGTAACTTCACTTCCGTCGCTCTGAATATGCTACTTGACTACCCCTAGTGGTAGTTTAGTAGCATTGCAATGGGAAATATTTAAAATAAATATTTAATTAATTAAAAACAGTTTATTTAGCTATATTAGCCTATAGCAGTCATGTCCAAAGTCCGGCCCGCGGGCCAGTTGCGGCCCGTCCTTTACTTCCATACGGCCCCAGAGACACGGCTGATCAATGTCTCTCTCTCAAAAAAAAGTCCAATTCTCGCGAGATTTCGGCCGTTTCGCGGGCTTTTCTTCTCAGGGAGGAGGTGTCCGTCCAGGGACACGGAGCAGCAGCTACCAGGTAAGTGATGGGGAGGAGGGTGGTTCCTGGGCATCTGAGAGGCATAATATTACTGGGCATCTGAGAGGCATAATATTACTGGGCATCTGACTGGCATAATATTACTGGGCATCTGAGAGGCATAATATTACTGGGCATCTGAGAGGCATAATATTACTGGGCATCTGAGAGGCATAATATTACTGGGCATCTGAGAGGCATAATATTACTGGGCATCTGAGAGGCATAATATTACTGGGCATCTGAGAGGCATAATATTACTGGGCATCTGAGAGGCATAATATTACTGGGCATCTGACTGGCATAATATTACTGGGCATCTGAGAGGCATAATATTACTGGGCATCTGAGAGGCATAATATTACTGGGCATCTGACTGGCATAATATTACTGGGCATCTGAGAGGCATAATATTACTGGGCATCTGACTGGCATAATATTACTGGGCATCTGAGAGGCATAATATTACTGGGCATCTGACTGGCATAATATTACTGGGCATCTGAGAGGCATAATATTACTGGGCATCTGACTGGCATAATATTACTGGGCATCTGAGAGGCATAATATTACTGGGCATCTGAGAGGCATAATATTACTGGGCATCTGACTGGCATAATATTACTGGGCATCTGAGAGGCATAATATTACTGGGCATCTGAGAGGCATAATATTACTGGGCATCTGACTGGCATAATATTACTGGGCATCTGAGAGGCATAATATTACTGGGCATCTGAGAGGCATAATATTACTGGGCATCTGAGAGGCATAATATTACTGGGCATCTGAGAGGCATAATATTACTGGGCATCTGACTGGCATAATATTACTGGGCATCTGAGAGGCATAATATTACTGGGCATCTGAGAGGCATAATATTACTGGGCATCTGAGAGGCATAATATTACTGGGCATCTGACTGGCATAATATTACTGGGCATCTGAGAGGCATAATATTACTGGGCATCTGAGAGGCATAATATTACTGGGCATCTGACTGGCATAATATTACTGGGCATCTGAGAGGCATAATATTACTGGGCATCTGACTGGCATAATATTACTGGGCATCTGAGAGGCATAATATTACTGGGCATCTGACTGGCATAATATTACTGGGCATCTGAGAGGCATAATATTACTGGGCATCTGAGAGGCATAATATTACTGGGCATCTGACTGGCATAATATTACTGGGCATCTGAGAGGCATAATATTACTGGGCATCTGAGAGGCATAATATTACTGGGCATCTGACTGGCATAATATTACTGGGCATCTGAGAGGCATAATATTACTGGGCATCTGAGAGGCATAATATTACTGGGCATCTGAGAGGCATAATATTACTGGGCATCTGAGAGGCATAATATTACTGGGCATCTGAGAGGCATAATATTACTGGGCATCTGACTGGCATAATATTACTGGGCATCTGAGAGGCATAATATTACTGGGCATCTGAGAGGCATAATATTACTGGGCATCTGAGAGGCATAATATTACTGGGCATCTGAGAGGCATAATATTACTGGGCATCTGACTGGCATAATATTACTGGGCATCTGACTGGCATAATATTACTGGGCATCTGAGAGGCATAATATTACTGGGCATCTGACTGGCATAATATTACTGGGCATCTGAGAGGCATAATATTACTGGGCATCTGAGAGGCATAATATTACTGGGCATCTGAGAGGCATAATATTACTGGGCTTCTGAGAGGCATAATATTACTGGGCATCTGACTGGCATAATATTACTGGGCATCTGAGAGGCATAATATTACTGGGCATCTGAGAGGCATAATATTACTGGGCATCTGAGAGGCATAATATTACTGGGCATCTGACTGGCATAATATTACTGGGCATCTGAGAGGCATGATATTACTGGGCATCTGACTGGCACACTATTCCTGGGCATCTGACTGGCATAATATTACTGGGCTCTGACTGGCATAATGTTCCTGGGCATCTGACTGGCATAATATTCCTGGGCATCTGAATGGCATAATATTCCTGGGCATCTGACTGGCATAATATTCCTGGGCATCTGACTGGCATAATATTCCTGGGAATCTGACTGGCATAATATTACTGGGCTCTGACTGGCATAATATTACTGGGCTCCGAGTGGCATAATATTCCTGGGAATCTGACTGGCATAATATTCCTGGGCATCTGACTGGCATAATATTCCTGGGCATCTGACTGTCATAATATTCCTGGGCATCTGACTGGCATAATATTACTGGGCTCTGACTGGCATAATATTACTGGGCTCCGAGTGGCATAATATTCCTGGGAATCTGACTGGCATAATATTACTGGGCATCTGAGAGGCATAATATTACTGGGCATCTGAGAGGCATAATATTACTGGGCATCTGAGAGGCATAATATTACTGGGCATCTGACTGGCATAATATTACTGGGCATCTGAGAGGCATAATATTACTGGGCATCTGAGAGGCATAATATTACTGGGCATCTGAGAGGCATAATATTACTGGGCATCTGAGAGGCATAATATTACTGGGCATCTGAGAGGCATAATATTAATGGGCATCTGACTGGCATAATATTACTGGGCATCTGAGAGGCATAATATTACTGGGCATCTGAGAGGCATAATATTACTGGGCATCTGACTGGCATAATATTACTGGGCATCTGAGAGGCATAATATTACTGGGCATCTGAGAGGCATAATATTACTGGGCATCTGACTGGCATAATATTACTGGGCATCTGAGAGGCATAATATTACTGGGCATCTGACAGGCATAATATTACTGGGCATCTGACTGGCATAATATTACTGGGCATCTGAGAGGCATAATATTACTGGGCATCTGAGAGGCATAATATTACTGGGCATCTGACTGGCATAATATTACTGGGCATCTGAGAGGCATAATATTACTGGGCATCTGAGAGGCATAATATTACTGGGCATCTGACTGGCATAATATTACTGGGCATCTGAGAGGCATAATATTACTGGGCATCTGAGAGGCATAATATTACTGGGCATCTGACTGGCATAATATTACTGGGCATCTGAGAGGCATAATATTACTGGGCATCTGAGAGGCATAATATTACTGGGCATCTGAGAGGCATAATATTACTGGGCATCTGACTGGCATAATATTACTGGGCATCTGAGAGGCATAATATTACTGGGCATCTGAGAGGCATAATATTACTGGGCATCTGACTGGCATAATATTACTGGGCATCTGAGAGGCATAATATTACTGGGCATCTGAGAGGCATAATATTACTGGGCATCTGAGAGGCATAATATTACTGGGCATCTGAGAGGCATAATATTACTGGGCATCTGACTGGCATAATATTACTGGGCATCTGAGAGGCATAATATTACTGGGCATCTGAGAGGCATAATATTACTGGGCATCTGACTGGCATAATATTACTGGGCATCTGAGAGGCATAATATTACTGGGCATCTGAGAGGCATAATATTACTGGGCATCTGAGAGGCATAATATTACTGGGCATCTGACTGGCATAATATTACTGGGCATCTGAGAGGCATGATATTACTGGGCATCTGACTGGCACACTATTCCTGGGCATCTGACTGGCATAATATTACTGGGCTCTGACTGGCATAATGTTCCTGGGCATCTGACTGGCATAATATTCCTGGGCATCTGAATGGCATAATATTCCTGGGCATCTGACTGGCATAATATTCCTGGGCATCTGACTGGCATAATATTCCTGGGAATCTGACTGGCATAATATTACTGGGCTCTGACTGGCATAATATTACTGGGCTCCGAGTGGCATAATATTCCTGGGAATCTGACTGGCATAATATTCCTGGGCATCTGACTGGCATAATATTCCTGGGCATCTGACTGTCATAATATTCCTGGGCATCTGACTGGCATAATATTACTGGGCTCTGACTGGCATAATATTACTGGGCTCCGAGTGGCATAATATTCCTGGGAATCTGACTGGCATAATATTACTGGGCTTCTGACTGTCATAATATTCCTGGGCATCTGACTGGCATAATATTACTGGGCTCTGACTGGCATAATATTACTGGGCTCCGAGTGGCATAATATTCCTGGGAATCTGACTGGCATAATATTACTGGGCATCTGACTGGCATAATATTCCTGGGCATCTGAATGGCATAATATTCCTGGCCATCTGAATGGCATAATATTCCTGGGCATCTGAATTGTTTTTTTTTCATCTGGCCTTCAGATATGAAAGGCAGAGTGATTTTACTACTGTTTAGAATTGTCATTCAAATCGTTTGCAATAAAGTTTGCATAAAATAGTTCATTTGTACTTAATTTTAACTGTCAGGCAAAATGGTCGGCCCTCACGCATGTTCACTTCATCAAGTCTGGCCCTCTTTGAAAAAAGTTTGGACACCACTGGCCTATAGGGTTAAAATTAAATATTTTTTAGCATAAGAGATAGGGTTAAAATTAAATTAAAGTTAAAAAATATTAAGGGATATAATAAGTATTAGAGTTGGGGTTAAATTTAGTGTTAGGGTTAAATTTTGGGTTCGGGTTGGGGTCAAAAGATCAATATAGGAAAAAAACAAAAAACACTATTTTTGGTTTTTGCCCCATAAATCGCAAAAAAATACCGAAAAATATGGAAACATGCATATTTTTGAACTCGGGAGAACATTTAGAAACTATTTAGACGGGGTCTTTTTTAATGATTTTATTTGTGTAAATTATATTTTAGGTCAAAGTTAGAAAAAGTGTGTTTTTTTTAATTTTTCATCATATTTTATGATTATTTTTGTAGTAAATTATAAGATATGATGAACATAATGGTATCTAATGAAAGCCCTTCTTATGACGATAAAAACAACATATAATTTGTGTGGGTACTGTATGTGAGAAAGAAAAAAATTACAGCTAAACACAAATACCCTAGAGATGTCAAAACAGCCATTGTCACCAAGGGAAAGTCAAGGTGAAAATGTCTTGTCACTAAGGGGTTAACCTAGCTGTCAGAGTTTTATGAACTCTGTTGCCTTGATAGTAGTTTTTTATCGTACACAACGTATTCTCCTCTAATTTTTTATTGATCTGGCATTGTAGATCTGAAATTAATTTCATATTATTCGGGTCAGGGTTTACTTTATTTGACGTTGATATCCGATAATAAGCCAGGTAGAGGTCCTTAAGGCTCTCACCCCTTTTTCGTTTCGCAGCACTGTCCATCTTGATCAGATAGCCCCTAATAACCGCTTTGTATGTACACCATAGATTGGTGCTGGACGACTCGGGACGATTTTCTTGGAAAAAAAAGTCAGACATGGTGGAGATATACTCCCTTTGTTCCGAATGTTTTAGCAGGTTGGGATCTAGTCTCCACGTAGCTCTAGAATTTTCATATACTTTTCATGCTTGATGAATTGGCAACAGAGTGAATGATTCTGTTGCCGAATTCAGCGCAGCGTCGTCTTTCTGATGTAACTACGTCTCTCGGGTATTTCCGGGGTGCTGGCTGTTCTCAGCACGCAAACCCCCGGTAATACACGAGAGACTGTGTGCCTCCGAGTGACAGGTGTGCTCCGGGCTGGCAGCATGCCTGTCACTCAGGGGCACGATATGCCTCTGAGTCACAATAATATCAGGACTGTTAGGTTGAGGTAGATGCTGCTTGTATGAGCTCTTGGGTTTTTGGATTATAGTTAAAATAAGCCTTTTTGCTATAGAAGACAATGTTAATTCTAGCATTGTAAGGAAGCGGCAGTTGTGCAACACAAAATGTCAATTAGTGCTACAGAATATTTTTTAGTTTTTCATAATATACAAAGAGTCGACAAGACACTCATGCTGCATGTCATAATCGAGAAACTATTTTGTGCTTTTCTTAAAAAGTAAAAGAACTTAACTTCCTAGTGTATCAGACCAATAAAAAGATTCACTCTTAATTCAAATGGAGGGGTCAATCTGCTATCAAGGTGCACCACTAAGCACCTCTGTTTGAATACAAAAAAGGCCAACTTAAGTAATGGCCTGGCTTCAACCCTTTAAAAAGGTAAATTGAGAACTTGACACAAAGGGGTGTCTATTCAAGGTTGCAGGTGAGATGAACGTTACATTTCACCAGTTTAACTATACATTATGCATGGACAAACCTAGTGAGTCTCCCTCCCTAAGCAATCTCACCAGGATTCTCCCTGCACAATGTATAGCTACATTGGTGAGGTTAAATGTTCATCTCACCTAAACTCACCTGCCATTCACCTTTTAGTGAATAGCCCTCAAAGTACTTAAAGAGCTAGGTATATATAGCCAAGAGTGAAAATAGGTATATCATATATTAAAAAATGGATTTTAATGTATTTTTGAGCCACAGTCTATTTGTCATTTATCATAGTCTCTGTTTCTTTATTTGCAATGATTATTAAAAACCTAGTGCAAAGGAACTTACCAAAAGGAAAGGGCTGGCAAGAGGGGGGTGGCAAAAGTGTAATTGCCATCAAGGCTGCTCTTTATCCTGACTCAAGGTGCTGGGGCCAGTGCTGTATTTACCGCAAGGCATCCTAGGCGGATGCCTAGGGCGGCAAATTTTGGGGGGCGGCAGCCCCTTTAAAGAAAAAAACGCGCTTGCTGGCAAAGACAGAGGTGAGAGGATATCGGAAGATCCCCCCTCACCTTCTCTGCCTGCCAGCATGCTGCACGGGGTGCCGAACAGGCAGCACAGAGAAACCTCCGTGCTGCCTGTTCGGCTCCCCGTGCAGTGTGAGACAGAAGTGCCAACAGGTCACGTGACCGGCGCTCTGACGTCAGACGAGCGCCGGTCACATGCCCTCTCTGCACAACCGCCGGGGAGCCGAACAGGCAGCATGGAGGACACCATGCTGCTTGCCACTAGCCACCAGGGAAAATGGTAAGTCCTGGGGAGATGGGGGGAAAGTGTCTGGGGCATATTAATGGGACATAACACTGGCATATTATTCCCAAATTTACTGGGGCATATTAATGGGACATAACACTGGCATATTATTGGCAAATTTACTGGGGCATACTAAATGGCAATTAACACTGGCATATTATTGGGCACATTTACTGGGGCATACTAAATAGCAAATAACACTGGAATATAATTGGGCAAATTGGCTTGGGCATATTAAATGGCAAATAACACTGGCATATTATTGGGCAAATTGCCTGGGGCATATTAAATGGCAAATAACACTGGCATAGTGGGCAAATTGGCTGGTGCATATTAAATGGCAAATAACACTGATATATTATTGGGCAAATTGGCTGGGGAATATTAAATGACAGAATAACACTGGCATATTATTGGGCAAATTGGCTGGGGAATATTAATGGCAAATAATACTTGCATTTTATTGGTCAACTTGGCAGGGGCATATTAAATGGCAAATATTGGCATATTGGTCAAATTGGCAGGGGGCAGATTAAATGGCATACTGGCATATTATTGGGCAAATTGGCATGGGCATATTAAATGTCAAATAATACTGGCATAATATTGGGAAAATTGGTAGGGGCATATTAAATTGCAAATAATACTGGCATAATGGGCAAATTGGTAGGGGCATATTAAATGGCAAATAATACTGGCATAATATTGGGTAAATTGGCAGGGACATATTAAATGGCAAATACTGGCATATTATTGGGCAAATTGGCAGGGGCATATTATTGGCAAAATAATACTGGCATAATATTGGGCAAATTGACTGGGGCATATTAATGGCAAATGATACTGGCATATTATTGGGCAAATTGACTGGGGCATATTAATGGCAAATAATATTGGTAATGTGTATGTAATGGGGTGATGGAGGCATGTAAATGGGGTGATGGGGCATGTCCTTGGTGTGCAACGTGGGTTATGGGTGATGTCGTGGGTGTGCATCGTGGGTGGGGGGGTGCCCAAATTTTGTCTGCCATGGGCAGCACAAAACCAAGATACACCACTGGCCAGGGCCGTCTTTAACGCGGGGCAAACGGGGCAGCTGCCTCAGGCCCGCTTACTCTGGGGGGCCCAAGGCAGTTGCCAGGTGGTCCCGCTGCCCCTCCGTAACTGCACCTGCACTATGCGATCAGCACTGATCGCATAGTACAGGTGCGCCCAGCGTTCTCTGCTCTCCCTGGCTCCCTCAGTGGGGAGACGCAGGCAGCATGTGCTCAGTGTGTGTTAAACACACTGAGCGCTCAATCCATGCTGCTCGCGCTCCCCGCGAGTAGTGTTGGTTCAGAGCATCGGAAATACGATGCTCTGCGTCATTACTATGCGGGGGGAGAGAACACTGGGGAGGGGAGGGGGGATAGAAAGAACACTAGGGAGGGGGATAAAGAGAACACTGGGGAGGGGGGATAAAGAGAACACTGGGGAGGGGGGATAAAGAGAACACTTGGGAGGGGGGATAGAGAGAACACTGGGGAGACAATGGGGGACAGAGAGAACATTGGGGAGACAATGGAGGACAGAGGAGAGAACACTGGGGGGGGGAGAACATTGGGGGACAGAGGAGAGAACAAAGGGGAGAGAACACAGGGGGACAGGTGAGAACACTGAAGGGAGAGAAGAGAATACAGACGGTGGAGAGGAGAGACATACATGGGGAAGAGTAAAGAGAGTGACCTGGGAAGGCAGAGGAGAGACAGACAGACATGGGAAGCAATGGGAGAGAGACAGACATGGGAAAAAAGAGGATACAAAGACAGACATGGGAAGGTCGACGAGAGAGACAGGCGGACATGGGAAGGGAGAGGAGAGAGACAGGCAGACATGGGAAGGAAGAGACAGACGGAATGTGCCCCCCCCAGATCAGACTCTGGATCCGCCCGTGGGTGCACAGGGTGCACCGCGCCCAGGCGCAGGAATCCAGAGGCGCTGCTTTAGGGAGTTCACTCCCTAACAGCGCCTCACCTCGAGGTGCGGACCGCAGACGAGAGGTAACCACACCAAGGGATGAGCACAGCGCGACGGGGGCAAGCTACGCCCCCATCACGCTGTGACTGTGTGTAAGGGTGTGTGTAAGGGTGTGTATAACTGTGTGTGTAAGGGTGTCTGTGTAAGTGTATTTATATGTGTAAGTGTGTCACGTGAGGGGGGAAATATACACCCCCTCACAGAGCATGTTAGAGCACCTGATGTCCGTGACATACCGGTGCTCAGAACACATGGAGCCACGCACAGAAGAAACAGCCCCTTCCCTGCAAATGTAAGGTAAGTGAGCAGGGAGGGGGACCAAACGAGTGTGTGTGTTTAAGTTAGACTGTTTGTGTAAGTGTGTCTATCTGACTGTGTAAGTCAGTGTGTGTAAGTGTGTCTATCTGACTGTGTAAGGTTGTCTGTGTGTTAGTTTATATGTGTGTTAGTGTGTCTGACTGTGTATGTAAGTGTGTCCTTCTGACTGTGTAAGGTTTTCTGTGTAAGTCATATATACACACACACACACACACATTTAATCTAAATATTATATAAACCACCTATACAATATATATATATATATATATATATATATATTTACATAATATATAGCATATGGCTGGTTTATATAATATTTCATATAAATCAGTGTGTATATATATATACACACACACAAAGCAAGTGTGTGTGTTTATTTTTTTGTAGGGAGGTATTAGGGTGGAGGGTGTGATTGTATGCAGGGAATGAGGTGTGGGGTCCAGGGGCCCCAAACAAATGTTTGCCCAGGGTCCAGTCAATGTTAAAGACGGCCCTGCCACTGGCTGGGGCTACAGTTTTTCACCTCTAAGTCCCCAAGTGCATTGCACTTTCATTTTCTTATATCCAGTTATCTTGTATGCTTATCAATCTGTCAGCATATTTGTTTTTCTGAGTATTTGTGTCTATCTCTGACCATAACAGGTGGGCGAGTAAAATTGCTAAGTAGTTTTCCCCATGGCCTCAATTTACCAGCCCTCCTCTGCTCACTACTATTTCCATCCAAGCTTCTCACAGAGGGGGAGCAGAGATAAGCATGTAGCAACACTTCTAAACAAAGATCCTCAATCACTTTTCAGACAAAGATGGCTTAAAGGGGCAGTTCAACCTAAACGATTATCTGTATGCTGTGTATGGATCTAATATATGTAAAATTACATTTCACCTGTAGTTTTATATTGAAAATAATTTCACTGGACTCTAGTGACTTCCAGTAACTAGGGTATGATGAGTTTGGTCGGTCTGTTTCTATAGTAACATCTCTCAAACCTTGACTATTTTTAAGAGATAGAAGAGTTCAGGATCACATCTGCTCAGCCAGATAAGATTCTTTTCCTTTACTTTACATGATGTAAAGCACTTATAGGAAAAATTAATTCAGGCAACTACCGATTTAACTCTAAAAAGTGGACTACATCTGTAGGATTGCTTGGGGTAACCTAAGGTTGTCTGAGGAGATGTTTCATTCCACACCCGATTGCCAAGGTTTACCATCACTGATCTAGACCGTGCATTTTACTAACATGCCAAGTGTTCACAATAGGAAATTAGCAACCTTAGCTTGAAGTATGGGCAAGTATTGCAAAATTAAGACCAGAATAGCAGAGTTTGAAGTATAGCTGAATTGGAGAATGCTTCCAACTCTGCTACTTTGGCCTTATGTTTGCAACTCCCTTGTCAATTCAGTCTTTAATTAATAAAGCCCTATTTGTCCAAGAGTTGGTAAAAAAAATAAAAAATAAAAAAAAAGACAGTAAAAATGCTAAACCATTTGGTACAGTTTTAAAATAGAGAACAAAGTACGGTATAATACAATTCATGTAAAATACTTTTCAAGTATTTGTACTATTAGATAGTACAGATCTCAATAGATTTGTACTATTAACATGATACCCATATGGACAGAGAAGGGTATGCTTTACCAGACTGTGCTGCCACCTCATGACATAACAAGGCTACTGCAAAACTGCATAATTATAATACTAATATAGAAAAATTAAAAAAACAAAATAAGTTGAAATTAATGTATTTCCTGGATAGAGTTCAATAGCTGCTTGAATTTGTACTATTAAAGTAAGATGATGCAACATGTATCAGTCTGTGAGGCAGATCATAATTTTGTGGAGTAGAGTGGAGTCTAGTGAGGCAGAGCTTATTGTATGAGCTGGTACACAAATATGCAGAACGTTTTCAAGAGTGATTGGTAATCCAGACATTGACCCTCGCTCACTGTGCTAGAGAAGCACTGACAGCTGATAAATGTCCAGCAGGTGCTAGCATGTTATACAGTAAGCCATTCTCTATCACCAATACAAGGTACTAAAAAACAGATGATAAACCCTTGACTTCATCTTATTATTGTTTATGGTAAATATAAGTTTAGATATAAAGTATGACTTGAGGTACATTAAAACATGATATTTATTAAGCAGAGAACCAGCCACAGAGCACTGGATATCGCATATTAAGCCATTATTAACCCCTTCCCGCTTGTAGAACATTCCATGCCGTAATATTTTTTAGTGCCTAGAGGCTAGTAGGATGGCATAGAACATCCTACATTTAACAGCTCATCACAGCCCCCGTGATGAGCTGTGTGCGGACCCCGCTGCAGGGACTTGCTGCGAGGTCCCCACTGTCAGTTGGCCTCTCTCTGACACAGAAAATGTAGCTGATGCTCAAAGTGAGCGTCGGCTCCATTTTACAATAAAAGCCTTCAGGATGCCGTCCTTCAGGCTTTTACCGTAAAATGGAGCCGACGCTCACTTTAAGCATCAGCGACATTTTCTGTGTCAGAGAGAGGCCAACTCACTCTGACGCGGCCCCCCTCGATGAGCTGTACTGGGGATCCTGCTGCAGGGACTTGCAGCAGGATCCCCAGTGTCAGATGAGGAAACTTTGAGTGATCGGCAGCCAGGAACACACGCCGGATGGTGCTTTGGACGTTAAGGTGTTAAAGTTACCGTAATTGATGACACAATATAATGTCACAATATTTATTTATTTATCCATCCAAACCTGTAATACACATGCTTAAATTGCAGGCTTTATAGGATCATACAGTACTCCAGGCCACCTTATCTGGTTGGCATGGGTGCCATGTGCCCATCAAAGGTGGTAGCAAACTTTAGTTTACTCCTAATTGCTACATGGACAAAAAAAATTGGAAAATAGAGAGGGGGGGGGGGGGGATTTTTTACATATATGGGGGCAGTGGTGCAGTGACATGGGGGCTATTTATTATATATGTGGTCAATGGGGCAGCCCACTAGACTGTTTATTATATAAATATGGAGGCCATTTTTGGTTATGTGGGGCCAGCAGGATAGCCTGCTGTCCCAAGGGGACCAATGTATTACATTTTATTTTATTTTTTTCACTTGAACTGGAGAATTGAAATGCCGAAACATTGATATTAAAACTGAATTGGGGCCATTTCAGGGTATATCAACCCTTATTGAGTAGAAATCCATAGGATTCAGGCCATTTTCCCCAGGCTGACAATAGCTATATAAAGTAGCCACATTTCATAGAAATCTGAAATTTGAATTCAAACACAGATCTGGCCCCATTTTGGAGTTAAATCGGTCTATATTACGTATAGTAGACCTTCATATTTTTTGCCATAAATCCCTCTGTCCCCCTCTCCTCTCTCCTAGTGTCCCTCTTTTCTAGGAGCTCAGGGTTGTATCACAGAACTCCAAAGCAGTAATACCTATCATAGAGTATGTTTAAAATGCAGTAAATGTGTTTATATGTTAGTATTATAATGTATTATTCTTAGCAATTCATTGGCTTACTAAATTTATTAAAAAGTTCTTAATTGCCCATGTGGTCACTTAAAAATGCCCCACACATAACCACACCTGTCCAGTGGCGGATGCTCCATATATACTAGGTGTGGGCCGCACACCTAGCACGGAGCAGCCGCACTGTGTATTTCTGCGGTTCTCCAGAGAGCACACAATCCCCAGAAATACATCCCGGGAGACAGACGACGGCTACGAATTTGGCAACAGAGTTACTCACTCTGTTGCCAATTCAACAAACACTAAAAGTATACAAATTTTCGTTTACTTTTAGTGCTTGTCGAATTGGCAACAATGTGAGTGAATCTGTTGCCGAATTTGTAGCTGCTGCTGCCGGCCCCTCGGATGTAAAGCCTGTGTATTTCCGGCTTTTTGTGTGCTGTGAACAGCCAGATACATCGTCCCTCCAAGTGACAGGCGTGCTCTGGACTGGCAGCACGCCTGTCACTCAGAGGCACAATACGCCCCTGCACCTGTCAGCATTCCCAACAAATACAAGTGTCCTCCTTTGGCCATTTAAAATGCTGGGAAGTATGCAGAAATCATTCAATGAACAATGAAAAAGCTAGCAATAAATTATAATACACCCTTAAAATGTGCATAGAGGTTTTCATTTACACATTGCAGAGTTTAAATCTGAATTTAAAAAAACCCAAACACAGGATCACCATTCCCCAGGTAATGAGGTCAAATCTGGATCAAGCCTATCATTTCTAGTGGGCTGGGAAACATGTTGACTCTTTTAGTGAAAACACATCTCTGTTTCATGGGCCCTCCCTACCTTCCGATAACAGGAGACTATGATATCCAGGAATATTACTCCAAGCCTGTTGCCATAGAGACAGATTATGGGAATATGAATGCTGCATATTGTAAAGCAGTTTAACTCTGTATCTTCCACCTCTGATTAGCCGGAGGCCACACCAATAAATCTTACTGATTTATATAATAACCAATTCACTTTTTGTCATAGGATAGAAGCTCATGTGAATAATTCAGCTCAAATGTATTTTCTTACTTAGGGGCTCTTTAAAAACAATTAAATAGCCACTAAACTTTTTTTCACTTGTGACTTGTAATATGGACGTACATGTGAAAGTCTAGTGACCACAGCATGAGGATAAGATCGTGTGTACTTTTTTAGATACATGCCATTTCATGCTCCGGCAGCCTACATGCCTAACAGCGAAGGCTGATTCAGCCCGCAACTGTCACTCACTGCTAGCGCAATAAGAGACCTTCCTTTTTTATGTGCAATCAATATGGAGGGATCCTAGCTAGGTCATTGTGAGAACAATGGGCCTATCCCTGCAGTAGCAGAGAGAAAATGTCTGGTTTAATTAGACCCCACTGTACCTCCCCAATTACACGATGGGTGAAGCATGATGTCAAAGGGAGTGTCTGTTAGCTGCCAATGGATGTGTGTACTAACACACAGAGTGCCAGTGAGCTGCTAATGCTAAGTTGTAGTAATACAGATCCTGAGAGTTGATAGTATGTTCCTGTTCTCGGTACAGTTACTGTTGCCTCCACAGATGTAATATTAGCCTCGAGCCAATTACTGGCCTGCCAGCAATATACCGGCTGGTTGGCAACCCTTGTTCTTGGTGACAGGCACTCTGAAAGCTTATAAGTACCAGTAATGAAAACTACAGCTTTAAGAGTCTGTAACCTGTATGATGTGAGAGCGCTGATTGCTTTGGACTGTATATATATATATATATATATATATATATATATATATATATACATATATATATAATATCATTTGTTCAAACCATTATCATTTAGATGAGATATTATTTCGTTTCTTATTTGTTAGTGAGAAGCAAGAATTACTATCAGAGGTGTTACTAGAACCCCCACCCCCCCCCCGACCCCACCATGGAACTCCACCCCAGAAATGCCACTTACATGCCTCCCAACTGTTCCGGCTTTGTGCCTGGCCTTGTCTTATATCTAGGATAGCCTTATACCTATCCCATGCACGCTTAAACTCCTTCACTGTATTAACCTCTACCACTTATGCTGGCAAACTATTCCATGCATCCACTACCTTCTCTGTAAAGTAATACTTTCATCTAGGGTAGCTTTATGCCTATCCCATGCATGCTTAAACTCCTTCATATATTAACCTCTCATCCACCACCCTCTCAGTAAAGTATTTTATTTTTCTGACCCCCCAAAAATTTAAAATATTTCCAGCCTTTTCAAAAGCTTGAGGTGGACCTCAAATATATGTATATGACTAGCTGCATGTATACTTATATTAACTTTTTAATATTATATTCAACTATTTTCATATGTAATGAAAACATTATTGAAAAATGTTTAATTTCTTATTTTTAATATGTTCCTCTGCACCCACATTGCACCTAAAGGTGTTAACACAACACTATACAGTACCCACAGCACTTGGCTTGTACTGACGCGATTTTGGCATGCCACAATGTCACTTTGTCCCACTGAACTTCCCCTGACATGCCACAGTGTCACTTTCCCCCATAGTACATGTTATTTTGCCCCACAGAACATGCCAAAGCATCACTTTGGCCACAGCCAATTTGCCCATTAATATGCCACTGCCAATTTGCCCATTGTGCCAAGATTAGCCTGCCTATTAATATGCCACAGTCAGACATTCAGATTGCCAATTAATATGCCACAGCCATTTTCCCCATTAAAATGCCCCTATTAGCCTGCCCATTAATATGCCACAGCCAGATTCCCAATATGCCACAGCCAATTTTCCCATTAATATGCCACTATTAACCTGACAGTTATTTTGCCCATTTGCCAGCGTTATTTTGCCCTTAATTTACTAGTCATATTTTTCCCTTTTGCCAGTGTTATTTTGCCCATAATTTGCCAGTTATTTTACCCATTTGCTAGTCATATTTTGCCCATTTGCCAGTTATTTTGCCCATTTGCCAGTGTTATTTTGCCAATTTGCCAGTTATTTGCCAGTTTTATTTTGCCCATTTGCCAGTGTTATTTTGTTCATTTGCCATTTATTTGCCCATTTGCCAGTGCTTATTTTGCCCATTTGCCATTGCTTATTTTGCCCATTTGCCAGTGCTTATTTTGCCCATTTGCCAGTGCTTATTTTGCCCATATGCCAGTGTTATTTGCCTATTTGCCAGTGTTATTTTGCCCATTTGCCAGTGTTATTTTGTTCATTTGCCAGTGTTATTTTGCCCACACTTTTTTTGTGTGCAGGGGTCACAGTGTGACCAGGCCCCTGGAGTGACCCCTGCACCAATGGTAGGAACACCACTGATTACTATATATTACTCAGAAAAAAAGAAACTTATTGTTATAGTAAGAACACAATTATAAGCTGGTGTGCGATGACTCCAACTGTAGAATCCACTAAATCTTCATGGTTGTGGGTTTCATTTCTGTTGGGGTCAGTTCAGTCATGAAATGAGGGGTCTAGGACACTTCCGCGCCGCATCTTCATCGGTGACAGTTCAGCGCGGCAGTTAGAACGCTGAACTGTCAACAATGAAGAATAACGCGGCCGTTTCATCGCGACCTCGGCTATGTAAGAGCTGACAGTTCAGCGCTGAACTGTCAGCTCTTACAAATGTAAAACTAAAACGAAAATAACCCCCCCTAATAAATGATTCCCAAACCCCAATACTAAAATTAACCCCAATACTAAAATTACTCTCCGAACCCTAATACTAACCCCCGAACCCTAATACTAACCCCCGACCCCTAATACTAACCCATAAACCCTAATACTAACCCCCGACCCCTAATACTAACCCCCTAAACCCTAATACTAACCCCCGACCCCTAATACTAAAATTAACCCCCTAAACCCTAATACTAACCCTAATACTAACACCCGAACCCTAATACTAACCCCCTAAACCCTAATACTAATCCCCGACCCCTAATACAAACCCCCAACCCCTAATACTAACCCCCTAAACCCTAATACTAACCCCCGACCCCTAATACTAAAATTAACCCCCTAAAGCATAATACTAACACCCGAACCCTAATACTAACCCCCTAAACCCTAAAACTAACCCCCGAACCCTAATACTAAAATTAACCCCCTAAACCCTAATACTAAAATTAACCCCCTAAACCCTAATACTAAAATTAACCCCGAACCCAAATACTAAAATTAACCCCGAACCCCAATACTAAAATTAACCCCCTAAACCCTAATTCTAACCCCCTAAACCCTAATTCTAACCACCCTTACTAAAATAAACTAAAATAGCTAAGATACTTACCTTTAGCAATGAAATGTCCTGCGATGAAATCTCCAGCGACGAGCTGTCTTGCGGTGCAGAGTCGGCGGTGAAGCGGCTGCGCGGAAGCAGCCGCGATGAAGAGTCCCATCCCCTGAAATGAGTACCATTATGTTGAGGTTAACATTTATAGTTCATACTTAATATGATCATTTATTTCAGTGTACCCTTTTTGGGTTTATATGTTTACACATTATATTTGTGTTTGTATCAGACAGTGATTTTGATTAAAATTGTATTCAGTAGTCAGGGCCATCACTTGAAAAATGCCATTCTCTGCATGTGTTATGGGAAATCTGTACACAAAAAAAAACTATATGGCGAGTATATTATTTTAATCCATAAACTAAATAACAATAAATACATGTCTTGTTCAAATAAATATGATCTTTATTAATAAACTAAATGAGAAATAATATAATCATCCTACACAATAGAAAGCAATCCAAGGATACACTAAAGAGGTCCTCTAATCTCAGCTCAAATCAGAGAATTCTACATTAGTACACATCAGTAGTGATAATTGAAACAATGAGGGGTGTATATATATATATATAGAAAAGTAATGTCATAAGCAAAGTTCTAAAAGTGATTTAGTCAAAAGGAACATTCCATTGGTTTTCATGGTGACTGGACCACTTTTCAAATGTTGCGTCAGAAACATATCTAGAAGTAGCCTCTAATTTTACTAAATTAGTATTTAATTAGAAACCTAAAGTTTACACTGACACTATAATTAAAAGCACCACAGCCCATACAATAAAGTGCAATTAAACGGATGGTACTAAATAGTTCTATATATTATCTAATGATACACTCTAGGTGTATTGTGAATGGATGCTATCTCACTGAAATTCTATCTAAACAGAATGAAAACTACACTAAGGAAGATATAATTGACAACCCCTATTGGCTTTTTATTTTATTTTATTGGGTTTTTAGCTTAATAGCACTTTCATTTTCACATGCACTGTGATCACTGCGCTATTCAGTTTGCAAAGAACTCCTGTTTCTTGTTTGTTTCATGTTTTTAACAGTTCATATATACATTGTGGAAAACCGTACGAATTGTTTTATGGAATACATTGTTACGTAAATGAAACTATTTTTTCATGACCAAGGACAGATGTGGGTTCTGAGAATTGACAGGTCGAGAACCACTGTTCTAGACAACCTGTTCTAGACAAAGAGGGCTCAGTATGATACTTTATTTGTATTCTTAAATTAATGCATTTCTATTCAAATGATGTACATTTGGTGAAATCTTTCAATTGGAACAGAAGTATTTTTTGCTGACAATTGTCCTTTAAGTTATTGTTTTGTCTAGCGTATCTTTTCTAGCAAAAGTAACCACTGAGTCATTTTCTTTATAATAACATAGAGTAGTGCATAATAAATCTGCCCCCCAGTGATTATGACCTTTATTTTACCCCTGCTCCTTAAATCCATTTTTTTTTCTCAGCTGGTGTTTGTCACCAACCGGATAAAAATATGAACCTTTTCGCACAATAACCCAGACTTAGTTATTTAAATCCAATAAATATAAGATAATAGCACACTGCTTTCCAAACACTTGAATCAGCTAAATTCTGCAGACCAAGACCAGTTCATCAGTAATAAATGATGGCAGTACTTACTCGAAAGGAGCATTGAAACTGATGCAGAGCCTGACTGCTTGACTGCTTCGGGAACTCCCACTCATTGATGTCTCTAAATTTAGAGGATAGTGAAATCATTTTCAATGTAAAACTACAAGAGGACTGTGAAATAAAGTGAAAATAAGTGCATTTCACTTGTATTAAAAAATATTGCATAACTATTTGCTTTAACTAGTTGTTTAATTAGCAACAGACTCTTTAATGACACATTTAATGAATACGGATCTGCCCCACCTTTCTGACTTATGACCTGCAGAATAAAAGTGATAAAACATGATCTTGGGGAAATAGAAAACAAGTTCTAAACACTTGTGTAATGTCTTTACATGGAATTGGAAAGACATTATGAAAGGAAGGACCTTCCCCCCTGAGTATATGTTATAAATAAATATAGAGACTGTAAATACTATCATTATTAAATCTGCAGTGGAAGGCCTCAAAAGCCATCTACTATTGTTGTTAGCGATTATTCCTGGACATCAAGTCACCAACATCCAATCTCTTGATCACCAGAGACTTCTCCGTAAAAACCTTAGTCCTGGTCTTTTTTTTTTTTTTAAGAATTTGTTTTTAAACTGTAATACACTCATTTTCATAAAATAGATTACATTTCTACATTCATCCAAATGTCTCTGCTACTAGATGCTTTATGAAATCAAATGTATTTCTTGAATCACTGGACACCAACAAAAATCACAGATGCTACAAAATAAACTTGTTAACACGTTTCCCTGTAGTCATTAAATAAAAAATATCCATTATCATGTCATGTGAGGCAATGGATTCACCAAATGTCTTAAATAATTAACATTGGCTCATGTAGTCTGGTGACAGCTGTTTTGTGATCCAGAAGTTGAATGTCAAGAATGGACAAATAGAAACTGCTAGAGATCGATGAATGAACATTTTCTTGTCATTATATATGAATGACCTACTTTTTCTAGAACTAGAGAAAGGGGTCTCAGATGGTAGAAATAACATAAAAGTTGTTTTGCAAAGCAATCATGATTTAGATTTACTCAATAAATCAATTCATTAAAAGACAGAAAAGCTTGAGCTTGTTAGCGCAACAATGATTGTTCTTTAACTGGTAACTGCAAATTGTGTATATTTAAAAACAACTAGAGAAAAAACGAAACTGTACTACCCTTCTCAAGCTTGGGGCCTTCCCTTGAGGTTTGAGCGAATGTGGCTTCAGTTGTTCATTTTCCATGTTCAGAATTATAGGTTTATAAAGCAATCCAACCAATCTCTGGACTGTGGTAGTGAATGAATATATTTTTTTTAGATCCACAAAAATCGTTTGCCAGTGCATTCCTCATCTTTACATTATATTTTAAATCTGAAATCATTCTACTAACACAATGCATAGATATTTGTTTTCCAATTATTTTGTACATTCACAGTTCAAATAATATTTAGGTAACTTTGTCCCTTTTAGCAAGTCTTGGGTAACTTTCATAGTCCCTGCAATATGTTTGTTTTCAACGCCACCTTATTTTTCTGCTGCTTCATCACCTTTGTGTCTTCTGTCCCCACAGGAGTCAAGTATCTATCTGTCTCACTTAGTATGCATCTCCCATTTATTCTGTGTGCCAAGTGCGTAATTGTTTCTGCTACATTAATAAATGCTAATGTAATGTGAATGGAAAATACAATCATTTTATTTCTACTGGAATCAAAAAGTGCAGGGGTTGGTTCCTTTTCTAGGTATTGGGACACTTTCCGTTCAAGTCAGAAACCCCTCCCCAGTAAAATGTAACATAATCAAATATAAGCTTAGAACACAACTGTAATTAAAGGACAACTGTAGCACTTGTTATTGACAAAATTGTTAATTTCTTATTTTTATTACGTTTCCCTGCACCCACATTGCACCTACAAGTCTAAACACAGCACTATACAGTACCCACAGCACTTGGCTTGTACTCATATTACACCCACGCGATTTGGCATGCTGCAGTATAAATTTTCCCACCAGAACATACCACAGTGTCACTTTGTCCCACTGAACTGCCCCTGCAGAACATGCCACAGTGTTCCTTTTACCCCATAGTACACGTTATTTTGCCCCACAGAACATGCCACAGTGTTCCTTTTACCCCATAGTACACGTTATTTTGCCCCACAGAACATGCCACAGTGTTCCTTTTACCCCATAGTACATGTTATTTTGCCCCACAGAACATGCCACAGTATCAATTTGGCCACAGCCAATTTGCCCATTATGCCACGATTGCCAATATGCCACAGCCAATTTTGCCCATTTGCCAGTGTTATTTTGCCCATTTGCCAGTTATTTGCCCATTTGCCAGTGTTAATTTGGCCATTTGCCAGTGTTATTCTGCCCATAATTTGCCAGTTATGTGCCCATTTTCCAGTGTTATTTTGCTCATTTGCCAGTTATTTCCCCATTTTCCAGTGTTATTTTGCTCATTTGCCAGTTATGTGCCCATTTGCCAGTGTTATTTGCCCATTTGCCAACTATGTGCCCATTTGCAAGTTATTTGCCTGTTATGTGCCCATTTGCCAGTGTTATTTGCCAATTTGCCAGTTATTTGCCTGTTATGTGCCCATTTGCCAGTGTTATGTGCCCATTTGCCAGTGTTATGTGCCCATTTGCCAGTTGTGCCCATTTGCCAGTGTTATATGCCTATTTGCCAGTTGTGTCCATTTGTCAGTTGTGCCCATTTGCCAGTGTTATGTGCCCTCAATATGCCAGGATTTAGCCATTCAATAAGCCATTCTTTTGCCATTTAATATGCCATTCCTTTGCCATTTAATATTACAGTATTTTGCCCCTCAATATGCCATTCTTTTACCATTTTAATATGCCAGGATTTTGCCACTCTATTGACACTTAATATGCCAGGATATTGCCATTTAATATGCCAGGATAATGCCATTTAATATGCCAGGATATTGCCAATTAATAAGCCAGGATATAGCCACTTAATATGCCAGGATATAGCCAATTAATATGCTAGGATATAGCCACTTAATATGCCAGGATATTGCTATTTAATATACCAGGATATAGCCACTTAATATGCCAGGATATTGCTATTTAATATGCCAGGATATTGCCAATTAATATGCCAGGATATTGTCACTTTATATGCCAGGATATTGCCACTTAATATGCCAGGGTATAGCCAATTAATATGCCAGGATATTGCCACTTAATATGCCAGGGTATAGCCACTTAATATGCCAGGATATTGTCACTTTATATGCCAGGATAATGCCACTTAATATGCCTGGATATTGCCAATTAATATGCCTGGATATTGTCACTTTATATGCCAGGATAATGCCACTTAAAATGCCTGGATATTGTCACTTTATATGCCAGGATATTGTCACTTTATATGCAAGGATATAGCCACTTTATATGCCAGGATATTGCCAATTAATATGCCAGGCTATTGCCACTTTATATGCCAGGCTATTGCCACTTTATATGCCAGGATATTGCCACTTTATATGCCAGAATATTGCCAATTATTATGCCATGATTTTGCCAATTAATATACCAGGATACAGCCAATTAATATGCCAGGATACAGCCAATTAATATGCCAGGATATTGCCATGTAATATGCCAGGATACAGCCAATTAATATGCCAGGATTTTGCCCCTCAGTATGCTCGTTTTGCCACCCTCCTCCCCCCTTCCCCAGACCCCAGTACTTGCCTCCTTGCGGCTGTCTCCCGGTGCAGGTCCGTGGCTGTGAGGGAAGCGTTGTACGCTCCCCTCCAGCCTCGCGGAGCAATAAAGTTTGTTGAAACTTTTTTTAAAAACAAACTTCATTGATCCGCGCGGCTGGAGGGGAGCGCACAACGCTTCCCTCACAGCCACGGACCACGGACGGAGACAGCAGCATGGAGGTAAGTACTGGCACGGGTAGCGGGGGCCCACGGGGCAGCTGCCATGGACCCAAGAATGAATGGGCCCTGGGCAGCTGCCCCGTTTGCCCGCACATTTAAAAAAAAAAAAAATTGTGTGTGTGTGTGCAGGGGTCGCAGGGCGGCCGGGCCCCTGGAGTGACGGGCCAGGTCGCAGCTGCGAACCCTGCACCAGTGGTAGGTACGCCACTGAGTGGATATGTTGCAAAGGTATGTTGAAAAAGAATAATGTGCTATAGTGTAAAATAAATTAAAATATGCACTATGAAAAATGAACTGACTGGTGACAAAGGAATAAAGAGAAGTGAATAGTGTCATAAAGTGTAACTCTCCCATAAGCTGTAATAGGTGGCTAATAATGGCAAGGTATAGCCTCTGATACAAACCCTTATAAAAAGGGAGAAAAGGAAAAACCCTCATTTAATCCGTAAGGGAATAAGGAGTTGATTTTACATAGCCAAAAGGATTCTCTTAGTAAAAAATCCACTATTTACGTTTCTCTTTATCTAGTTGGAGAAAACTTTTTCAATAACTATGAAATGTAAAGATTTAGGGTCTAAACAAGGATTTTCTGTTTTATAGTTATTTCATTCATTTATTTTAATGTGTTGTGGATACATTTTTTTAGTTAATCGATTTTTATTTTATTATATTTTATTGGATTTAATTTTTTTTTATACTATTTAGTTTTTTTTTTTAAATTTTGTCTTTTTTTTTTTGTCTTTTGTCTTTTTTTACAATTCGGGCGATTAAGGGAGGACTTCATCTATTTCCGTAATAGCCGAGGTTCTCCAGAAATGGCCCTGAAATAAGTTAAAGTACTCTCTATAGAATTCTTTCTTTTTCATTTACATTACCCACAAAATTATAAATATACCAAAAAATACAGTGCTGAAATTATAATTGTAACATAAAATAGATAAATAATACAAACTAATTATTAGCTGTTTTTGAGCAGTGTGCACTTACACTGCTCAAAAACAGCTAATAATTAGTAATGGCAATGAAAAAGTGTCATATCCTGAATGATTAGCCCCCAACGAAAATATGATGTATGTTCTTTAAGTGAATGTAGTCAGAGAAAAAGGCTTTTTGACGATCAGGGTACTAAAGCAACAAAGCAAAAAGAATGAGTAAAAAGTGGACAGCGCTCAATATATATATGAAGAAAGTGTATAAATAACACAAATACACATCCAGGGCCGGCCTTAAGTGTTCCTTAAGCCGGTTAGCTCCGCCCCCTCCCCGGACCTAGACTAGCTTGCCGAGCAGAGGGCTGGTGAGGGGGTATCTTTTGATCTCCCTAATCCAGTGCCTCTACCGCCTTTTTTTTTTTCTTCGGGCGGGAGGGCGCCCCCTAGGGTGTTGTGCCCTGTGCACTTGCACAGGTCGTACACCCCTAAGGCCGGCCCTGTACACATCTAGTTATAGTTGTATAGAATAAAAGATTAGTGCCTTAGTGTGAATTACTATGAAGCAATCGATCAGCAAGTTGCATTGATGTATGATTTCATAATACATTGTTATGTAACTATATTACTGGTACATAGCTTTCTGGAGTTTTAAGGAACAGTGACACCTGCTCAGGGCCGGACTGGGAATGAAAACCAGCCCTGGAAAAAATTGCATACCAGCCCCATAGCATTACATCATTATACCAGCCCCATATAATTCCATCATTATACCAGCCCCATAGCAGTGCATCATTATACCAGTCCCAAAGAATTCCATCATTATACCAGCCCCATATAATTCCATCATTATACCAGCCCCATAGCAGTGCATCATTATACCAGCCCAACAGCGCAACGTCAGTATTTTCTTGTTCATAAAAGGGAAAACCATGCATTTCAAGAGTGGATTATTTATAGATAAGAAATCACGTAGGGATTGATATAAAATGAGCAAATTCTGGTGGAAAGTAGTAAAAGTGGAGCAGTCAGTAAGCACAGTCCATTTATTTCTATGGGGATTAAACCACATCTATAATCTGTACCCCCACTATAAATCTTTATGTTTCCGAATATCACAGTAGACCAATATCCCAATTGTGTCTGTCCAAAAAAAATGTATTTCAAAGTATGGATAGTTTCAAATAACTTTATTAACTTAACATATATAAATTACTCAAACTCACAAAGGGTAGTAAATTATGAGTACTAATAAAATTGTAGGAGCAAAAAGCTCCACTACACAGTAATTAAATATTGTAACAACTCTGATACATTTTTTGAGATAAAAAAGTGCAAATATACTGCTTTTAATCCTGTAACAGTACATAATGTGCAAAACACTTTTGGAATTCCACAGTATAACTTGAAAACATACTGCTAACTAGCTTTGTAGCCAATTTTAGAAAAGGAAAAAGGTTGGGGCTTTTTAAGATGCACCTATCACACGCATGATGGGAAGCAACTCAACATTATTCAAAAAAGTGCTTTAAAACAAGTAAATGACTAGATAACTGTAGATTGGTAGGAGGTTTCAATGTGCAAACTGTCTTCTAAAATTTTAAAGGAAAAATTATACAAAAACGTAATTATGTCTATAAACAAATAACTATTCCAGTCAAAATTTTGAAGAAGACTAACCAGCACGGTAACCTACTGATATGCTTGTAATGCTATGTAAGTAACATCCCTTGTAACAAGCTGCTTTTGGAAGCCAGAACATCAATGATGGTTTCATTGCTTAGTCCAGTTAAGGCCTCTTTTTCCACAGACATGAGCATAAAGGCCTCCAAATGTGATTGGGAGAGGGAATTTCGAAGTCTGTTCAAGATAAATTTAAGTTTTGAAAATGACCTTTCACATGCTACTTGTGAAGAGGAAAGCGTCAGTGTCAATTTGTATGCATTAAAAAGCGAACTATACGCCAGACTATATAAGTTGTAACGCAGTAAAACATTGTAGCAGCATGCTATACAGTTCTTACAAGTCTTGCACCTTCCACTTTTATCAGCAACATTTGAGTATGACTGTTCCTCAGTTTCAGCGATAAGATGAGATTGGATGGCGTCTTCATCTTGACCTTCATTGTTGGCATCAGTATATTCCTCATCAATGGACATTTTCAGTCTTTGCCACTTTGAGGCAAAATCAAGTAGCTCGCTTTGCAATTTCTCTTTAGTTGCCATGGAGTCAAATTTAACAACAAGGCAGCTCAGTCGTTCCAATGCATGGTTCGGAAGGTGTACTAAAATATCTTCAAAATGCTTGGGATCCAAACATGCCAAATCTGCAAATAGCTGCCCGTGTGTTGTAAATCGGCTTTGCAGACTATTAATAATTTTGTCTAAGGTCACATTGTACACCTCCACCCTGAACTGATCACTTGCCGACACGATTGGTTCGTCTACTGCACGTTCACCAGGCATTCTTTTCTTCCACTGAATTCTTCGAGGTGGCGGAAAGTCTTCCTCAATCACTTCTTTGCACTCAGTTGGATCCAACTTGCCATTTGCCCAGGTTGAGAACTTCTTTGCAGCATCCATAATGATTTGGGAATCACGATCATGTGCTTGCAAGTTGTCTACTGTTTCTGTCACCATCCGGTATGCCTGCAGTACATCCATACCCTGTGTTTGTAGGTAGAGGGATAATGGAGTGGTATTCTTGAAAATAAATAAGTACAGCTGCGCTGTTATAACTGTGCTGAATTTCTTGAGGGAGTCTAAGTACGTTCCAGCCTTGTATCTTATGTCAGCATTAAAATGATCAGAACATGATATCTCTGCCATGGTCTGAATCAAATCTACGTACAAGGCTCGACTTGGATCATTAAACGAACCAAACACCTTTGTAAGTGCTGCATCTTTGGACCACCATCTTGTTTCTCCAATCACAGAAAGAGATCGAAATCTTTCTTCATAAGACTTTTCCCGCCATACATTCATCCGGAGGTAGGATTCACGGATAAACACAGCACATGAATTTAACACGCCAAACAATAATATTGCCTGAACAGATATTTTTGTGACATCCATCATCACCAGATTTAGCACATGTGCATAGCACCACACATGAATCTGGCCGGGTGCTTTATTACTCAGCCATGTGCTGAATCCATTGTACTGCCCCTGCATATTAGAAGCTCCATCTGTTGAGTTCCCAACACAGTTTGTAACATCAATTTCCATGGATTCCAATACATTGCAAACCAGTTCACACAAAGCCTTCCCTGCCGTGGATGTGCAATTTACCACAGCGACCAGACGTTCATGGACCACATCTGTGACATATCGAATTATTATTGAACACTGGTCTGATACACTTATGTCCTGTGTTGTATCTAGCTGTATAGAGAACATGCCAGCATCTTTGATCTCTTGGGCAATACCTTTTTTTAAAAGTGCTGAAATTACACAGATGATATTGTTCACTGTAGTTTTGGAAATGAGTGTAACAAAGCCGCCCCGTCCTTTGCTACTCGTTGCACTTTCATGCTGCTTTTTACTTTTTTTAATAATGGTATCAAGGTGATTTTTCAGCAAGGGATCAAACTTGCTTAGGAGTAGCAAAATCTCAAGGAAGTTTCCATGGTCCAACTTTTCATCATCTAAAGTATATGCTGCTTCAGTTGTTGCCCGATAGCTTAGACCTCTTTTTCCAATCAGCTTGATGGTTTCAATTACTCTTTCCAGGATGGCACGTTTTCTCTTCACTTCTTCTTTTCTGGCTGTTGTTTGTTTCTCAAAGAAATGACTAGATATGTCCATATTCTTAGATCTCAACAATAAGGATTCAGAGCTATTATTGTGGAGGTTGCTTCTTTCGTGCTCTTCAATTCTCTGATACATGTGTTTTTCATCAATGCATCCATCAATAAAAGCACTGCTGTCCGTCTTTCTACTGAAAGCTAGACACACCATGCAGAAAAAAGCACAATTTCCACGTGAATATGTCAACCAGTGACGCTTCTTTCCATCTCTCCTCTGGTATAACTTTTTTGAATTAAAAGAAAGGACGTCTTGTTGACATGGATGAAATAATAAGAACGAATCCAAAGTTTCTGATTTTGGTCTGATAAACATCATTTTATCATCAACTGGGTCAGGCATGCCCTCATTAATGCTCGCTAATGCTAGAATCTCTTCTCCAGCTAACGATTCGTCCACAGCTTCATGTTCTTCATCAGTGTCTAGCGCAATAGGAGCTCCAATACTGTGATGAATATCTTCACTTACACCAGTATCCAATTGAACAGTGCTTTGCATTGCTGTGCTACAGCTAGCACCACTGTCTTCGAGCGGAGATGCAGGTGGTAAGTCATGCTTTGTTGCCAGTATCTTAAACAAGCTACTGACTTTTTGATATTGGTTTGCATCTTTTTCTAATAGTTTTTTCTTTTTTTCACACTCTTTTTCTGCTCCTCCTTTCTGTTTTCTTTTACCTTCACCTTTCTTATCCATGGCAACCACTAAAAACAATAGATATATTTGCTATATTTGATTCAGCAAAAAAACCCACAAATCAATTAAAATCTGAACCAAGGGCAAAAAACTATCCAGAATCCCAAACATTGGGAGAGGATAGATTAGAATGGTAATTCTAATCAAACTATAATAGTGTAGAAAGGTTGCTGGGTCCATGTGAAAATAATAGAGACTGAAACATGTCTCAATGAAGAAAATAATAATTTCTGATATATTCAGAAATAAAAAAGTTTGCCAGGGATAAAACCTGGTATCAAAAATGCGCATGAACATCAGACCACGTTTTAAGCCAAACTAATGTGTTTATAAGTCAGCCAAAAAAAAACTCGACTATCCAAAGTAAGCAATGCAGGGAAAAAACATGAAGCATATAGAATAACTTGATAGAGAAAAACAAATTAACTGAAAAACACAACCAAACCCTGCACCGCAGGTACAGATCAACTGAATAACACATGCAATCCTGCAACGGCAGGTATAGATCAACTGAATAACACATACAAGCCTGCAACCTCAGGTATAGATCAACCGAATAACACATGCAAGCCCGCAATGGCAGGTATAGATCAATTGAATAACACATGCAAGCCTGCAATGGCAGGTATAGATCAACTGAATAACAAATACAATCCTGCAACGGCAGGTATAGATCAACTGAATAAAACATGCAAGCCTGCAATGGCAGGTATAGATCAATGGAATAACACATACAAGCCTGCAATGGCAAGTATAGATCAACTGAATAACACATGCAAACCTGCAACGGCAAGTTGTATAGATCAACAGGAGAACACGTGTGAAACCCACATCGCACATAAAGAATAACACAGAGCTTGACAAATCCCAGGTGCCATGGCTCCTAAAATCGCTACTGCTGGCTCCTAACTTTTTTGATTCTATTTCATAAAATGTTCTGGAAGTTATATTTCCTTAAAATAACCAGACTGGCACCTGAATTGGCCTGGCTCTTAAAGGGTACAGAAGTTTGTCAATCTCTGGAAAAATCCCTGCATTGCAAGTACAACTGGAATGTAGAATTTTCATTGTAAGTTGTGAATCATATGAATCATGGGACCAAATAAGGTATTGTTACCCAGTTGTCCAACAAGCTTTTTCACTTATGCTAACACAATCTACATGTTTAACCCCTTAGTGACATGACTTTTTTGGCTTGTCCGACGCTTGGTGACATGGGCTGTTTTAACATTTCTGAGCAGTTTGTGTTTTGCTGTAATTTATTTCTGTCTCATTTAGTGTACCCGCACAAACTATATATCGTTTTTATCGTCATAAGAAGGGCTTTCTTTTGATACCATTATTTTGATAATAGCATATAATTTGATGTAAAAAAAATAATAAAATATGGCAAAAAAATTGAAAAAATTATTTTTTTATGACTTTTATTTGAAAAATCGTATACTCATGTACAAGAGACAACAAAAAAACACTGCTAAAAAGTTTCTAATATATGTCCTGAGTTCAGAAATAGCCCATGTTTTTATGTTTTTGTGCTTTTTTATTCATGTTACAGGGCCAGAACTATAAGTGGTGCAAAGCTATTTTAAAATCCCTTCTTTCAAAATTAGCGATAGTGACATTGATACACTGATTTCTGTACTAAATCCATGAATGACCCCCAACATGTACATATTTTTGAAAACTAGACAACTCAGGGCATTTAACTTGGGGTATTTTGACACATTTCATGTAGCCATTTTACCACCAATCTATGCCAAAGTTTGCAGCAAAAAATCTTTTTTTTTAATTTTTCACATATATTGCAATTTAGGTAAACATTACCTTAAAATGTGAAGGGGTATTTCCAAATAACACCTCAATATGTGTTCAGCAACATCTCCTGAGTACAGGGATACCACCCATGCATAGGTTTGTTGGTTTGTTTTGGGGCTAAAAGGCCACATTTAGGGGGTGCGCATTTTGGTTTTCCAACTTGGAATTCTGACATGCAGAAAACTTGTGCCCATGTCCCATTTGGGACATTTTTGAAGCCAGAAAGTGTATTCTACCCCACAAAACCATATATTTTTTTAAACTAGACATCCTAGGGTATTTCAAATGGTAGTATTTTAACACTTTCCATGCACTAATTATACTACCAGCCTATGTCAATGTTTTGGGTTGTAATTTTTTTTCACATACATTGTACTTTGGGCATGAATTCACAGATCCTGTTATATGTCAGTGCCAAACAACACCTCAATATGTGTTCAGCAACATCTCCTGAGTACAGGGATACCACCCATGTATAGGTTGGTTAGGTTATTTGGGGGTTAAAAGGCCACATTTGAGAGGTGCTCTTTTTGGTTTTCCAACTTGGAATTCTGACGTGCAGAAAACCTGCGCCCATGTCCCATTTGGGACATTTTTGAAGCCAAAAAGTGTATTCTATCCCACAAAACCATATATTTTTGAAAACTAGACACCCTAGGGTATTTCAAATGGTAGTATTTTAACACTTTCCATGCACTAATTATACTACCAGCCTATGTCAATGTTATGGATAGTAATTTTTTTTCACATACATAGTACTTTGGGCATGAATTCACAGATCCTGTTATATGTCAGTGCCAAACAACACCTCAATATGTGTTCAGCAACATCTCCTGAGTACAGGGATACCACCCATGTATAGGTTGGTTAGGTTATTTGGGGGTTAAAAGGCCACATTTGAGAGGTGCACTTTTTGGTTTTCCAACTTGGAATTCTGACGTGCAGAAAACCTGCGCCCATGTCCCATTTGGGACATTTTTGAAGCCAAAAAGTGTATTCTACCCCACAAAACCATATATTTTTGAAAACTAGACACCCTAGGGTATTTCAAATGGTAGTATTTTAACACTTTTCATGCACTAATTCTACCACCAGCCTATGTCAATGTTATGGATAGTAATTTGTTTTTCACATTCATTGTACATCGGGCATGAATTCACAGATCCTATTATGTGTCAGTGCCAAACAACACCTTAATATGTGTTCAGAAACATCTCCTGAGTACAGGGATACCACCCATGTGTAGGTTAGTTAGATTATTTGGGGGCTAAAAGGCCACGTTTAGGGGGGGGTGCATTTCCAACTTGGAATTTTGACATGTAGTCAGCCTGCGCCCATGTTCCATTTGGGACACTTTTGAAGCCTGTCAAAGTATTTTACCCCATAAAACCATATATTTTGGAAAACTAGACATCCTAGGGTATTTAAAATTGTGGTATTTTAACACTTTCCAAGTGCTAATTCTACCACCAACCTATGTCAAAGGGATGGGATGTCATTTTTTCCCCACACACATTGTAGTTCAGGCAGGAATTTTCAGATTCTGGTATTTGCCACTGCCAACCAACACCTCAATATGTGTTCAGCAACATCTCCTGAGTACAGGGATACCCCCCATGCATAGGTTTGTTGGTTTGTATTGGGTCTAAAATTCCACATTTAGGGGGTGCGCAATTCCAACCTGGAATTTTGACATGTAGTCAGCCTGCGCCCATGTTCCATTTGGAACATTTTTGAAGCCGTCCAATGAATTTTACCCCATCAAACCATATATTTTTGGAAAATAGACATCCTAAGGTATTTCAAATGGTGGTATTTTAATACTGTATAGGTACTAATTCTACCACCAGCCTTTGTAAAAGTTTGTGGTAGTACTTTTTTGGGAGTTTTTTTTCCACATGCATTGTACTTCAGGCATGAATTCACAGATTCTGGTATATGTCACTGCCAAACAACAACCCAATATGTTTTCAGCAACATCTCCCGAGTACAGGGATAGCACCCATGCATAGGTTTGTTGGTTTGTTTTTGGCTAGAAGGCAACATTTGTGAGATGCGCATCTCAAAATTCCAACTTGGAATTTTGACATGTAGTCAACCTGCGTCCGTGTCCTTTATGGGATATATCTTTGAAGCCAGCCAATGAAATTTACCCCCACCAAACCATATATTTTTTTATCTGTAGACCCCCATCACTACTTGTGGCAAGGGCTCAGCAGCCACCGATACATCGCTAGATGATGTATCAGAAAGCTGAATAGGGTCAAAATCGAACCCTGAGTCCGCGGCCTCAGAATCAGTGCGTAAGCAGTGATCTCGAGCAAAGAAGGGGTTAATAGCTCTTAGAAGAGCCTATCTAGTACTGTAATACATTACAGTACAAAGAAATTAATCCATAAAACAGTGCAGACAGCAAAACATACTGTTGCTGTGCAAGATTACTGCTTACACAGTGATGAATGGCAGGGGAGGGGTTAATACACAGTGAAAGACTTTCATAAAACCTGCCAATTTTATAAAATTTTATTTTATATCACTAATACTGATCTGTCTCTTTCCGTCACAAAAATGTAAGTGAGGAGAGGGAGGCAGATCAATATTTGTGAATATTGATCCGATTCATTTTGATCTGACCAGGGCGAATGGTGAGCTTAATTGAGAAATCACCAAACCGCCTTTGCCACTAATTCGCTGTTACTGATCGCTATGCGCTCAGGCAGCTTAAAAAAAAAAACCTCAAATATTTTTACTTTACATGTAATCCCCTAGCGGGTATGTGTAAAAAAAAAAATAAAAAAAAAATATGCAGACAGATAAAAATTGCTTTGGCGTCAATATCATTGCGTAAGCAGTGATCGACGGCAAATAAGGGGTTAATAACTCTTAGAAGAGCCTTTTTAGTACTGTAATAAATTACAGTACAAAAAAAATTAACCCCTAAAAAATGCACAAACAGCAAAAATAAATGCGCTGATGTGCACGATCACTGCTTATGCAAGATCAGTGGCAGGGAAGGGGTTAAACACAGGGAATTGCTTTAATAAATTTTTTTTTATTGTTTTATTATTTGTGTGTTGTGTATTTATTGTTTTTTTTAACTTTTAATTACTTTTGTAACTTTGATCTGTCTCTCTCCCTCACTAAAAAAAATGTGAGGAGAGGGAGGCAGATCATAACTGGTCAGATCAATATAGAGTTAATATTGATCTGACCAGTCAGTGGGGATGTTCAGGAGAGCATCCCCACTGCCTGTCAGTATGCCTGGCAGTCACTGATTGCCTCTGTGAAGAGGCAATCGTGTGACAGCCAGAGAGCACAGGAAGCAGGTACTTCCTGCCTCCTGTGCTCTTGCCCTTAGAAGGGCAGCGCCATCTTGGTCACTCAGTGACCAAGATCGTGCTTTTTTTTTTTGTGTTCCTGATTGCCTCGACTTGCGAGGCAATCAGAAACACTTTCTGAGCATAGGAAGCGAAAGATTCGCTTCCTATGCTCATTTTTTAAATGCCCGCGTTTTAAAGGCTCTGTGCCTTTAAAACCGGCATTTCGATCGCTCTCCGGAGCGATCGAAATGCCGACGGGCATTTTTTTTAGCATTGTACGATGCTTCCACACGGAAGCATCGTTACAATGCGGCTTGAGCACTGAAAGCGGAAAAACTCCGCTTTCAGTGCTCGTTTTGACACAGGACGGACTAGGTCCGTCCTGTGTCACTAACGCCTCGGCACACAGGACGGACCTAGTCCGTCCTGTGTCGCCAAGGGGTTAAAATAGCATATACCCATTTTTTCACTATATTTCTCTGAATGACTGCTCACCCTATACTCTGCCTTCTGTGCAAGTATAAAATCTCAGCTTCTGCAATAATCCAGGGTCCAGGTTCTTTCTGTCTCACCCCACTGGTAATGTCATCAGAAATGCTGCTTCAATAATTAAAAGAAACAAATCAAAATGCAGTACTTTACAAATGTGTGAATAAAAAAACATGTTGACTGATTCACCATCCCCCTGCGCCACAGGCATGGCAAGGTCCAGTTAATAACACACAACCTGCCAGCCACCGGCATGGCTAAGTCCAGTTTAAAACACACAGTCTGCCAGCCACCGGCATGGCAAAGTCTAGTTAATAATACACAGTCTGCCAGCCACCGGCGTGGCAAAGTCCAGTTTATAACACACAGTCTGCCAGCCACCGGCATGGCTAAGTTCAGTTAATAATACAGTCTGCCAGCCACTGGCGTGGCAAAGTCTAGTTAATAATACACAGTCTGCCAGCCACCAGCGTGGCAAAGTCTAGTTAATAACACACAGTCTGCCAGCCACCAGCATAGCTAAGTCCAGTTAATAACACACAGTCTGCCAGCCAACGGCGTGGCAAAGTCAAGTTAATAATACACAGTCTGCCAGCCAACGGCGTGGCAAAGTCAAGTTAATAATACACAGTCTGCCAGCCACTTGTGTGGCAAAGTCCAGTTAATAACACACAGTCTGCCAGCCACCGGCGTGGCAAAGTCCAGTTAATAACACACAGTCTGCCAGCCACCAGCGTGGCAAAGTCCAGTTAATAATACACAGTCTGCCAGCCACCGGCGTGGCAAAGTCCAGTTAATAACACACAGTCTGCCAGCCACCGGCGTGGCAAAGTCTAGTTAATAACACACAGTCTGCCAGCCACCGGCATGGCTAAGTCCAGTTAATAACACACAGTCTGCCAGCCACCGGCGTGGCAAAGTCTAGTTAATAACACACAGTCTGCCAGCCACCGGCATGGCTAAGTCCAGTTAATAACACACAGTCTGCCAGCCACCAGCGTGGCAAAGTCTAGTTAATAACACACAGTCTGCCAGCCACCAGCGTGGCAAAGTCCAGTTAATAATACACAGTCTGCCAGCCACCGGCGTGGCAAAGTCTAGTTAATAACACACAGTCTGCCAGCCACCGGCATGGCTAAGTCCAGTTAATAACACACAGTCTGCCAGCCAACGGCGTGGCAAAGTCCAGTTAATAACACACAGTCTGCCAGCCACCGGCGTGGCAAAGTCCAGTTAATAACACACAGTCTGCCAGCCACCAGCGTGGAAAAGTCCAGTTAATAATACACAGTCTGCCAGCCACCGGCGTGGCAAAGTCTAGTTAATAACACACAGTCTGCCAGCCACCGGCATGGCTAAGTCCAGTTAATAACACACAGTCTGCCAGCCAACGGCGTGGCAAAGTCCAGTTAATAACACACAGTCTGCCAGCCACCGGCGTGGCAAAGTCCAGTTAATAACACACAGTCTGCCAGCCACCAGCGTGGCAAAGTCCAGTTAATAATACACAGTCTGCCAGCCACCGGCGTGGCAAAGTCCAGTTAATAACACACAGTCTGCCAGCCACCAGCATAGCTAAGTCCAGTTAATAACACACAGTCTGCCAGCCAACGGCGTGGCAAAGTCAAGTTAATAATACACAGTCTGCCAGCCAACGGCGTGGCAAAGTCAAGTTAATAATACACAGTCTGCCAGCCACTTGTGTGGCAAAGTCCAGTTAATAACACACAGTCTGCCAGCCACCGGCGTGGCAAAGTCCAGTTAATAACACACAGTCTGCCAGCCACCAGCGTGGCAAAGTCCAGTTAATAATACACAGTCTGCCAGCCACCGGCGTGGCAAAGTCCAGTTAATAACACACAGTCTGCCAGCCACCGGCGTGGCAAAGTCTAGTTAATAACACACAGTCTGCCAGCCACCGGCATGGCTAAGTCCAGTTAATAACACACAGTCTGCCAGCCACCAGCGTGGCAAAGTCTAGTTAATAATACACAGTCTGCCAGCCAACGGCGTGGCAAAGTCAAGTTAATAACACACAGTCTGCCAGCCACTTGTGTGGCAAAGTCCAGTTAATAACACACAGTCTGCCAGCCACTGGCTTGGCAAAGTCCAGTTAATAACACACAGTCTGCAAGCCACAGGCATGGCAAAGTCTAGTTAATAAAACACAGTCTGCCAGCCAGCGGCGTGGCAAAGTCCAGTTAATAACACACAGTCTGCCAGCCACTTGTGTGGCAAAGTCCTGTTAATAACACACAGTAATAGCTACGGGCGTGGAAAAGCCCAGTAATGTCTAGCTAATCTCTACAGTTCCTATTATACATAGCCAGCCAAAGGGCTTCCATGATGCTGGCTAGGCATAACAGAAAGGGTAGTCATAGCTCGCTAACTAGTCATATTCAAATAATCACTGTAAAGCAAAATATATTACAATATATAATACCATCACCCTAGACTCCCTCCCTCCACATAAAGTGCATACCCCCATAAATATATTACACTATCTAATGCATGGGTCGTCAACCTGGTCCCTACCGCCCACTAGTGGGCGTTTTGGGATTCCAGGTGGGCGGTAGGGACTTTGGAGGTTAAAACCTCCTTTTGAGCAAGCGGGCGAGTGGGCGCGCGCACACGCGAGCGCACACATCAGGAAACCTACGTGCGCGAGAATGCGTGCGGTAGGATTTTCAGAAGCACACATCAATCAACCTCCAGGGACGGGCGGGAGCGAGCGCACGCAAACACGTGGGAAGAGGAAGGGGAGGAGTGGAAACTGATAGCAGGGACAGGCAGAAGCAGGCAGAAACGGAGCAGAGCAGTTGCAAAAGAAAAGTTATAGGCAGGAGAAAGAGAATTGTTGGCTAGTAATAATAAGTGGGCTAACTAGCTCAGCCTTACTTTTGTAGCTCAGGAAGGTAAAAGAAAGGAGATAAAAAGGAAAAAATAAAAAAAAATAACAAAAAAAGGAAGAAAAATAGAGAAAAGGGGATAAAATAAAGGAGGAGAGTAAGCAGTGTTTAGTCTGGCTCATAAATTAAGTTTTGTTTTCTTATAAAATAAAATAAAAAAATAAGTAAGGGAAGGAGAAAATAAAAAAATAGGAAAAAGAGATCCTTAATATAGTGATATACTATAAGGAAGGTAAAGAAGCAGGCAGGAAAAGGAATTTCTTTTGATGGTGACATTAATAAAAATTGGCACCTAATACAACATTGTTTTTGGTGTTAGTAATAAAAGGGAAAAAAGCACTGTGTGGAGTGCAGATCAAAACGTAAAAAAAAAAATAAAGAAATAAAAAGATAAATGTACGTACATTTATTTTTTTTAAAACACCCTCCTTTCTAAAAAATATTCCGCGCTTGCGCGAAAACTGGTGGGCGGTAAGGAAATTTTTCCATCAAGAAAGATGCATTAGTGGGCGGTAGGTAGAAAAAGGTTGACTACCACTGATCTAATGCATCCCCTTCCCTCCACGTACCTAATAAATACATTACAAATTATAATTCGCTCTCCATTGCAGCCCCCTCTATTTACAGTTCCTCCTCCACACAAAAATATAATATTAACATATCTAATTCACTCAAAAATCTACTGTGATGCTGCAAATGCACTTTATTATAGAAAGTCAGTGGGAATTATGATGGATCAAGTATTAAATGAATGGACCAGAAATATATTGCAAACACTCAATTGTAATTAACTGTGAATAATAAAACAGCATTTTTTGCATTTACTGACTTTCTGCACCCTTACCAGCCCGTTTTATTATTCACAGTTTATTATAATTAAGTGTTTAATTGCATAATGTGGTGTGTTTTTAAACAATTGGTACCTCAAAATGTTTGCAGGGCAGTTCCCAAACGCTCTGCTCATCAGGCACTGCATGCAAAGGGAAGTGACTGATGAGCATTGAGGGTGTGGGAAAGAGCGCCGCCCGGAAATGCGCAAATTACGTCATATCCGGCGGCAAGACTGAAAGCAGAGCATTAAGCGATCGGCAAAGGGAGGAAGAAAGACATCTTTCCTCCCTTGCGGCTGATCGCGTTCTGAAAAAAACCTATGCGGCCGGCCACGGGGAGCGGACTATTTTTTTTACACATGTGGCTGCGGCCAGTCGGAGCGGCCCCAGGGCCGGCGGCCTACCGGGGAATTTCCCGGTATCCCGGTAGGCCAGTCCGGCCCTGCACCTGCTGCTGTTTTTTGGATCTTACAGGAAAACTACTCTATATAGTTTAGATATAGAGCATTATTAATGAAAGAGAGAATTGCAGGGAATTGCCGCTGAATGGTAGAATTTTTCTAACTCAGCTACTTTGTCCCTTCTCAATTCCCTGACTAGGTATCACTTTACAGAGGATACAAAGATTCCAACGGATTGCAATAGCAAGCTGGCTAGTTTTGCCAGTTTTTATCCCATGCCGCAATAATTCAGCACAGAACCCAATAATACGGAGGAGGAGGAGCACAGGGCTCCACGCTGGCCTCCAGCAAAAAAAGGTACATGTTGGCTGTTATGGGCCTTAAACACGGCAAGTCAGGAGGTTCTGCTGGGCAAGCTGGGAGAAAAGGGGCAACACCGGTGAGCAGAAGCACTATGCTGCTGTGCCTAAGACGTTATAGTAGGTGCGATGAAGCAAAACTTTTGGACACGGGGTTCCGGGTAGGCTTCCATACCCCCTTTACCCTGGGCCCCGGTCACATCTCACACCGAAATTTGAAGTCTGTGATTCAATTTCCAGGCTTAGTGTAGGACACATTACATAAGGAGATGGCTTTCCCATAACCTCCTATGGACAATTTACAGGTTTCTCTTCTGGGGGATTGATACCACCTTTCTTATACCAAGGGTCGATCAGTGAATGATAATATTAACAGGAACCTACATCATTTGACAAGGCAGTGGATTTGGTTTGGGATGCGGGTCCCGGGCGCTGATTGCAAAGGCCGACATTGAGCTGGGTTTTCGCCTCCTCCCCATTCACCCAGAATGTCACCACTTTCTGGGTTGTTGGTTCGATCATGGGCTCTATGTGGACCTCTGTCTGGGATGCCTACTTCAAGAAAACTAGCACTTTTCCCAAATTGGTGGTCAAGAGGGTGGCAGGAAATTGATTTCCTGTGTGTGGGACCTAGGCAGTCGGATTCCTGCCTGGTCCTTCTCCACTCGTTAAAGCAGGTCGCCAGCCTTTGGAGCCCCTCTGGCTGCTGAGAAGAGAGAAGGTTCCTCAAAATGTCTTAGCTTCCTGGGGCTGGAAATCAACTTGGTGGTTGGAGTCTGTCAGCTCCCAGCTGACAAACTAGTTTCGCTGGAGGTCCGCAGGGCAATTTGTCAGGCAAAAAAGTCACCGTGAGGCAACTGCAATCATTGGTTGGCCGAATGAATCTACCATGATTAATTAATTGGATTCTGTCTGTGCATATATGCATCCTACATACTGCCAGGCTGCACCTTGCATGCTCTGTCTGCAGCATGTGGAACACATATGTGTCCCTGGAAACATGGCCGATGTTGACAACTATGCCCATTTGCCATTAACTGTCTGTCTTTCACCCTACTGACCAGCTTCCCTTAGATCCCTCCTTTCATCTGATTGGTCTCTCTCCCAGTCACTCTGACTTCCTTTACCTTGGGATTGGCTGGTCTCTTTTTATTCCCTCCTCTTTATTCATGTTTCCTCTGCCTGTGCAGGAGCTGATAACTGGGAAGATCATTATTAATACTCCAGCTGTTGAGACTACATTTCCAATGACTCTTTGCCAGTATGTTAAGCATCATGGGAGGGAGATGCTTAACAGAGTGCCAAAGGTTAGGTATCATATGATTATGGATTGGCACTGCAGCTGCTGTGGAATGCACATCTCATGATTCTCAGCCATCCATTTGGTTGCCTGAACATCATGATACATGTAATAACAGCACCACTGCTGCTTAACGACCAAGTGTCATTGTTGCTAGGTCTCCAAAAGACCTGGGGCTGGAGCCCAGGGCAGATTTGATAGAAGTGGAGTGAATGCTTAGGCGGGCATACAGATGAATATATGAGATGCCAATTAACAATAAGTATATTTGGGTAAATATCAGGGCGCAACAAATCCCAGGCACCACAAAATTAGACCTGGCACCCGGGTATTATTGTCCCCACATGGTGCCCTCGCTGCTGAGATCATTTTTTGTTTTTGTATTATCCAGTGGAGCACGAGGGGCAAGTGTGTGCACCTACTTCCTGGTATGTCCCCATGCGCACCACACTATAATGAGTGCCGGGTGTGCTCAGCAGGACTAGAAACAATGATGGTCTGTGCCTGTGTGAGAGGCACAGACCAGACTGGAATGAGGTATGGCAGCAAGAGGGGGGGGACATATTGATGTACTTTTTGAATCTTAAACAGCAAAAAAAAAACTGCTGGCTTGTGTGTAAGTGTGTGTGACTGACTGACTGTTGGTGTGTGATTGAGTATGTGTGTGTCTGTGACTGAATATGTATGTGTGACTAGCTGTATGTGTGTCTGTCTGTGACTGTGTTGTTTGTCTGTATGTATGCTACTGACTGTATGTGTGTGTGTGTCTGTGTGTTACTGAATGTATGTGTGTGTGTCTGTATGTTACTGAATGTATGTATGTGTGTGTGTGTGTCTGTATGTTACTGACTGTTTATGTGTCTGTATGTTACTGACTGTTTATGTGTCTGTATGTTACTGAACGTGTGTGTGTGTCTGTATGTTACTGACTGTATGTGTGTGTCTGTATTTTACTGGATGTATGTGTTTGTATCTGTATTTTACTGAATGTATGTGTGTCTCTGTATGTTACTGACTGTATTTGTGTTTCTGTATGTTATGGACTGTATGTTTGTGTGTGTCTGTATGTTAATGAGTGTCTGTCTGTACAAAGTAATATTAAGAAGAGAAGTTTATAACCTAATAAATCCATATAAAGATTTATAGTATAAAAAAATTTACTGACTGCATCTGTGTGTGTCTGTGTGTATGGTACTGACTGCATGTGTGTGTCTATCTGTGTATATGGTCTTGACTGTATGTGACTGGCTGCAGGGCCGATTCTGGGCGGGTGCACGGGGTGCACCGCGCCCAGGCGCTGCATAGCTGTGAAAGATGGGGGCGCCTGGACTGCTGCGGGCCGGCACACAGAGCAGGCGCTGCTATCACAATGATTGATAGCAGCACGCCTTTGCTCATGCCGGGCGCCCTGTATGTTTGTAGTGATCCTCCTCCATTGAGGGAGCCAAGTACAGCACACGTAAACGCACCTCAGTGGGCGGAGCTCAGCGCGAAGGGTGCATGCTATAAAAAAAACTATTTTTAACGTTAAAAAAGAAAATCTTTGTGTAAGGGTGTCTGTGTGTATTAGGAGTGACTGTGTATATCTGTGAGTGTGTGTCTGTGAGTGACTGTGTATATGTGAGTGTGTGACTGTGTATATGTGAGTGTGTGACTGTGTATATGTGAGTGTGTGTATGTGAGTGTGTTTGGGATTCATTGTGTATATGTGAGTGTGTTTGGGATTCATTGTGTATATGTGAGTGACTGTGTATGAGTGTGCATCTGAGAGTACATGCAAGTGTGTGTCTGAGTAACTATGTACATGCAATTGTATGTCTGTGAGTGACTGCACACATGTGAGTGTGTGTCTGTGAGTGACTGCACACATGTGAGTGTATGTCTGTGAGTGACTGCACACATGTGAGTGTGTGTCTGTGAGTGACTGCGCACATGTGAGTGTGTGTCTGTGAGTGACTGCGCACATGTGAGTGTGTGTCTGTGAGTGACTGCGCACATGTGAGTGTGTGTCTGTGAGTGATTGTGTATGTGTGAGTGTGTGTCTGTGAGTGATTGTGTATGTGTGAGTGTTTGTCTGTGTATATGTGATTGTGTGTCTGTAAGTGACGGTGTATATGTGAGTGTGTGTGCGTGTGTCTGTAAGTGACGGTGTATATGTGTGTGCGTGTGTCTGTAAGTGACGGTGTATATGTGTGTGTGTGTGTCTGTAAGTGACGGTGTATGTGTGTGTGTGTCTGTAAGTGACAGTGTATATGTGAGTGTGTGTATCTGTAAGTGATGGTGTATATGTGAGTGTGTGTGTCTGTAAGTGACGGTGTATATGCAGTGGTGTATCTTGATTTTGTGCTGCCCTAGGCAGACAAAATCCGGGCACCCCCCTACCCAAGCTGCACACCCACGTTACACACCTAAGACATGCCCCATCACCTCCATTACATGACCCCACATCACACATAACATTCAGACTCACATCAAGCTCATACTCCCATCACACACACACTCCCATCACACTCAGTCACACATTCCTACTCCCATCACACTCAGTCACACACATTCTGACTCCCATCACACTCAGTCACACATTAACTCCGACCACACTGTCACACACTGACTCCCATCACAGTCAGTCACACACAGACTCCCATCACACTCATACTCACAACCACCATTTTCATTTTTCCATTTGAACCAGCTTACCTTCTGCTGTACTCTGACAGGCAGGGGGCGGAGACTTTACGCTGGCGCGTGTGTCGGGGAACGAAGGGAGGGGAAGTGAGGGAGCCCGATCATGACAAGCAGCACCGGGTGAGGGGAAGACTGAAAGGAGCGGCGGGGGTGGGAAGGGAAAAGAGAGGGAGGGGAGGGAACAATTTTTTACACAACGGAGAAGAAAGTAAAAATCTTTGCCGCACCAGAAGGGTTTAAAGCACCAGTGTGCTTTAACAACCTCTGGGAAAGTGCCGCCCTAGGCGAGCGCCTTGTTTGCCTCGCGGTAGATACACTACTGTGTATATGTGAGTGTGTGACTGTGTATATGCGAGTGTGTGTCTGTGAGTGACTGTGTATGTGTGTCTGTATGTATACACTCACATAACATGCATTAATACACACTCACTAATACACACACACATAACGCTCATCAGAACACCTACATAACATACACAATCACACTAATACACACTCACATAACACTTGTGATTACTCACATAACATGCATTAACACATAATCACACTAATACAAGCTCACTAATACATACATACAAGCACACACTCACATAAAGTTCACTAAAATACTCATTTTCTCCATTAGTAATCACACTGGGTTTCTACTTTTCTTTTTTTTTTTTATAATTTATAATAAAGTTTTGATACTTTAATTTAGATTTCTTGAATACATTTGTGAAGGGGGAGGAGTTAGTATTATAGCCACGCCCAACAAGGGGGCGCCCCAAAAAATCCTGCACCCAGGCGCACGTGACCATAGGATCGGCCCTGACTGGCTGTATGTGTGTGTCTCTCTGTCACTGACTGTATGTATGTATGTATGAATGTATGTGTGCGTGTGTGGCTGACTGCGTATTTGACCGTCTGTGATTGGGTGTGTATGTTGGGTGAGTGTGTGTGTGACTCCAAAAGTTTGTGCATGTTTGTGTGTATGTGCCGTTTTCTGGCTCCTGGATTTTTTTGCTGGCTCCTAAAATTCAGTTAAATTTGTCAAGCCCTGGTATATGAATAATATTCCTATGATTTGCTTTTTCCTTCACATGTTGCTGTGTTCCTATTTCCCTTTTTTTATCAGATCCACTTTGATTATTAAATGATTAGATTTTTCATTATAAACTTATATTCTAAATACTACATTTTGTGTATGTGTCATTTATCAAATTGTTTAACAGATTATAGAATTTATCAGAATTATTTACAAAGAATACAACCTAATATTACTAAAAGGAAAAAAACCTCAAGTAAATAAAACAGGTTTGTAATTACTCATATACACACAGACACACACAGACACGCAGTACAAGCACGCTGTCTCACACAGACACGCATAACAAGCACGCTGTGTTACACGGACACACATAAGCACGCTGTGTCACACAGACACACACACACAAGCACACTGTGTCACACAAATACACATGCTGTCTCTCTCTCACACACACACACACAATGTCTCACACACGTCTCCAACAGACACACACAAGCATGCTGTCTTGAAATTAAATATATACAATTTCTAATAATTTAAATGTGCATAAAATAATTTAATACATATAAATAAAAAAACATAAATACAAATATACACAAAAATACAAAAAACACAATGACATAAACATATGTTCTATGGCATAAATATAATTTGCATTACCAACAGAGCATCAAAATATATAGATACATAAAACATCCAAAATAAAGACCACTAAAATAGCTGAAAAAATCCAAATAAGGAAAATACCTTAACAAGTAACCGTATGGGCTCACTGGGTCTGGCCACAGGCACCCGCACTAGAAGTCACCATAAACTCCAGGAAACTGTTGCACGTGATCTCGCAAGGATAAGCCAGGCTCAGGCCACAAAGAACAAGGATGGCAGGTATAGCCTATAGGGCGTGAGGTGTGTGAGCCCGCTGGCTGCAGAGCGCTTCTGGGTGTCACACGGCAGCTTGCAAGGGGGCAGATTGGCAGTTAAATGCGCCCTTATTCACAGACACCATTACACACACAGACACAGAGATACCCTTAAACACATAGACACTTTTATGCACAGACTCACAGACACCCTTACACACACACTCCTAGACACTTTTATGCACAGACACACACATATACACACACACCCCCAGACACCCTTACACACACGCCCAGACACCCTTACACACACACACACCGACACACTCAGACACCCTTACACACACACACACACACACACACACACACCCTTACACACACACCCCCAGACACCCTTACACACACACACACCCAGACACCCTTACACACACACACACACCGACACACTCAGACACCCTTACACACACACACACACACCCCCAGACACCCTTACACACACACACACCCAGACACCCTTACACACACACCGACACACTCAGGCACCCTTACACACACACACACACACACACACACCCTTACACACACACCCTTACACACACACACACACACACCCAGACACCCTTACACACACACACACACCCAGACACCCTTACACACACACACACACACACACACACACACACACACACACACACACAGACAGACAGACACCCTTGCAGATTTTTCTTTCATCAGTAGTGGTGTCTGAACCATCTCCCTCCCTGCTCCTTTACCTTTTATTTGCAGGGAGGGGGACGATTCAGGTACACCGTCTGTCTCCATGCGCTGCAGCGAGGGGGCGGAGCACGCACCCCTTAGCGCTTCTCTCAGCTCCACATGCCCGATGGAGGCACGCTGCCCTACACGCAGCCAGACACAAACAGGGCTGCGTGAGGGCTTGAACACCGCGCCGGATATGAAATCATATCATATCCGGCACACTACACTAGAAGACAGGGGGAGATGCTGGGTGGTCCCAGGGGTCGCCACAGGCAACCAACAACGACAGGTCCGCGACCCCTGCAGTTACCCACCGCTTGCAGAGGGAAAAAAAAACAGGTTTGGTGACTCGGGATTCGGGGCTATGGGGATGATATTCGGGGCTTCAGCCCCAGTAGCCCCCCCCTAGCGATGCCTCTGCTGTGCATCACGGAGCTGGACTACGCAACACAACATTAACTTTTGTTGACTGCAACTCCCATGATGTTAAGCGAGTAACATTGCTAGTGGAACACTAACTTTGTTGACTGAATCTACAATAATATTCAACCAGCCATATTGCTAGTTTAACCCCTTAGTGACAAGACATTTTGACCTTGACTTTCCCTTGGTCACAAGGGCTGTTTTTACATTGATGGGGTTTTTGAGTTTAGCTGTAATTTTCTTCTCTGTCACACACTGTACCCACATAAATTATATGTTGTTTTTATCGTCATAAGAAGGGCTTTCATTAGATACCATTATGTTCATCATATCTTATAATTTACTACATAAAAATCATAAAATATGAGGAAACATTTTTAAAAAAAACCCCACTTTTTCTAACTTTGACCTAAAATATAATTTACACAAATACAATCATTAAAAAAGACCCCATCTGCGGAGGCATGCTGCGTGACGTGTGACGTAGGGTGTGTCGCTTGGGTCCGGCGGGCGTCTATCAGCAGCTCAGCGTGGTGCACCTTTCCTTGCCTGAACAACCTATATGCTAACCTTTTCCAGCATCTAGGAAACGGCTGGAGTGTAAGCCCTACTCTGCTCTCTGCCTCTAAACTGTGGATCTACCTCTAAAATCATTGAGAGGGTGGCGTCTGCTAGTCTGTGGTACTCCATATACCACATTGAAGGCATTAAAGTGGGGACAAGCATCTTGGAACTCGACACAAGCTAAGTGGTTGAATTCTGCTATACTTAGTTATACACTGTTGTGTTAACAACTTGCACTGCCTGCATGGGTACCCACTGCTAATATATGTTTACTAGAGGCTTAATGCTGGAACTACTTCATTTTGTAGGATAGAAACCCATATTAAACTTATGTCAAAAGCATATTGACCCCCATATAGGGGCATATTGGAGGCACTTGCTAACCTAGCATCAGTGGGAAACTATTAATGCATCCCAAGCGGCCAAATCCTGCTATATTTAATTAAACACTGCTGTGCCACTCCTGAGGAAAACCTACTGAACCTCTATAGGGGGCTATTGAACGCTCTTCTCGGCTCAGCCAATGGGAATCCTTTGATCCGAGCTAAGGGTCTAAACTTTGCTATACTTTTAAACACTGCTGGGTCATTGTTGCTGAAAATCTTTGAACCATCTGGGAAGCTTCTGATGCAGCTAAATGCTCAAATCTCGCTATACCTAATTAAGCACTGCTGTGTTATCGCTTCGTAAACTTACCAAGCCTCTATAAGGGGGCTTACTGGAGGCATTTCTCAGCTTAGTAATAGTAGGAAACTACTTACGCAAGTCAATTGGCCAAACCCTGCTACATTTAATTGTTTGCCATACGCTGCATCATTGTTGCAAAAATCTATTGAATCTTAAGATATAGGGCTATATTGCATTTTTGTGTTTAGTAACAGAGGGAAACCCCTGATGTAAGCAAAGCGGTTAAAACCTCGCTATATTTAACTAAATACTGCTGTGTCCATTAATCTTCTATACCCACTAAACCTCTATATAGGGAGGCATTAGAGGCACTTTCAAGCTCAAGTAATACCAGGTGATGTGTGCCTGATAAATCCTGATTGATGTTTGCACTCGGTGGGGGGAATTACACCACACTTCAGTAGATTTTTCAGTAATTGAGAGGACTGTATTGAATACTTTAAATACATATATTGTATTGGGCTCACTTTGTCATTAAAGCTCCTTCTTAGAAGGACCTGACAATAAGCTGTCTCTCTGATACAGCAAACTCTGAGTAGCCCTAAAACATAGTCAGTTTTTTCCTCCTTCTTCCCCCCCTCCTTTTTTTTTTTTTGTTATTTAAAATGGCCCCCAAGAAGGATAAGGAGAGGGAAAAACCTAAGAAAACTGCGGGAATCAATACTTTCTATTCCCCCAAATCTCTGACTAATCCCCCAGAGTCGGTATCCAAATCAGCATCAAATTCATCAGCAGAGGAAAGTGTACTGGATAGTTCTTCAATTCCTTCAATTTCCCATAGCTCTTTTAGCTCCGCACTCGAAAACCTATATGAAAGGATTAAAACTGACTCAGATAAAAATCTCGCCGAAATTAAGTTGGAGATCTCACAACTTCATCTGACTCTGGTAACTCAGTCATCACAAATCAATCTTCTACAAGAAGGCCTGAGTCAGATCCAGCAGGCCAATCTCCAGCTTAAAAATGAGGTCCTTGAAGCAAAAGGTCATAGATTTGGAAGATCGCTCACGGAGACGAAACCTAAAATTCCGTGGAATAACAGAATCTATTAAAAATGCTGATTTGGAAACTTTCCTTATTGATTTTTTGAAGCAGCACCTGAATCCTGAGATAATTGGGATACTCCCGTTTGAGAGGATTCACAGACTTCCCAGACCGTTAAATCTTCCCTAGGATGTTCCCAGAGACGTGATTGTCTGTTTCCATAACACCAGAGTTAAGGATCTTCTATTAAAGCAAAACAGAGCTAACCCAACTCAGGATCCTAAATTCTCTTTGATATCCCTATATGCGGACATATCTCAGGACACTAGAACCAAGAGGAGAGAATTTAGCTCACTCACTACTATTCTTCGTACAAATGCTATCCAATATAAATGGGGGTTCCCTACTAAATTGATAATTTTATACCAGGGCAAGTCCTACTTTTGTGAGTGTCAGGTAGAGGCTAGAGATTATATGCTAAATTGGGGCTTGATCCCTAAAGTTTAACAGTTTAATTGTAAGATCTATATGAATATTTCTGGGCTGAGCGCAAGACGAGATAACTGATTTAACACGGAGCGGGGAGGAGCTGGGGATGAGTGTCATCTCATTTTCCCTCCCGGCCCCCCCCCCTTTTTTTTTTTTCTTTTTAGCTGTTAAATGTTGCTATGAAATTCAAATGATTCTATTTTAAGGATTATGATACATTTTCTCCTCTCCCCTCTTTATCTTTTCCTCTCACATAAAATACTAGGCACTCGTGTCTAAAACAAATTTGCTTTGAACCATTTTAGCGATATTTCTCACCCACAAATGTATTTTTTAAGGTTCATATTTTATTGTATCGCATGCATAAAATCCCTAGGTGAAGGGGTTTCCCCCCCCCCTTTTTTTTTTTTTCACATAAAAGACACGACACTTGCCGTTAAGACAAATCTGCTTTGAATCACTTTTAGCGACATTTCTCGCCCACACATGATTTTTTATGTTTTTTTATGGTATAACTCTTGTAGAAAGGAAATGTTTTATTATATAAAGCTTTGTTTTTTTCACCTTTCTCCTTTCCCCCCCCCCCCCTCACATAAAAGATAGGACACTTGCTTGTAAAACCAACTTGTTTTGAATCACTCTGAGTGATATGCCTTACCCCCCCCCCTCACATAAAAGATATGACACATTCCTGTAAATCCAATTTGTTTTGACTCATTTTGAGTGATATGTCCTTCTTTTTTTTTTTTTCTCTTTTCTCTCTATGGTATAACACCAGTTCAAAGAAGGAAAATTTTTGCGCTTGCAATTAAGATAAACTTGTTTCGAATCACTTTGAGCGATATATCTCGTCTTTAGGGTATATATAGGATATTGCACATATGCTCCTTCCCCCTCTCCCCCCCTTTTTTATTTATTTATTTATTTTTATTTTTTTTCTTTCTTCCTCTCTCCCTTTCCCTCCCCTTCTCCCTTACTTGCTATTACATATCGCCTTGCCTTCACCCTGGTCCCCCTCAGTCACTTGTTTGTATCCCGCGGTGGTTACGGGATTTAGATTGGTGGGCTCTGCGACCTACACATCGATGTTCGATGTTGTCGCACACCCCCCCAATAAGATTGTTAGTATATGTGTATACCTGTCTGTTTGTTGTCTTTTTTTTTTTTTTTCTCCCCTTCCGCCCGGATCCCCGTGTCTGCCCCGTTCCTCCTTGCGCCTCCGAGGTAACTCTAGTAGGCAATACTAGCTATGCCTATTAAATTGTTGTCTATTAACGCCCAGGGCCTTAACTCCCCACAAAAGCGCTCCTATCTTTATGATCTCCTTAGACAAAATAAGATATATGTCTGTTTTGTTCAGGAGACTCACTGGAAATTGGATAGCTCGAAGCTTTGGAAGTTTCGCAGATTCCCTATTGTTTTTTAATCCTCCCTCTCAGATAGAAAGAAAAGGGGGGTGGCAATTATTATTTCGGCAGCTCTCAAATTTGAACTTATCCATAGAGAGTCTGATCCTAATGGTAGATTCTGTATAATTATTTGCAGAATCAATGATATTTCTTTTACCCTGGTTAATATTTACGCTCCCTCCGACGGTACGGTGAGCTTCCTGAACAGACTGACTGACCGAGTCGATACTCTCCAGCAGGGGGTGTCTATCTATGGGGGAGACTTTAATACTGTAGCAGATCCCATTCTTGACAGGGGACTACCCGTTGGGGCCAGGCTGGATTCAAGATCTAGGAAATATGCAGACTCGTTCGCTAAGTTCCTCTCAATGAATGATCTCTATGATACTTGGCAAGTTAATCACCCAAATGAGAGGGATTTTACATTTTATTCCAACCCACATCATTCTTATTCTAGGATCGATCTTTTTCTTATGCGCTCTGCTCATTTGGACGGCTGTGTGGGGGCCCGCATAGGTAGTATTTCTTGGTCCGATCATGCCCCCATTTTCCTCGACATTAGAGATAATGTTGAATATCGAGTAAGATCTAAATGGCGCCTGAATGAATCTATTTTAGCATCGGAGGCTAATAAACTTGAACTACGTGCCTCAGCCCAAGATTTTCTTGGCATTAATGATAACTCTGAGGTTGGAGACCAGACATTATGGTGTGTGTTCAAGTGTTATATGCGTGGGATCTTGATTAAAATGGGCTTTATAGCCAACAAAGCTCGAGGTAAACCAATGTCGGACCTTTATATAGAACTCGCTAGGCTTGAAAATCGCAATAAACAGTCCCCTACTCTAGATCTTGCTAGCGCTATAAACAGGGTCCGTTGAAATTAGAAGACCAATTTAAAAAGGCAATATCTAGATTAAAAACTAAGTGGTATCTTAATAACGGTAGGCCTAGCAAAATACTCACAAGGCAGATCAAGTTCTTGAATTATCAATCCAGAATTAATAAGATCTGCTATGATGGGAAGACACATCTTTCCCCCCGCCAGATTAGTGCCGCATTTGGTCAATACTACAAGTCTCTGTATAATCTCCCACCAACGGGTCGCTCTGTATCTCAGATTAGGGGTTTTCTGCGTAGTCTAGGTCTTCCCAGGGTCTCGGAGGAGAGATTGACATCATTGAATCAACCTATTTCGGAAACTGAACTTACAATGGCTTTATAAACCATTAAGAAAGGTAAGGCCCCGGGCCCTGATGGACTTTCGTCATCTTTTTATTATACTCTTCAATCAGTCATTACACCCCTATTACTTAGAGTTTTTAGGGAATCAGCCCTACTAGGTACCTTCCCCCCTGAGATGCTGGAGGCTTCTATTACTCCGATTCTTAAAAACGGCAAAGATCCCTCTCTGATCCCTAATTACAGGCCTATATCCCTGATAAACCTTGATGTCAAGCTCTTCTCCGGGATCCTGGCAGCGAGACTCAGAGGCATTATTCCTGACCTCGTACACCCGGATCAGACAGGGTTTATACACAATCGTTCAGGGGATGACAGTACCAGAAGAGCCTTGAATCTCTTGCATCGGATAAGATCTGAACATATTCCGGTAGTTTTCCTCGCCCTCGATGCAGAGAAGGCATTCGATAGGGTAGACTGGCGTTTTTTGTCAGGGACCCTGGAGGCCTTTGGTCTATCTGGGGCTTTTAAGGATGGCGCCATGGCTCTCTACTCTGCACCGAGGGCCAGGATCTCAGGCCCATTTCTGGGCTCGGATTACTTTAATGTTAATAACGGCACTAGGCAGGGGTGCCCTCTTGCGCCTCTTCTGTACGCCCTCGGTATTGAGCCCCTTGCCGCACTAATAAGGAGGGCAACTCAGGTTAGGGGTATCCAGGTAGGTAACCAGGAGCACAAAATCTCTCTCTATGCGGATGATGTGCTCCTATCTTTGTCATCTCCGGAATCATCTATACCACAGACCCTCTCTTTGATCGATCAATATTCTTCCTATTCTTATTACAAAATTAACTTAGCCAAGACCCAGGTCCTCATGAGCTCTCTCTCAACCTTTCAGCTCGATGAACTTTCCAAGGTAGGGGGCATTAAGTGGCACAGTAAAACCCTGGATTACCTGGGAATCAAGATTGTCCTGGATCCCAGACAAACATTATTCCTGAATTATGAAACCCTCATTCAGGACCTTAGAGATCTTTTTCGGCGTTGGAGGGGTATAGAGCCCTCATGGATGGGACGACTCAATATTCTTAAGGCATATGTAGTCCCAAAGGTTTTGTTCCTGATGAGGGCAATACCTATGCGGGCCCCCACTGCTTGCCTAAAACAGCTTACATTATTATTCTCATCCTATGTGTGGGACTCCAAAAAACCTAGAATAGCTAACTCATATTTAAAACGAAGTTTTAGGATGGGGGGACTTGGATTTCCTGATCTTTATAAACTCCAAGAAATCAGCCTGTTTACAAATTTCTTGGCCTGGAAGCATAAGTCGCCCCAAGACACGGTATGGAGTCAGATTGAAACCTTTGAATGTTCGGGACTACATAAGAATTAAATCCTTTTTGGAGATTAATCCTCTGGTGGAGACATCTCTTTTGGACGAGTCCCTTCACCTCTGTAAGAGGTCGGGGGCGATATCCAGATTACGGTCCCTCCTGGAGGATTCATCTCTAAATGATAAACCTAATCCTATAAATTATTGGGAACTAGATTTGGGGGTCTCTTTCCCTTTGGAAACTTGGAATCAACTATGTCAAAATACCAGAGGTGCCTTACATGGTATTAATCTTTAGGAATCATTTTATAAGGTACTCTTCCGATGGTATTTTGTTCCATCCCGTCTTAATAAACTTTTTCCGGACTCTTCAAATCTCTGTTGGAGATGTGGTAGAGGGGAGGGTACCCACCTCCATATTTGGTGGGCTTGTCATCTTTTGACCCCTATTAAACTCTTAGTCTCTCAGATATTAAATGCAGTGTTTCAAAGAGATGTCTTATTAACCCCCGAAACCTTTTTATTCCATATTAATTTGGGAGCAAGTAGATCACCAAAACAGATCTTTGCAATAAACCTACTTATGGCAGTAAAACTCTCACTAGCACGACTTTGGAAGAGTCGGGACCTCCCCAAATGGGCGGACATTGGTAAACAGGTTGATTCTCAGCTTTCAGCCGAGAGGGCTTTTTATTTTTCGAGGGGATCTGAGAGTAAATTTCAAAAGATCTGGGCTCTGTGGGAGGCCAGGAGGCCAACCCTCTCGGACTAGCTGGATGTAATGACAGCGGGGAGGACGGGGGCGACATGGTGGGTTCTGGCGGAATGTGTATTATATATATTTTTTTTTTTTCTCTCCCTCTCTCTTTTCTGTGGTGCGTTTTGGTCTTACGTGTCTCTTGTGAGTTTTAAGATTATCTGTTTTAAATGTTGAATAAAGCATGACTGATATTTATAAATTACAAACTTTGGATATAATAGACACAAGGATGACCCATTAAACCGTTATACTACTTAAGTACAAACGTCTGTAGGTGTCTGAGTGTCAAGAGAAAAAAGAAGAAAAAAAAAAAAAACCCCATCTAAATAGTTTCTAAATGTTGTCCCGAGTACAGAAATATGAATGTTTCCATATTTTTTGGTATTTTTATAGTTATGGGGCAAGAACCAAAAATAGTGTTTTTTTCCTATATTGACCTTTTGACCCCAACCCGAACCCTAAATTTAACCCTAAAACTAAATTTAACCCCAACTCTAACCCTTATGCTATCCCTCAATATATTTTAATTTTAATTTTAACCCTATCCCTTATGCTAAAAATTATTTAATTTTAACCCAGTAGGCTAATCTAACTATAATAATGATCGTTGATAGTGAAAACCGCTTGTTTCACCGCAGGACGTGCCAGGCACGTCTATTGTCTGGAAGAGAGTTCCCGGCAGGACGTGCCTGACACGTCCATTGTCACGAAGGGGTTAACTGTTTTGGATTTGTAGTTACAGACTGGGATTGTAAACTGCACACTAACTTTTTTTTTGTTAACCGCAGCTCCCATGACAAACAGCCAGCCTATTACTGGCTGATTACCATAGGAATTGTAGACTGGGGTAATAGTGGCTAATCTTTACCACCCCAGCTATTGTAAACTTCCCATGATGCTCAGGTATATGCTGGTCTGTTAGCTACTACTACCATGGTTATATAATTGTCCTATAATTGGGAAACATTTGTAACATTTGCCTCCCGTGATACAAACAAGGCACTAACACAGGTGAAACATTGAATAATAGTATAAAACAATAATCCTCCTATCTGTAGCTCAGATAATTATTCCTCGTGCACTCCAAATGACAAAACCACACCAGAACAGAGGCACATGTACAGGGGAGAAAAGAAAATGATAATAGTGTAATACAGTAATAATAAACATATGGACTGGTAATGTAGTAGTAATAATAAATATATGGACTGGAAATGTTTAGTTGCACTCACAAACTGAGCACAGTATCAGGCTCATAAAAAGGTAAAATCTTATGATTTATTTCACAATCTATAAAAAACATACCGTAAAAGAAGCCCATTGCGCAGTAATACAAAACAAATGGCAATGTTAAAACATAGATACACTTACAACATACAAAGGCACATAAAGTGCAACTTGTGTATAGTGTCCTGAAAAGGTAATCCAACTCCTTCCTGCTGCCACCAGGATAGGGTAATCAGGTACTCTTGAAAAAGCTTGGTCTCAATGCGTTTCGCCGGTTCCGGTGTAGGCTTCCTCAGGAGAAAATCTTTGTGCAACCTTTGCATTAAAGTGCTGATGTGTCTGTATGATTTTCGCCTTAAATAAGGCCTTTAATCTTTGCCAACTGTAAATCAGAAAAAATTTAGGGCTCCAGCCTATGAAACGGCTGGGAGGAGAAACCTCTGGTTCGTGTCATCAGCTGGGTGCGATCACGTGACCCGAACCGGAGAAAAATCACACCCTCCTTTTCCCCTACCACTTTCCTCAACTGCCTATCCCCAACTAGCTGAGGCGGAGAGGACTCCCGTGACGTTGTTTGAAGACGTCTATCCACCACCACCGAGATTTAGTGAACAGACAGTCCGGGACACGTGATATCCTGAATCACGAACGTTATACATAACAGACACAATGCAAAGTATACCCTAATGGAGATGTCAATCGCCATGCTATATTTATGTGACCACAAAGGGTGTAATAATACTTTTAAAAGACAATACAAATAACAAAAAATATAGATACAGGAGGGGGTGATTTTTCTCCCGTTCGGGTCACGTGATCGCACCCAGCTAATGACACGAAACAGTGTCATAGGCTGGAGCCCTGGATTTTTTCTGATTTACAGGTGGCAAAGATTAAAGGCCTTATTTAAGGGGAAAATCACACAGACACATCAGCACTTTAATGCAAAGGTTTCACAAAGATTTTTCTCCTGAGGAAGCCGACACTGGAGCGTTGAGACCAAGCTTTTTCAAGAGTACCTGATTACCCTATCCTGGTGGCAGCAGGAAGGAGTTGGATTACCTTTTCAGGACACTATATGCAAGTTGCACTTTATGTGCCTTTGTATGTTGTACGTGTACCTATGTTTTAACATTGCTATTTGTTTTGTATTACTGTATTAAACTATTATCATTTTCTTTTCTCCCCTGTACATGTGCCTCTGTTCTGGTGTGGTTTTAACATTTGCCTCCCACCAGGAAACCCCTCTCCTGAGCTAACAAAGGAAAACAATGGGGAGGTATTGGGAGTAATAGAGAGGATATTTTGCACTAGTAGTGTGAAATGCGTTAAGCTGTCAGAGTTCTGCCTCCTCACAATATAAATTTGACTGTTATTGATTCCATGGATTTGTCTCACCAATTTTCTTCAATCAATTGCTGATTTCCACACGCTGTGAGTCCATTCCTGCTTTGATATTTTGCATCCCCCCTGCAAAAAATCATGTAGACACTCATGACTGTGTGTATATGCATCCTACATATTGCCAGTCTTCGCTGCGTATATATACATCCTACATACTGCCCGGCTGCACTTTGTGTATATACATACACCCTACATACTGCCAGGCTGCACTGTATGCAGAGCTGCCATCAGAATTTTCAGGCCCCCCTAAATCTCCATCTCATCCCCCTATTCTCCCAAAGTAGTTTTATCCAGATCTTTTTATGTCAATCCAATTATTTAAATGCACCCCAGGACATGCCCCATCACCCGCATTGCACATCCAAAGCTTACATCATTAATATGCCACAGACAGTTTTTCCATTACTATGCTACAGTTTGCCCAATAATATGCCACAGCCTGTTTGTACATTTGTATGCCACAATTTGCCCATGAATATGCCACAGCCAGTATGCTCATTAATATGCCACAGCTAGTATGGCCATTAATATGTCATATCCAGTATGCCCATTAATATGCCACTCAATGCCCATTAATATGCCACAGCCAGTATATCCATTAACATACCACAGCCAGTATGCTCATTAATATGCCACAGCTAGTATGGCCATTAATATGTCATATCCAGTATGCCCATTAATATGCCACTCAATGCCCATTAATATGCCACAGCCAGTATATCCATTAACATACCATAGCCAGTATGCCCATTAATATGCCACATTTTGACCATTAATATGCCACATTTTGTCCATTAATATGCCACAACTAGTATGCCCATTAATATGCCACAACCAGTATATCCATTAATAGGCCATAACCAGTATGCCCATTAATATGCCACTCTTTGCCCATTAATATGCAACATTGTTAAGGCTGTGAATGTAGAGTAAAAAAAAAAGTAAATTAAAGTTGATCTATACATTGTGTTACCAGAGATACAAGCTAATGCATACATCAGGAGAAAAATGTGTTATAAATGTTTGGCTTCATATGGCTTCATATGCAAATTACAAGTTTTCCATTAAAGGAAGACACTACAGTCACATTCAAAAAACATCTTTTTTTTTAAATATCTGCATTTACTTGAATCTCTACAAAATATAGATTATTTTTATTATCTAAATTCACAGTATACATTATATTGAAGTGACAGAGTCTCTTTGACCTTTTTGCGACATTGAACGTGCCAGACATCGGAAGTTCTTGGCGGTGGAAATAGCGGTGCAAGCTTTTAACTGGGGAATTGAATTCCAGAAATTTGGTTGGATTAGCCAAGATAGGGATTTTTTTGGTGGGATTTTTATTTAGTAGGCTGGATTCATTGTATTCCCATGCACGAAATATATATTAAGTACCCAAATTTCAGAAAACTCCAGAATTCGGTTACCTTCACCGATTGGTCTATATTGAACAATCCCTTAAACACATGTTGTTGTTTTTCCCACTTCCATCTTGCACATGGTATATAACATTGTGTCTAATGTTATGGTACCTTGTAGAAGGAACATCCATCCAGTGATCATAGTGTAAGAGCAGTGCATAATATCTATCTAAATTACACTTCCCTATGTCCTATTATTGTGATATGAACAAAAAATGTTGTCACATTTTCCCCTCTTTGTAATAATTGACCATTATAAGTGAGTGATTATAATAATTTGTGTGGGTGCACTAAAGGGGGAAGACAAAAATTACAGGTAATAATATAACAGAAATGTCAAAATAGCTCTGTTTCTTAAGGTACAAAGTAGCAATATTAAGACGGATCCTTAAAAAGCTAATTAGCAAATTTGACCCGCCAGTGAGGGTAATGATTTCACTGCTTGTGAGCTATATAACTTTACTATTACCGTATTTGCTCGATTATAAGACGACCCTGATTATAAGACGACCCCCCAAACTTTGGATATTCCTTTAGGAAAAAAACTAAAAGCCTGAATATAAGACTACCCTATAGGAAAAAAGTTAAACTTGTATATATTCACATGTAAATTGCTTTTTTAATAAAATATTATATAAACAAAAAATGCATTTCTTGTGTTTATTTCTTTTTATGTGCCAATTCTGCCTCTCTCTTTCCCTTGCCCCCAGCTTTGTCTCACTCCCCACTCCCCCCTCACCTGTCTCTTCCCCCCCACATGTTTCTCTCTGCCCCCCTTCCTCTGTCTCTCTCCCCTTCCTGCTCTGTCCCCCCTGTCTCTCTGCCCCCCTCCCTCACTCCCTCCCCCTGTCTCTCTGCCCCCAACCCTCCCTCCCCCTGTCTCTCTGCCCCCCACCCTCCGTCCCCCGGTCTCTCTGCCCCCCACCCTCCCTCCCCCTGTCTCTCTGCCCCCTCCCTCCCCCTGTCTCTCTGTCCCCCACCCTCCCTCCCCCTGTCTCTCTGTCCCCCACCCTCCCTTCCCCTGTCTCTCTGCCCCCCCCCCCCACAGCTGTCCATCATAATAGTCTGCCGTGTCGGGCAGCATGGAGGATGTCTGCACGTATCGTGCAGACAACAGCCAGCTGCCCGATTTACCCTGGTGGCTAGTGGGGCAGCAGAGGAAGTCTGCGCGATGAGCGCAGACCTCCCCTGCTGCCGCCCGGCACGCTCGCCGGGACTTCTGTGACGAAAGCGGAAGTACCCGGCTTCTTCACAGAAGCCCCGGTGGTCGTGCCGGGCGGAAGCAGGGGAGTCTGCGCTCGTTGCTGCTAGAGAGGGGGATCCAGGTCCCCTGCAGCTCTGCTGGGGACCTGGATCCATGTCTTATAATCTGACCTCAATTTGAGATCAGATTATAAAACGACCTCGATTATAAGACGAGGGGGATTTTTCAGAGCATTTGCTCTGAAAAAAACCTCGTCTTATAATCGAGTAAATACGGTATATAATGGAGGAAAAAACCTTTAGACACTTATAGCCAATTATGTCACAAAGTAAAAATTCCTCCACAACCCTTGAGAGGGTAACTAAATAAAGTACACTTTCCATTAAGGAAAAAAAAACCTTTACGACACTTATATTCAATTATGTCGCAAAGTAAAAAAATTACTTCCTTTCCCTTGGATAATGGGTGTGAAGACACTAATCTATACTGTCCACTAATCTATGATCCAGAGGAAGGCGAAAAAACTTGGAGGACGGAGCAGTCAATTGTCGCAAGTAAAAAATTCCTTCCTGACCTCATTAAAAGGCGATCGGTGATACAACCCTGGATCAAGGGGGGTCTACTCTAGCACTTAAGGGGATACCTAAACTTGTTTTGTGCTTATTTAAAATAATGGATATACTCAGTCCGATGTCACGATTCCGCCTGTCCATCGATCCACAGGTCACCAGGGTCTTCAAATGGCCTGAATCAGAGAAATGATTTGTTAACAAGACTGATAATAGAGAACAGATACATTCACAACATGGAATGGATCATTAGCAAAATTACAATACAGATCATATACATTAGCAATACTAGTGTAAAGACAGGAGATAAATATTTGTAATATAACAGAGCATGGATATATGGTGAAACTTAGAATTGTATTGTTACAACCCCTTCTATCCTGAAATGGAATAGTTTAGGACGGGGCATCCATCTGACACGAACATTGTGACCCAACTGCTGTAACTACCCATATTCTCATTAGTCTTATAAATGGGAAGTTTTATGTGAATAAAGATGATTTAAAGTGTTTTTATATTGCTTTTGGGTTATATAAATAGCATTTCTCTATGGCTAACCAGATATTATTCCTCATTACTGTAGATAAAAATAAATGTTAATACAGCCTGAAACACAAAGATTTCTAATCATGTGGATCACTTCAGAAAATACTTGGGCACCACTGGTTTAGGAGAGTAATAAAATTCATAATAACTGTTAATAGATCCAATGTTTTAACTGAGTGCAAAGACAATTACAATGAATGTATAAGTTCAGCATGGTTCCCATATTATCTGGTAAGATCCCCACTATGTTCTGAGAAAATACATTATATAAAGCCATCAGTACCGGCTTATGATCTTCCTCTGAGTGATGAGCTGCCAGGAGTGGCAACCTGTCTGAATGTCAGCATGTTATATATCCTGCTCCCATTATGATTCTGGATGACATCATCTCTTTGTTAGTAATATGCTAAAAGCCTAGTGTGGCTAGGGTGATGTGAATTTTTAAAGGGACACTCCAGCCACCAAGGAAACTTTAAGACAGTGATTGTAAACCCATGCGTAGTACAGTGGGCACACAGAGACTTCCACTATGGCACACAGCGCCACTGGGCGGTCCATGTCACAACAACTACTCTTTCCACTGCACTTCATGTTGGGGCCCTGGCCACGAGGTGGTCATTAACAGAGCCCCCTCCCGGCAGTGCTGTATTTAGAGTGGCACTTACCTTGTTTGCATGGGGGGGCAGCACAATAAAAAATGTTTTTTTAAAAATCTGCCCCTTTAAAAAAAAAATGCCGGCTTGCCGGCAGACATGGTGGCTAAGAAGATCAGAGGATCTGTATTACATACACATTACATGCCCCCATAACCCCCATTACATGTCCCCATCACATGCTCCAGTTCCCCATTACAAGCCCCCAAAACCCCATTGCATGCCCCCATCACACCTCCATCACCCCCTCGTGACCTGTTTGTTCATGCTGCCTGTTCTGCTCCCCGTCCTGCTTGCTTGCAGACAGAGCGATAGATCTTCTGATCTCCCCAGACACCGTATTTGCCGGCAAGCAAGTTTTTTTTTTCTTAAAAAAATGTTTGTGTCACGCCCCCCGCCCCCCCAGAGGTGTCGCCCAGAGGTGTCACTCTAGGCACTTGCCTTGTTTGCCTCGCTCTTAATACAGCGCTGCATCCCGCCTGCCTGAGTCCTTCAGCCAGGGATGAGGCAGCCCCCAGTAGCAGGAGCCAGGTTGGGGCTCCATAGATCCGGTGGTCCACCAGTGCTGCGACCACTGCAATGAATACTCCTGTCACCTCGCAGGCAGGCCCAGGAGGTGTCTATTGCGGATCGCCACCAAGTAACTAGAGGCTGTTTTGCATCTTCAACCATTGCAAAAGACCAGATTTTTCTACCAGTCATCTACATTCACTCCAACTAACTGAAGGCTGTTTTGCATCTTCCACCATTGCAAGAGATCTGACTTTTTTATCATATACATTCACTCTAAGTAACTGAAGGCTGTTTTGCATCTTCCACCACTGCAAAAAAAAACCTGACTTTTCTATCAATATTCTGTATCACAATTATAACTGCTCTGATGTACCTTCTTTACTTTGTCTATTTTTGTTGTATGGATTTATTTATTTTAAAGCATGTTTATGTTAGGTTCCCTAGGATGTTTTATATCTACAAATAAAGTTTATTACATTTTATGTTTATTTCCATGCTATTGTAATAATAAGATTGGAGACAGCATTCGGCCGTTCTTCAGCGCAGAGGCCGCCAAAATCCTAGTGCTCTCGCCTGTGATCTCTCACCTTGACTACTGTAACAGCCTCCTGATTGGACAACATCTGGCTCGTCTGTCTCCCCTGCAATCTATCCAGAACACAGTGCCAGACTCATCTTTCTTGCATGTCGGCAGCTCCTCTCTGAAACGCCCTCCACTGGCTCCCCATCTGCTCAAGAAGACCAATACCTCCCTGCATGACCTTTGCACTCCTCAATGGGTCTAAAACTCTCTTCCAACCTCATCACCACTTCTCACTCACGTCTCCAAGATTTCGCCTGAGCTGCCCCCTCTCTTTGGAACTCCCTTCTGCAGAGCATCCAGATCTCTCCCTCCTTTTCAAACTTTAAAAAGTCCCTCAAAACTCATCTCTTTAAAGAAGCTTACTACCCAATCCACTAGAATACCGGTCACTTTACCTCCAGCTAATACCACCTAACTGGAACACACACCATTCATCTTTGGCCTATCCCACCTAGTGCCACCCATCCAGACTACTGTTACTACAACTTCGATCCCTCTGGCCTCTTCAATCCCTTATGTGTCTCATGTACCCAATTCCCTCTAGATTGTAAGCTTACGAGCAGGGTTCTCTACCTCATGTACCAGTCTGTACTAGTTTGTCTAACTTAGTATGTAGTTCCCTTCTATTCCCTGTACCTAGCGCTACATAAATTGTTGGTGAATAAATAAATGTTAATGTCATGTAATATTGGACTTTTTTTTAAACCACCTGCTTTTTATATTTACTTTATTCTCTCCTTTTAGATATCACATTCTCTAGCACAATCATTTATTTGTATTGGTACTATTTACTATTAAGTGTATTGGGAAACACTTTTTTATGACAATATACAATATACTTTTATTCTCTTCTCTTGGTTTTTATTCTGCTTCTTCTATTCTATTTTTGATTGACTGCAGAGACATTTCTCTACAATATTCGATGTGCATGTTGAGGTAAGCAAGCAACTAGTGCATCAGGCGTGTAACGCATTAGGTGTCAACTTAAATTAGAATGATTACTTCTACTGACTTCCATTTTTAAAATGGAAAAATAAAGATATATTCATCTTGGAAGTCTGTGTCACCTAAGGCCAATGAATGCTATGGGCTTTCCCAATTACAAACCTTGCATGCAAAATGTAATCTACACAAATCTCATTTGCTACCCTGTATCACTGACTGGCTCAGAGACTTTGGCAGAGGCTAGAGATAATTTGAACAAAATGTTTGCTCAAATTTAAATATTTAGAATTTTGCTATGCAGCAGTTTGTTTACTTGCTACTATGTGTCATTGGTGCCAAGCAATCAACACTGCCAAGAAGCACTTGTTCCTTTCTCTAGCCTAATTTATATGCCAGCAGGCTACCTGGACTTTGTTGAGAGGAATGTATTTGGACAAAAATCAATGTTAATTGAGGGTTTCATAGATCATTAAGTGGGCTGGCCAACGTGAGAGGCAGGTCAATATATATATGTGTGGCTGGGAGGATGAGGCCTGTTCACGAAACAGTATACTGTGGAGAACGTCTAAGGGAAGAGGCATGAATGTCCTGGCTTACCCAGTCAGCTGTTAATGTCTGTTTCTTGCTAGAGTAAGAAAAAACAATAGTACTTAAATTTACAACTAAAAAGATGAATGTTATGTAGGTGAATGATTATTGTGGAAGAACTTTTGGCCTTGGACTGCTGGGAAAAGAGAAAAATGTCTGACTGAAACAGAACAGCATTAGAACAATGTTAGACATTGGAGTCTATTCACTAAAAGATGAGATGAGCTCAGAATTGAGGTGAAATGGACTTTTAATCTCAATGTAGCTATATATTTTGCAGAGACAATCCTGGTGAGTTTGCTTAGTGGGGACAACACATCAGGTTTGTACCTGCACAATGATTAGTTAAAATGGTGAGATAAGATGTTCATATCACCTCAACTTATCTCATCTCTCCTCAACTCACCTTTTAGTAAATAGACCTCCAGGGGAGGGCTGGCAGCCTTAGGCCTGGGGGGCAAATCCAGTCAAGTGGCCCATTGCACCATCGAATCGCCTCCCCATCCACGGCCATCTTTTCCTTGTTTTATAACGAATATTGCCAGGATTTTCCCCCACAATATGCCAGGATTTGCCATTTAATATGCTAGAATTTTCCCTTACAAAATGCCAGGATTATGCCCCTCAGTATGCCAGGATTATGCCCCTCAATATGCCAGGATTTAGACACCCAATATGCCAGGATTTTCTCCTCAATATGCCAAGATGATGCCCCCTCAATATGCCAGGATTTTCCCCTAAATATGCCAGGATTATGCCCCTCAAAATGCCAGGATTATGCCCCTCAATATGCCAGGATTATGCCCCTCAATATGCCAGGATTATGCCCCTCAATATGCCAGGATTTAGACACCCAATATGCCAGGATTTTCCCTTCAATATGCCAAGATGATGCCCCCTCAATATGCCAGGATTTTCCCCTCAATATGCCAGGATTATGCCCCTCAACATGCCAGGATTTAGACACCCAATATCCCAAACTTTGGGCACCCCCCCCCCTACCCACGTTGCACACCTACGACATGACCCATAACCCACGTTGCACACCAGGACATGCCCCATCACCACATTTACATGCCTCCATCACCCCATTACATACACATTTCCAATATTATTTGCCATTAATATTCCCCAGCCAATTTGTCCCATAATATGCCAGTGTTATTCTGCAATTTAATATAACTCAGTAAATTTGCCCAATAATATTCCAAGGTTATCTGCAATTTAATATGCCCCTGCTAATTTGCCCAATATGCCAGTGTTAATTGCCATTTAATATTCCCCAGCCATTTTGCCCAATAATATGCCAGTGTTATTCTGCCATTTAATATTCCCCAGATGATTTGTCCAATAATATGCCAGTGTTATTCTGCCATTTAATATTCCCCAGCCAATTTGCCCAATAATATGCCAGTCTTATTTGCCATGTAATATTCCCCAGCCAATTTGCCCAATAATATGCCAGTCTTATTTTCCATGTAATATGCCCCAGCCAATTTGCCCAATAATATGCCAGTGTTATTTGCCATGTTATATTCCCCAGCCAATTTGCCCAATAATATGCCAGTCTTATTTGCCATGTAATATGCCCCAGCCAATTTGCCCAATAATATGCCAGTGTTATTTGCCATGTAATATTCCCCCGCCAATTTGCCCAATAATATGCCAGTGTTATTTGCCATGTTATATTCCCCAGCCAATTTGCCCAATAATATGCCAGTCTTATTTGCCATGTTATATTCCCCAGCCAATTTGCCCAATAATATGCCAGTCTTATTTGCCATGTAATATTCCCCAGCCAATTTGCCCAATAATATGCCAGTCTTATTTGCCATGTAATATGCCCCAGCCAATTTGCCCAATAATATGCCAGTCTTATTTGCCATATAATATGCCCCAGCCAATTTGCCCAATAATATGCCAGTCTTATTTGCCATGTAATATTCCCCAGCCAATTTGCCCAATAATATGCCAGTCTTATTTGCCATATAATATGCCCCAGCCAATTTGTCCAATAATATGCCAGTCTTATTTGCCATGTAATATTCCCCAGCCAATTTGCCCAAAAATATGCCAGTGTTTTTTGCCCAACCCCCCCCCCCCCCCCCTTACCTTTTTCCCTGGTGGCTAGTGGCAGGACTTCCCTGGTGGCTAGAGGCAGGACTTCCCTGGTGGCCAGTGGCTGGAGGACTTACCTGGTGGCAGGCAGCATGGTCCCTCCATGCTGCCTGTTCGGCCTCCCGGCGGTTGTACCGACAGGTCACGTGATCGGCGCCCGTCTGACGTCAGAGCGCCGATCACGTGACTGTCGGCACTTCCGTGTCGGCACACTGCACGGGGAGCCGAACAGGCAGCACGGAGGTTTCTCTGTGCTGCCTGTTCGGCTCCCCGTGCAGCTTTGCAGGCAGAGCGGAGGTGAGAGGGGATCTTCCGATCCCTTCTCACCTCAGTCTCTGCCTGCAAGCGCGTTTTTTTTTTTTTTTTTTTTTTTTTTTTAAAACACTGGCCCAGCGGCCGTGTTTTACATAGTTTAGGGCGGCCTGGGGGGCAATTGCCACCCTGCCCCCCGGCCCAGCCCGCCCCTGCTGGAGGACTTACCTGGTGGCAGGCAGCATGGTCCCTCCATGCTGCCTGTTCGGCCTCCCGGCGGTTGTACCGACAGGTCACGTGATCGGCGCCCGTCTGACGTCAGAGCGCCGATCACGTGACTGTCGGCACTTCCGTGTCGGCACACTGCACGGGGAGCCGAACAGGCAGCACGGAGGTTTCTCTGTGCTGCCTGTTCGGCTCCCCGTGCAGCTTTGCAGGCAGAGCGGAGGTGAGAGGGGATCTTCCGATCCCTTCTCACCTCAGTCTCTGCCTGCAAGCGCGGTTTTTTTTTTTTTTTTTTTTTTTTTTAAAACACTGGCCCAGCGGCCGTGTTTTACATAGTTTAGGGCGGCCTGGGGGGCAATTGCCACCCTGCCCCCCGGCCCAGCCCGCCCCTGTAGACCTCCCTGAATCAAATACCACTGTATTTCTCCAATATGCGAAATTCCTATTGAAAACTGACATAAAATATAGAGCATTACTAAGCATTATGGCAACTACTTAATTTTCCATAATTCCTCACATAAAAAACACCTTGCTTCATCTAAAAATGGCACTTTCAAAGTGACTGATCAATCTAAGCAAATAAGAAAAAAAAAGCTAAATGAATACACTGTACAAATTCAATATGTTACATAACCTTGCTAGCATTCTATCCCCTTATAAGTTTGTCTGCTTTTTATAAATGTGTGGATTGCCCATGGCTGGTCAGTCATGCAGGTGTAAAGAAAGAGGTGACAGCAATTATTAACACCATTTTCAAAAGAGCCAAAACTTAGAGGGAGATGAATTGAAATGTAATGCTTGACTATGCCTGTCCTTGACCAAGTCATTGTTAGATAGGATTGCCACCTGGCCGGTATTTTACCGGCAAGCCAGTAAACAAATGGCTTGAGGCCAATGTTCAGCCTATAGAGGAAGTAGCATGACTGGTGGCAACTCTAAATATAGATAACTTCCAAACATAATTAAAACAGCTTATAGGATGCAATTCATGCCATATTTAAGGAAACAGTTTGGTTATACAGATTAATCAGTCTGGTATATGTTTCCAGTTTCACAGAATAACAGAAAAAACATATATTTATTAAAGCATATTAAACATTACATTTTTTTAATGCATTTTTACCCCCAGATCTGCAATATTTTTGCATTCAAATCACCATATTTATATTTTGCAGTTAGTCTGCACAACAAGAACCTCCATAATCGTGGATCAGTTGAACCAGGCATCACTTGCTGTCCTCTCTGCCCACTTCTTTTTTATTTTTTTTGCAGGGAGCCTGGGAGCACAGTGTAAGAGGGTATAGTCTGTGTGAATGATATTGGTACAGACTTCTTGTTCCACCCTCTCACTCACTGCACTATAGAGTCTGAGCTCTGGGTGTAACATGACACCCTGGCGCTCAGTAATAAGACAAATTTACACAAGGCAGCGGCAGGGTGAGGAGCTCTCCCAGTCCCTGCCAGGTAAGTATATATATATGCGTTTACTGCTCATTGACTTGATTCATGTAGTTTTGCATTTTACTGCTCATTGACATACTATACATAGTTTATACATTTTACTGCTCATTGATATAATATACATAGTTTATGCATTTTACTGCTCATTGATATAATATACACCATTGCACTACCGCCCACCAGCTGATGAAGATAATTCGAAACGCGTCCTGTGGGGTGTAGCTGTGTTTCTGTTTAGTGCAATATCCTAACTGTTCAATAGACCTGGCCAGGCGAACAGACCCAGTGGGTAAGGGATTTTTGGCTCTATTTATATTTTTTATGTATATTTTTTTATGTATTTTTAATCATTTATCTCTTTGTTGCACCCATTTGGGGCCCTTTATTTGGTGTATCATTGTATTTTTGTTTAAATATTGTCAGTCTCATCTTGTGATTTTATATTATATTGCTGTATATTACATATGGTCATTTACTTGTATATTTATACTTCCTTGTAATAAACTCTATTTTTTCTACAACATTTCTGTCTTTGTAGTCTACTACTTTTGTGGTATACATATTTAGCGCTGTCTCACTCTTACAATACATCAGGGCTCGACAAACCCTGGGTGCCAGGTCGCCATGGAGACCAGGAAATCAGACCTGGCGCCCGGGTATCGTGAGCCCCGCGTGGTGCCCTCGGCAATGGGATCATATTTTTTTTCTTTTATTTATTTCAGCAACGGTGCGCCAGGGAGCAGAGCGAGTGCACCGGCTGCACAGACTTCCTGCTCCGCCCCCTCGCGCACCGCGTTCTAGATCTGATCACCGGGGAGCATAGCAGGGAAGCTGCTCTGTGCCACCGGGCTGCAATGGAAACTGCTCCCCCCTCTCTGCATTGAGGTGTAATCACAGGGAGGGGGGACATTGATAGGTGAACTTTTTTTTTTTCTTTAAAAAAAAAACGACAAAAATAAAACCCTGCTGTCTTGTGTATGTCTGCCTGGATGTGTTTGTGTGTGTATATGTGTGTGCCTGGATGTGTTTGTGTGTGTATATGTGTGTGCCTGGATGTGTTTGTGTGTGTATATGTGTGTGCCTGGATGTGTTTGTGTGTGTATATATGTGTGTGCCTGGATGCGTTTGTGTGTGTGTATATATGTGTATGTATGTGTGTGCCTGGATGTGTTTGTGTGTGTGCCTGGATGTGTTTGTGTGTGTATATGTGTGTGCCTGGATGTGTTTGTGTGTATATATGTGTGTGCCTGGATGTGCTTGTGTGTATAAATGTGTCTGACTGGATGCGTTTTGTGTGTATAAATGTGTCTGACTGGATGTGTTTGTGTGTATATATATGTGTCTGACTGGGTGTGTTTGTGTGTATGTATGTGTCTAATAGGATGTGTTTGTGTGTATGTATGATAACATAGATAATTGACCTGGGCTAAGAGTTGGGGAAGTGTCGGAGGAGATTGAGCCAGCGTTCTCTGGCCACTGGTATACAATCATAAGCAACAGTTATTCAGTCATCAGAATATTGTAATTAAGTTGAGGTGTTCGTTTTATTTCAGCAAAGCCATAGAATAATAATTTTTTCTGCCTTCCTAAATTAGTTTCATGATCTAAATCAGCAAATATCATCTGGACTGATTTTCAAGAGAGTGTGAAGTCCTCCTTCTCCTCTGATTATTGGACTATACTGTAATATAACCGCACATTATCCAGATTCAGTACAGGAAGTCATTTTGATCACACAGCTTTCTTCAAATAAGTGAAGGAAAAGCACTGAAAATTGTATTACCTCCGTAACTGAAAAAGTTCAACAAAACTCACTACCGAATGTAGATATATACAATCAGGTCCATAAATATTGGGACTTCGACACAATTCTAATCTTTTTGGCTCTATACACCACCACAATGGATTTGAAATTAAATTAACAAGATGTGCTTTAACTGCAGACTTTCAGCTTTAATTTGAGGGGATTTACATCCAAATCAGGTGAACGGTGTAGGAATTACAACAGTTTGTATATGTGCCTCCCACTTTTCAAAAGTAATGGGACAATTGCCTCCTCAGCTGTTCCATGACCAGGTGTGTGTTATTCCCTCATTATCCCATTTACAAGGAGCAGATAAAAGGTCCAGAGTTAATTTCAAGTGTGCTATTTGCATTTGGAATCTGTTGCTGTCAACTCTCAATATGAGATCCAAAGAGCTGTCACTATCAGTGAAGCAAGCCATCATTAGGCTGAAAAAGCAAAACAAACCCATCAGAGAGATAGCAAAAACAATAGGTGTGGCCAAATCAACTGTTTGGAACATCCTTAAAAAGAAAGAACGCACCGGTGAGCTCAGCAACACCAAAAGACCCGGAAGACCACGGATAACAACTGTGGTGGATGACCGAAGAATTCTTTCCCCGGTGAAGAAAACACCCTTCACAACAGTTGGCCATATCAAGAACACTCTCCAGGAGGTAGGTGTATGTGTGTCAAAGTCAACAATCAAGAGAAGACTTCACCAGAGTGAATACAGAGGGTTCACCACAAGATGTAAACCATGGGTGTGCCTCAGAAACAGGAAGGCCAGATTAGAGTTTGCCAAACAACATCTAAAATAGCCTTCACAGTTCTGGAACAACATCCTATGGACAGATGAGACCAAGATCAACTTGTACCAGAGTGATGGGAAGAGAAGAGTATGGAGAAGGAAAGGAACTGCTCATGATCCAAAGCATACCACCTCATCAGTGAAGCATGGTGGTAGTAGTGTCATGGCGTGGGCATGTATGGCTGCCAATGGAACTGGTTCTCTTGTATTAATTGATGATGTGACGTCTGACAAAAGCAGCAGGATGAATTCTGAAGTGTTTTGGGCAATATTATCTGCTCATATTCAGCCAAATGCTTCAGAACTCATTTGACGGTGCTTCACAGTGCAGATGGACAATTAGCTGAAGCATACTGCAAAAGCAACCAAAGTTTTTTTTAAGGGAAAGAAGTGGAATGTTATGCAATGGCCAAGTCAATCACCTGACCTGAATCCGATTGAGCATGCATTTCACTCGATGAAGACAAAACTGAAGGGAAAATGACCCAAGGAGAAGCAGGAACTGAAGACAGTTGCAGTAGAGGCCTGGCAGAGCATCACCAGGGATGAAACCCAGCGTCTGGTGATGTCTATGCGTTCCAGACTTCAGGCTGTAATTGACTGCAAAGGATTTGCAACCATGTATTAAAAAGTGAAAGTTTGATTTATGACTATTAATCTATCCCATTACTTATGGTCCCTTAAAAAGTGGGAGGCACATATACAAACTGTTGTAATTCCGACACCGTTCACCTGATTTGGATGTAAATACCCTCAAATTAAAGCTGAAAGTCTGCAGTTAAAGCACATCTTGTTAATTTCATTTAAAATCCATTGTGGTGGTGTAGAGAGCCAAAAAGATTAGAATTGTGTCGATGTCCCAATATTTATGGACCGGACTGTATATCTGACACAACATGACTTAAGATGATTTTTATCTTGCTGATAAATCTAAAGGTTTTATATTCTTTTTTTAGTAGGTGTTATGGAGACTAATCTTTTTCATATAGTAGTTAACTGACCCGCACACTGGTGCACAAATTAAATGATCTGTTTAGTGCAGTTTGAGACAAATAATGACTGGGTAACGTGTATGTGACGAAGTGTCCTTCGCCACTTGGTCCTGGAGAGTCCTGCTTGCCAGCCTCCTCCCCTGTGACTATGGCCCTGGGGTATATGGCCCTTTAAGAAGCTGTATTGGGGCTTATGGACTTATGGGACGGGTGCTGGCCCTTTAAGCACATTTTTGGGGCATTATAAAAAAAAAAGGAACAATGCCCCTTTAAGACGGTGTCCCCAGAGTCCCCAGACTAGGAAAATGTGCTTGCGGACGGTCATAAAGGACTTCCAGCTAACTTTTGAACTACTTGGTGGAATTGTCTGATTTTTAGTTATGTTCATATTTAAAGTATACTGATTCTGAAAATGTATGTTTTATGTGAATGTGATGCATACTTCGAAAGTTATTAATATTGTGTAAAAACTGTATTTTTTTGTGATAATTAAGTTAGTCTATTGTGTGGAGATAATTGTATCACAGGCAGAGGGGGGGATTTTGCTGTAATTGCTGGGAGTGTCTGAGTGTATTGACGTATTGATTGCTTGTTCTTCAAAACCCTGTGGGTGGTCCTATGTGTGAAAAATGGGCATAATGTGACTAGGTGAAGGGCAGACTAACGGAAGACAAAACACAGTGAGAGCAGAGATGATGTGGGTAATTATTATTCTGTGTATAAGGTTTATTAAATGCCATCCATTCTTATTTAGCACTAGTCCAGACCTGTATAACCCTCCCTAAATGATATACAGGAAAATTTAATTTACTAATCACGTAATTTGGAAATGTTGAGCTCCAGTAAAGTTCAGATAAGAGGAGCTGTGTTTTAATCCATGCATGTCCCTGGATATTTGATCCATTAAATTCTCTGTTATTTAAAGAGATGTACCCTGCTGTTTCCTTACCAGAACTTTATTTTATGTTTTACTGCACCCCCTTCCTGCATGAGGAGAAAAAACATATGACCTATTTTGGGGATAATGGCAGGAATAGATTTTTCTTACATTGTGTTTTTTAAGAGCAGGTTTGATGCAGCCTATTTCTTCACCCCATAGTTAAAGGGCTAAAATAATAAATAATACATCATTTACATCAACTTAACTTCCTCACAAATGATACATATCATAGTTCAGTTAAATAAATATACCACTAGTGTTTTTTTGGTACGTATGAGTTATCTTAGTATAATTAAAGGGAAACTGCCACTTACAAAAGATGTAACTAGATTACCTGTGCATTTAAAACAAACATATATGTAAGACATATGCCACAGTTTTTTATTGTTTGAATTAACTGCATATAAAAGTATAATAAAATGAGGTGCCTGTCTCCAGCATCCATTTTGAGAATTTTACCCATACTCCAAAATCTTCCAGCAAGTCTCACTTTACAACTGTGGCCAAAGCCTGCATGATGAGGTAAGATACATCCCTGCTCTCTTACTGACTCCTGCGTATCACTAGTGGGCAGGACTAGCTGTCTGTGTACAATCTTTTTTTCCTGTCTTCCAACACAAAAAGAGGAGATTGACCTGCTCAAACTGGATCATAAGTCCACCCCGTGTGATGTAATAGTTACATCACCCTCCCGTTCAATGCAAGTATATGATCAGAATTCTGACTTATAGACTGCATTCTGTGTCTCAGCCACAAAGTGAGATACTAGTGCTGTAAAGTCACACTATATTTCACAAAATGGTGATGTGCATTTACACTTGTTTAGTATATGAGAAATATGTAATGATAACTATAGTTATTATATATTTATTAAAACCAATACAATTTTTTTTGTCATGTCATGAGATTAGCCATTTCACTAAGCTAACGAAGCAATTTTGGCCCAGGGCAAAAACAATTTAGTAGCCAATAGTGCAACATCATCAGCCTACCAGTTATAATACAAGATACATATAAATAGACAGGCAAGTAGAATTTTCACCCAGCTGGAATTTTACTAGAACAGCCAGTAATTGGCTCTTAAGAACCAGTGCCAGCATTAGTAAAATACCAGCAATGCAAAAGCCATTTTATTTTGCTGTGGGTTCTCTGAGACTGCCATGTTAAATGATAGTAGCTGCGGGGGTTTCCCTAGCTATCAGCACAGAGATTATAAAGATCTAACAATCTTTCACGCTCACCCTATAGCTGCAGGGCCAGTGCACCATAAGGCTGCCTAGGCCTATCATAGTTCAGTTTAATAAATATACCACAAGTTTTTTGTTGTTGTTATGTATGAGTTATCTTAGTATAATTAAAGGGAAACTGCCACTGGTGAGATCCGCTCCCTCCCAGGGTCCGTCCATGAGAATGGGAAAGGGAAAAAACACAGGAGGGGGAAAGAAAATTGGGGGAGGAAGGGGGGAGAACATAAATTGGAGGATGAGGAGGGAGAGAACAGGAGAACAGGGGAGGAGAGAAAACATAAATTGGGGGAGGAGGGGGGGAGAGAGAACATAAATTGGGGGGACATAAATTGGGAGAGGAGGGGGCAGAGAACAGAGATGGGTGGAAGGGGAGAGAACAGAGGAGGGGGAGAAAACAGAAATGGGAGAGAGAACAGAGATGGGGAAGGAGGGGAAGAGAACAGAGATGGGGTAGGAGAGGGAGGAAACAGAGATGGGGAAGAGAACAGATGGCGAGAGGGAGAGAACATGGGATTGTAGTGGGAAGGGTGGGGGCGCACCAAAAGCACTTTCGCCTGTGTAGCAAAAATTCCTTCCACTGGCCCTGTGTAGCTGTCAGATTGAGAATCCAGGTTCTGACATCACATCCTATGTGCTGAATCTGTCTGAATGGAGAGACAGCTGTCTGTGGAGGCAAACATGACTCGGGTAAGCTAGCCAGAGAGAGGGGGGCTAGAGTGGCAGAGAGAAGATTAGATAGTTTTGCTATTAATATTTGGGGTGGGGTTAAGAGGCAGAGTGGTGCTGTTTGGGGGCTAGGTTGGCAGACAGAGGCTGTTTCGGGTGTTAGAGTGGCAGAGATAAGATAATTGGGGACATTTCTACATTACCATATGACTTGTGAATATAAATGAAAGGTATGAGAAAAATGCAGTGCAGTGTTTTGCGTGCTGAACAATTTTTTTTGTGGGGAAGAGTAAATGTTTCCTCTCAGCTCCAAAAAGAATATTTAGTAATATTTATTAGTAAGCTTTTAAAGTAATATAATAATTTTAGAAGCAATGCCATTTTAATTGCACTGATTCTACCTATGAATGAAAGATTAAGGGTTAGCATAAGGGATAGGGTTAAAATTAAATTAAAATAAAAATATATTAAGGGTTAGAGTTGGGGTTAAATTTAGGGTTTGGGTTGGGGTCAAAAGTTCAACATAGGAAAAAAACAAAAAACACTATTTCTGGTTGTTGCCCCTAAACTCAAAAACCCCATAAATGTAAAAACAGCCCTTGTCACCAAGGGAAAGTCAAGGTCAAAATGTCTTGTCACTAAGGGTTAAATAAAATATTTTTTTCCATTGTACACTGATAACGGACCTGTACCCATATTTCTGTCTCACTTGGAGTCTCCAGTCTTCTCCAACATCTCGATATGTACATCTTAGTTGCCATTAGTATATGAACCGCCAGTTTCTTTTTAAAGCCTGACAGTGGCTTATTTTAACTGGCAAAGTGATGCTGTGGCATGTTCTCTGGGGTAAAATAACATGTACTATGGGGGAAAGTGACACTGTGGCTTGTTCTGCAGGGGCAGTTCTGTGGGACAAAGTGACACAGTGGTATGTTCTGTGACACCGTGGCATGCCAAATTGTGTGGGTGCAGTATGAGTGCAAGCTAAGTGCTGTGGGTGCAATATACAGTGGATATAAAAAGTCTACACACCCCTGTTAAAATGTCAGGTTTCTGTGCTGTAAAAAAAATGAGACAAAGATAAATCATTTAACTTTTTCCACCTTTAATGTGACCTATAAACTGTACAACTCAATTGAAAAACAAACTGAAATCTTTTAGATAGAGGGAAGAAAAAATATTAAAATAAAATAATGTGGTTGCATAAGTGTGCACACCTTCTTATAACTGGGGATGTAGCTTTGTTCAGAATTAAGCAATCACATTCCAAATCATGTTAAATAGGAGTCAGCATACACCTGCCATCATTTAAAGTGCCTCTGAATAACCCCAAATAAAGTTCAGCTGCTCTAGTTGGTCTTTCCTGAAATGTTCTTAGTTGCATCCCACAGCAAAAGCCATGGTCCGCAGAGAGCTTCCAAAGCATCAGAGGGATCTCATTGTTAAAAGGTATCAGTCAGGAGAAGGGTACAAAAGAATTTCCAAGGCATTAGATATACCATGGAACACAGTGAAGAAAGTCATCATCAAGTGGAGAAAATATGGCACAACAGTGACATTACCAAGAACTGGAGCTCCCTCCAAAATTGATGAAAAGACGAGAATAAAACTGGTCTGGGAGGCTACCAAGAGGCCTACAGCAACATTAAAGGAGCTGCAGGAATATCTGGCAAGTACTGGCTGTGTGGTACATGTGAGAACAATCTCCCGTATTCTTCATATGTCTGGGCTATGGGGTAGAGTGGCAAGACGCAAGCCTTTTCTTACGAAGAAAAACATCCAAGCCAGGCTACATTTTGCAAAAACACATCTGAAGTCTCCCAAAAGCATGTGGGAAAAGGTGTTATGGTCTGATGAAACCAAGGTTGAACTTTTTGGCCATAATTCCAAAAGATATGTTTGGCGCAAAAACAACACTGCACATCACCAAAAGAACACTATACCCACAGTGAAGCATGGTGGTGGCAGCATCATGCTTTGGGGCTGTTTTTCTTCAGCTGGAACTGGGGCCTTAGTTAAGATAGAGGGAATTATGAACAGTTCCAAATACCAGTCAATATTGGCACAAAACCTTCAGGCTTCTGCTAGTCAGCTGAACATGAAGAGGAACTTCATCTTTCAGCATGACAATGACCCAAAGCATACATCCAAATCAACATCTGTGGGGTGATCTGAAGAGGGCTGTGCACAGGAGATGCCCTCGCAATCTGACAGATTTGGAGTGTTTTTGCAAAGAAGAGTCGGCAAATCTTGCCAAGTTAAAATGTGCCATGCTGATAGACTCATACCCAAAAAGACTGAATGCTGTAATAAAATCAAAAGGTGCTTCAACAAAGTATTAGTTTAAGGGTGTGCACACTTATGCAACCACATTATTTTATTTTTATATTTTTTCTTCCCTCTACCTAAAAGATTTCAGTTTGTTTTTCAATTGAGTTGTATAGTTTATAGGTCACATTAACCCCTTAGTGACCGAGTGCTATGCTGCATTTGATGTGCCTTGAAGACCAGAATTCCATTATTTTTGTCATATGTTTACTGAACTGTGAATTTCTTTCTTTGTGTTCAGTCCACCCACACAAATTATATATCATTTTTTAAAGGACGGATAGGGCTTTAATTTGATACTATTATTTTCATCATATGATATAATTTACTATTAAAAAAAATACAAAATATGATGAAAATATGCCATAAAAAACACTTCTTCTAACTTTGACCTGATTTTTTTTAAACAATTACAAATGGTAAAAAAGACCCCGTCTATATATTTCTACTATTTGTCCTGAGTTTAGAAATACCAATGTTTCCATGTTTGCCTATGTCTTATTTTAACTAATAGGGCAATAATCAATATTGGTGTTTTTTTTTGTTTTCTAACCATTTTCTTCTACAGTGACCTTTTAACCCCAACCCTAAATTTACCCCAACTCTAAATTCACCCTAACCCTAAATCTACCCGAACCCCTTAATCTAACCCTTGTACTCCCCCGAACCCCCCTGTAACCTTAATTATAACCCTATTTATGACCCTAACCCTAGATCTAGGTTTAGTAGATCAAGGGTTAGCTTTTTCCATTTATTTATTTTATTTATTTATTTTATTTTCTATTTTTAACAGTAATACTTTCTAACTGCCTCTAGGGGCAGTCAAGTAGCGGTTTTAGAGCGACGGAAGAGATTTTTTTTTTCTCTCTTCCGTTGCTCTTCTCGCTGTATTGGAGGAGCATGCTCCTCCGATACAGCACACACCCGCGATCACCGGGTGATCGCGGTGCCCAGGGGGGCACAGAATGTGTTGCATGATGCCTCGATCAAGGCATCATTGCAACACTTTACAGACATAGGCAGTGATCAGCTTTCACTGCCTATGTGTGTTAACGTGCATATGATCACATTCGCGGTGATCGTATGCGCACAGGGGGATGAGGGGGACTGAAGGCACTCTCAGAGGCTGCTTCGGATCCGAAGCAGCCTCTGAGAGTAGCTGCAGGCATGTAGTGTTGCGCTAAGAAGCGCAACACTACATGTAAACGGAGGACGTATATATACGCTTTTCAGGACATATATATACGTCCAAATGCGTTAAGGGGTTAAAGGTGGAAAAAGTTCTGAAATTATTTATCTTTGTCTCATTTTTTTACAGCACAGAAACCTGACATTTTAACAAGGGTGTGTAGACTTTTTATATCCAATGTAGGTGCATGGTAAGTGCTGTGGGTACTGTATGGTGCTGTGTGAAGTCCTTTGGGTGCGTTGTGGGTGCAGAAAAAGGGAATAAAAACAAGAAATGCAATTTTTCAATAACATTTTTATTACATATACAAATAGTTAAATGTGATATTAAAATAGTTGCATATAAAATTAAAAAGTTTACATATACAAACAGTTTTTTTTACAATGCGACTTTAGAAAAAAGTTTATGGGGGTCCACTGCTAAAGACTTTGCCCAGGGCCCACTAGGGTCTTAAAGCGGCCCTGTAATGGGGGCATGTGATGGGATAATGGAGAATGTGATGGGGACATGTTATGGGGTCATGTCATGTGTATGTAATGGGGTGATGGGGACATGTAATTGTAGTGATTGGGCATTTAATGTGTGTGCATGTGGGTGATGGGGCATGTCCTGGATGTGCAACGTGGGTTATGGGTCATGTCGTGGGTGTGCAACGTGAGTGGGGGGTTGCCCAAATTTTGTCTGCCTAAGGCAGCACAAAACCACTGCTCATACACACAGTTCATGCACACACACACACACACACACATATATATATATATATCCTGATATATATATATATATATATATACACACACAAATACACACTCTCACAGACACACACAGTTCATGGATGCACACATAGATACTCACACACACACAGTTCATGCATACACACACATATATATATATATATATGTGTATACACAGTGTCGGACTGGGAACAAAAACCAGCCCTGGAAAAAATGTTGTTCATAAAAAGAAAGTGTGTTATAGATAAGACTGATATAACCCTGCCTAGGACAGTATATACCTACAATACATACACAAGTCTATATCTAGCACAATGCCATAAAATATAACCCATGTACAGGGCAGTAAATAGGCCCCAGTATGTATACAAAGTTATATGAATTGCCCTGGGCAGAAGTATATATAAGGGCAGTGTGTGAGATAAAACCTTGTGTACATACTGGGTGGATATATTGACATGCGGGGCTCTTCATGGGGCTTCTGTGTGTGGCATAACTAATGGGGATCCTGTGTGTGGCATAATAAATAGGGATACTGTGTGAGGCATAAATAATGAGGCTCTCGTGTGTGTGGCATATTAATGGGGCTCCTGTGTGTAGCATTGTTAATGGGTTGGGTTCCTTTATGTGGCATAATTTATTTCCCTGTATGTCCATGAAAAGCTTCTGGATAACTTTTTTTTATTAGTCCCACTGCTTCAGTTATTGCGGCAAAGAAAAACTAATGTCACCCTTTGTTCTAGATCTGTAGCCAAGCGTCACAAGCTTGTCTAGAGTACTTGATGCAAAAAAACACAAGTCTGAAGGTCACTGATTATTGTTACAGGAATAAAGTTAGAATAGCTACTTAGTGGCATGACTTGAGCACTGGTTTAAATCCGCTGCTTCCATGATATATGTGAAAAATAACAATACCAAGAGTGTGGTGGTTTATATTAAAATGTTATAGCAGAAATAACTATACGAAATAGAGTAATGACTGCGCTTAGAATAATAGATAACTTAAGGAAGAAACAAAGGAAGAAGGAAGAAAAGAAGAATGTCATATAATGTAAAAGTATGAAATAAAGAAAATGTTTTAAGACTAAAATCATCTATTTGAAAATATTGGCGGTTATGTATAAAAATACCTGCACTCTTTATTGTCAATAGTTTTATAAAAAGGCGCAATCGCCATTTGTTATGTATATATATGGCGCTACTGCCATGTGGGCCGTCTTTAAATATAACCCCCAATGTTCAGAAAAAATGGCATCTTAGAGTGGATATGATAACATTAAATAAATGTGTGCAGGGCCAATATAAAGAGCTCTCCAGTGACCTGTTCATTAACAGAAATGTACAAAGTACGAGAGGTCACCCCCAGAGACTGGAAGAGCAAATAATTCATAGACAACAAAGGAAGGGATTCTTTACAGTAAGGACAATAAAGGTATGAAATTATCTGGCAAGAGAGGTGGTGCTATCAAGTAAATGCCTTCAAAAAGGGACTGGATGTAAAAGCAAGACATACATGCCTACAAATAATAGAATACACATTTATATTTTACAACCTCCTGATCCAAGAAGAAATCTGATTTTTGGCATCAAGAAGGAATGTTTTATTTGGGGGGGGGGGGGGGGGGGTTGCCTTCTTTTGGATCATCAGGAATTATAGGTAGAAGGGATGACCTTGATGGACTTAGGTCTTTTTCCAATCTGAATTACTATGGTGGTATGATTGTACTACATTTGACACTTTACAACAACAGTGTCTCCAAGTTTTTAAATAGAAACCCTTCCTTCGGTGAGTTGATCAGGTGGTATTAACGTCAGCACCTTTCAGCTACTGTTATTATGGCTAATCGCTTGGTTGCTATAAGCCAGTCCTTTTGCTGTTTAGTACAGGTATTCAAGCAACTAGTTTCAATTGCACCTTTGACCATGGGAGGGCTGGCAGCCTTAGGCCTGGGGGCCAAATCCAATCAAGTGGCACATTGCACCACCATTGAATCACCTCCCCATCCACGGCATGTTTTATAAAGAATATTGCCAGTATTTTCCCCCACAATATGCCAGAATTTTCCCTTACAATATGCCAGGATTATGCCCCTCAATATGCCAGGATTATGCCCCACAATATGCCAGGATTATGCCCCTCAATATGCCAGGATTTTCCCCTCAATATGCCAGGATTATGCTCCCTCAATATGCCAGGATTATGCTCCCTCAATATGCCAGGATTATGCTCCCTCAATATGCCAGGATTTTCCCCTCAATATGCCAGGATTATGCCCCACAATATGCCAGGATTTTCCCCTCAATATGCCAGGATTATGCCCCACAATATGCCAGGATTTAGCCACCCAATATGTCAGGATTTTGCCCCTCAATATTCCAGGATATTGCCCCTCAATATGCCAGGATTTTTCCCCTCAAGATGCCAGGATTTTCCCTTCAATATGCCAAGATTTTGCCCCACAATATGCCAGGATTATGCTCCCTCAATATGCCAGGATTATGCTCCCTCAATATGTCAGGATTTTCCCCTCAATATGCCAGGATTATGCCACACAATATGCCAGGATTATGCCCCACAATATGCCAGGATTTCCCCTCAATATGCCAGGATTATGCCCCACAATATGCCAGGATTTAGCCACCCAATATGTCAGGATTTTGCCCCTCAATATTCCAGGATATTGCCCCTCAATATGCCAGGATTTTTCCCCTCAATATGCCAGGATTTTCCCTTCAATATGCCAAGATTTTGCCCCACAATATGCCAGGATTATGCTCCCTCAATATGCCAGGATTATGCTCCCTCAATATGCCAGGATTTTCCCCTCAATATGCCATGATTATGCCCCACAATATGATAGGGGACAGGCATAACGAGCATACTAAGGGGCAATATCCTGGCATATTGGGGGCATATTAAATTGCATATTGGGGGCAATATCCTGGCATAATAAATGGCATATTGGGGGCAATATCCTGCATATTAAATGGCATATTGGGGCAATATCTGGCATATTAAAATGGCATATTGGGGGCAATATCCTGCATATTAAATGGCATATTGGGGCAATATCTGGCATATTAAAATGGCATATTGGGGGCAATATCCTGCATATTAAATGGCATATTGGGGCAATATCTGGCATATTAAAATGGCATATTGGGGGCAATATCCTGCATATTAAATGGCATATTAGGGCAATATCTGGCATATTAAAATGGCATATTGGGGGCAATATCCTGCATATTGGGGGCATATTAAATGGCATATTGGGGGCAATATCCTGGCATAATAAATGGCATATTGGGGGCAATATCCTGCATATTAAATGGCATATTGGGGCAATATCTGGCATATTAAAATGGCATATTGGGGGCAATATCCTGCATATTAAATGGCATATTAGGGCAATATCTGGCATATTAAAATGGCATATTGGGGGCAATATCCTGCATATTGGGGGCATATTAAATGGCATATTGGGGGCAATATCCTGGCATAATAAATGGCATATTGGGGGCAATATCCTGCATATTAAATGGCATATTGGGGCAATATCTGGCATATTAAAATGGCATATTGGGGGCAATATCCTGCATATTAAATGGCATATTTGGGGCAATATCCTGCATATTAAATGGCATATTGGGGGCAATATCCTGCATATTAAATGGCGTATTGGGGGCAATATCCTGCATATTAAATGGCATATTGGGGGCAATATCCTGCATATTAAATGGCATATTGGGGGCAATATCTGGCATATTAAAATGGCATATTGGGGGCAATATCTGGCATATTAAATGACATATTGGGGGCAATATCTGGCATATTAAATGGCATATTGGGGGCAATATCCTGGCATATTAAAATGGCATATTGGGCTTCAAAGTTCTTAATTTAAGTTCTTAAGTTTTTTTTCCTGAAATTTCCTTCTTAAAATTAGGTGCGTGTTATACGCCGGCGCGTGTTATACGCCGATAAATACGGTACTTTGAGTCCACTTGGGAAGAAAAGTGCTATGTATTAACTATCGTTATTTGGCATTGGCATAGCAGCTCTGGGCACAAACACAAGTTGATATTAATGTCCTCAGTTAGAGAAATGAAGCAAGGATTTTTTTTATTCAATAACATGAATAACATGAACAACATTCCATTATAACAATATATATTTTTATGGAGATATGTAAAGAAGAACAGGGGACATAATAGCAAGGCTCAAAGCCATAGGCGGATGACTTAAAAGCCCATAAAACTTGGGATCGCCATTCACTATTCGATCTCTTTTATGAATGAATCCCTGTATGTTTCTACTATCTACACCGATGAGCCACAACATTATGACCACCTGTCTAGTATTGTGAACGTCTCCTTTAGACACCAAAACAGCCCTGACCCATCAAGGCATGGACTCCACTAGACCTCTGAAAGTGTGCTGTGGTATCTGGCACCAAGACCTTAGCAGAGGATCCTTTAAGTCTTGTGAGTTGTGAGGTGGGGCCTAAATGTATTGGATTTTTTTAGCTTGACGATTGGCCAGGAAGCAGTCAAAATCTGGCATTGAGGCCCTTGACACTGTGGTATGCCAAAATATGTGGATGCAATATGAGTGCAAGTCAAGTGCTGTGGGTGCAATATAAGTGCATGGTGTTGTGTTAAGTTCTTTAGGTGCAATGTTGGTGAAGAAAAAGGGAATAAAAACAAGAAATGTAATTTTTCAATAACATGTTTATTTCATATACAAATAGTTGAATGTGATATAAAAATAGTTGCATATAATATTAAAAACTGTACATTTACGCGTGTGTGTGTGGGGGGGGGGGGTCGGGGGGCACTGCTAAAGACTTTGCCCAGTGCTCACTAGGGTCTTAAAGCTGCACTGCAGGCAGGATCGTTAATTCTGAATCTGTTGTAGTAGCATTTTTACCAGGTTTTTGGCTAATGCACGCATGGTGTTGCAACACAATTATTGCAGTATAAAACTTACAGTAGATTAAAAGAAAGTATAAAAGTTAATTTGCTACTGTGACACTTAAAAAATAATTTGCTGAGGACAAAGTTCATTTGGCAGCAAATAGCTTGATTTATCTCAAGTCTGAAAAACTTTTGGCTGTACTTGGTCTCCAAGACAGCATGAAAAATGACAAGAATTTATTTCAACATGAAAATAACAACACTGCTCCTTTGAGTAATTAAATGTAGACAAGTACCGTAAGGGAGCTATTAATCTTCCCCTGGTATTACTATTAGCAGTCATAAGATCGTTTTGTTTTAAACATGTCTCTCTCTGTCTTTTCATGGGATCTGTTCACTGATCCTCATGTCTGTCTATTTATCTGCCCTTTAAACCTAATTAAATATAAGAGAAAATGAACTCCAAATAAAAACTGGACAATCTTGAACTGGGCAAAATTTCTGTAAGGCTTTATTGAGAGTCATAACTTACACCTCCAAGTGTCTGTATTTAGGAGGGACAGTCCCTATTTTTGCCTTAATTCCTTCTGCCCCTCTTTCCTCCTCAGGCATCCTTATATTCTGGGAGCTCAATATTTGGAAGGTGTATCAGAGCTTGTGTTTATATAGTAGTTTGTGTAATTAACATGCATTTTTCTTACCTAAAGGTCATTGATGTCTCTCAATTGACCATAAAAATCACCTAAAATGCTTCGAACAAACCTACGCCTTGAGCTACAACCCTCAGATTACAAAAGTGTCCCTCTTTGGCCATTTGAAATGTTGGGAAGCATGATACATGAAAATGTTTGTTGTTTCATCTTGCTTGTGGTAGGGACAATGTTAGGAATAGGCAAGTACATAGAGATATAAGGTAAATTCAGTTAGGGGTGTGCCAAAACCGACTTACCAGGTAGGACTAGAAGAGGACCCCCTGTGAATGAATTTAAATAAAGGAAAGGATAGATAAGAGAATAATCAGAGAGAAAAGGGGGGGGAATCATGGAAGGGAAACGTGGGAGATGTAGCAACAGTTGTGGGAGAGAGGTGTTGGCTTATATATCCAATGCCCCTCCCACGACCACAGGCCAATCTCATTGGCCTTAAAACTTGTAGTAGTGGCAACATTAGGAAATGGTGAGTAGAAGGATATAGAGATATAAGTAAATTCTGTTAGAGGTGTGCCAAAACAGACGTACCAGGTAGGCCTAGAAGAGGGCAAAAAAGAAGAAAACATAATGTTACCATACAAATTTTTTAACAGTACATACAGTAAACCATACATTGTTTGCTAACAGGCAAGATAAAACAATGTCTGCCGGATATGAGTTGTTGACTGGCGGATGTGAACGGAGAACAGGAAGAGTCTCAACTACCTAACAGCTTAATGATATGAGCAGAAGCATTGTTCTCTACCAACGGAGGTTGCATAATTCCTGAAAGAGTGCCCTGAACTTGCAAGTGGTTAAGGCCTGAGACTGGTTAAAGGTCTGACCAATTGATTTATGATTAATAAAATGGAGCATGATTTTCAAATAGTAAAAGGGCAAAAGAGGCTGTTTGATTTACTGTTGGCCAAAATGACGAAGCCTCCAAGACTGCTACCTGACACTAGGGGGAATTTGTAGGAAGAATGGGAATTCAGCAGAACAATTTCATGACTGAAAACAAATAGTATACCATACCATTACCAGGAAGGGAGAATTAACAGCGACAACACCTGCCCCCATAAGGTCATAAAGAATCTGCTTTCGGTGCAGGGGGGAGAGGGGTTATCAAAAACAACTTGAGTAATGAAAACTTGTAATATAGCAAAGGAAAGTGAATCGCTGCATAGAGGTAAAGGCTGTACTACCAAGAGAAATAGGGACAAACAACTTGGCACCTCACAGAAATATGAAGAGGGACTGTCTGAGTGCTGTCTGATACTATGAAGGGTGAAATAAGCCTAGAAAGGTGGAACTCGGCTCATAGTACAGGGTAGAGGTTTGATAAAGAGTGTAGATAAAGACAGACTGTATACTAGATAAAATAATAACTAAATGTATACCCCAACTACATATACTGACTTAAGACAAGTATACATATACACCCTCCATATGTGAGGCTTACTGGATTATACTCTTGATATAGTTGTGATAGGGCAGGAACGTGACGTGGGAGATGGCCTGGCTAATTGTGCGAGCAAGCATGACATGAATAATGGCGACATGACCACCAGACATAAGCTTGCAATTTTGCTCTGCGATGGAGTGGGATTGTGACGGTGGGGCTGTGGATGAAAGTAATTGTAGAACTGTACATAGTACAGCTTAATTTACCCTCATAATGTAAAGCATCGGGAGTATACGATGATAGTATCATGACCCCACTTACCTCTGAACTGAGGTTGTAACGAGCACCTGAGATGCAATCACCTTGCGCAAGATATTAATTGAAATTACTGTAATACTAAGCCTACAACCTTTCTGGTGTAAAAGAGACACTGATAGATACCGGCAATATTACCTTCTGAGTAAAATGAGAGTGTGATGACAAAAGACAACTATAAGCCACATAAAGAAACAACGTACATTAAACCTGTTGGTATAAATGATGTTAGATATATACAGAACAAAATACACATCTAAAGCTTTAGAAGCCATAGTCGGGTTACCTACGTGGTGCGCATGTCGTGGTTTCTGGCTAAGAGAAAGAGCTGCCCAAAACCCCTGCCAGAAGGTTAACCTAATAACACTGACATGTAGGAAAATGTAACCCACCGTCAATGCCAAATAGACTTCCAATATGATTCAATGCAAAGATGGCCAAGGCATAAATGTGCACACCTAAGACTGGATAATTGGTTCCCTGCACTGATCTTAAAATGGCACAACAAACTCGTTGAGGAATGTTAGCTCATGTTAGGAGGGGACATTTTACTTGGGTGGGGGGTGGGGTAAGTACAATAGAGGCAAACAGCCAAGAGGTGTTGTAAGCAACTCAAACTATGTGAAAGAGTAAGCAAGTGCCTCCTGTCTAAGCGACACTGGACATCAACTCCCCATAGTTACCAAACGGAGAGGTGTAGGAGTAGAATGAGTTATAACTACTGATAGAAGAAACAAGGTGGGAACTAACAACATGGGAATCGGCAATCACAGAAGAATCCCTGTGTATAGATGATCCATGACAACAAAATACACGGTTGGGGCTCTGATAAAATGACCGCACCACGCTTGTCTGTAGTACGATGATCCCCAATTGATCGCAGGGCCTAAGATTGAGTGTAGGTCATGTTGTGACTGATCCCCCGATGTTGGTCCAACAGGGACTCATGTAACCTACAAAGGTGCCTCTCGACCAAAGAATGGAACATATCAATGGCCCGACCCCAAGCCTGTGTGGGGTGAAACTGAGATCTATTTTTACATGTTTTGGACACATTGATCTTGGCCTGGGACGCATAAACACAAGGCTTAAACCGGTACACATTCATTTATCAGACCCTGCAAGGTCCCCAAAGTAAAGTCATCAAATAAGACAAACTGTATTTCATTCTGATAGTTCCAAAGTATCTGCAGGCATAGGATTATTAAAGAGAAACTTTTTAAAGTAAGTTTGCGTACAAAACGATTGATATCAACTGGAGTGTCAAACAGGTGGAAACTCCTAGCGGGGGAAAAGGACATACATCTTGATAACACATCAATTTGTGTATCAGTAAAGGACTCAGGTCACAGATTAACTAACACCTTGGATTTTTCTGCCTCCAACGCTTTGTGGCAGATGGTGTAGTACGGCGTTGCTATGCTGACTTACGGTTGCGCTTTGACCACTTCCAGTTCGGTGATGTTGACTTCCGGGTCCGTGGCAAGGAAGTCACTTGCAGGAAATGAGGGAGACGTAGCTACAGTTGTGGGAGAGAGGCACTGGCCTTAAAACATGTCTTATTCATATAATAACCATAAGACGTAAAATGCGTGATTTTGTTTTTGAAAAAACTTCTTTGAACCCTAAATACAAGAACATAATAAATGATGCAGGCCCATACTGTTTCTGTTAGTATATTTTGTGCAGATATTTTATGCTGCTTCTTTATCGCCATATATGGAATATGAGTTTGAGGTGTCTGGCTTACGAGAATCTGCTCTCAGTATTGATTTCGAAATTGGAACTAAATAGGCAAAATGTTATATATTTTCTGGAAAAGGTATTTGTAGTAATATAACCTCTACTGTGACTGATTAATACACACGAGCTCAAGAAACAGACATACATTTCAATTAGATGCATCTGTTATAAGGCAATATTCAGAAATAGCAATGTACACACAAAATTGCTAGTTTTTTTTTAAAACGATTTCCTTTATGCCATTTAAATGCACTAGAATATTTTTTAGATTAACAAAATGGATATTAAATCATGCCATATGACTGTATCATGCTTAGCTTGCTGCATCAAATTTCTCTTCTCATATCGCCAGTTTAGAATTTCTGTATATATTGTTAAATCAGCAGATGTGGCTTTGCCACATTGGTGGTTTATTCTATAATTTGTACAACATTTTGAAGTCAAAATGTTGGAAGAACAAAAAGAGCCTTGAAAGAGAGAATCACATATCATCTCCTCTATATGTAAAATAATAATGGGCAATTTCCTGTTAATAATCACTTACAATTCTTCAGGTTTCAAGGTGCTGAAAAGGTTTGAGTAAGTGGAGGAGGTAAAGTTAAAAAGCTTTTTGGGTTTTCACATTGGAAACTAGACATCTAAAAGGAATATATTCTGAATAGGAAGTTAGAACTAAAAATAAAATCTTTTAAAATTAAAATATAGCCTGATAATATATATTGATAACTGAACGTATTTCAATATGTTTAGAATAGACATACATGATGCGTCATATTGAATATATCCGTGAAACGCATTGTTGCAGGCGACAATTATATGTTATAATGTCTGCTATGTGCATAACTGATAAAGGTGTGCATTATTTTGCAGTACATCAATTTGTGTCAATAGAAATTGTCAGTGCCAGTTTTCTTCCCAAACAGCTTGCCGTGGCCACCCAGTTTGTCAGTGCCAGTTTTGCCCCCAAACAGTTTGTCAATGGAAATTGTCAGTGCCAGTTTTCTTCCCAAACAACTTGTCATGGCCCAAAAAGATTGTCAGTGCCACCCAGTTTGTCAGTGCCTTTTTTGCTGCCAGCTTGTCAATGCCACCCAAATAATTTGTCATTGTCAGATTAGCCCATCAACTGCTTGACAGTGCCACCAAGTTTGCCAATGCCAGCTTTGACCCAAACATTTTGCCAATGCCATGCAAATATTTTGTTAGTGCAAGCTTAACTCTGAAATATTTTGTCTGCACCACTCAAACTGTTTGTAAGTGGCAACTTTGACTCCAGTTTGTCAGCTTGTTAGTGCCAGCCTTGCCCCAAACAGCTGGTCAATACTAATCTTAACCCCACTCAGTTTGCCAGTGTGAGCTTTGCGCCCAAACAGCTGACAATTTAACCTGAAACTGTTTGGCTATGCCATCCAAACAATTTGTTAGTGCCAATTTTCCCCCCAAACGGCTTGTCAGTGCCTTCATTGCCTCTAATGTGTCACCGTTAGCTTGCCAGTGCCATCTTTGCCACAATCAGTGCAACCCAGTCAGCTTGTCAGAACCATGATTGCCCCCAAACCGCGTGTTAGTTGTATTCTTGCCCCAAGCACCTTGCTTGTGCCAACTTTGTCCCCATTATGTTAGTGCCTACTTTGCAACCAGCTTTTCACTGCCTGCTTTGTCCCAGTTTATCAGTGCCAGTCTTGCTCCCAAATAGTGTCATCATTGCATCCCAAACAGTGCCATGCTTGCCACCCAAAACACTTTGCCAGTGTCATCATTGCCCCAAAACAGTTTGCTAGTGCTACATTTGCCCCCTGTTTGTCAGTGCCAACCTTGCCTTCAAACATCTTGTCAGTGCCATCATTGACCCCAGATAGTTTGTCAGTTCCATTCTTGCCCCAGTGCCATCATGCACTTACCTGGAGGAGAGCAAGAGAAGAGGAAAAACAGGAGAGCACTGTTCAACTTCCTCTGTTCTGTTTGAAGATTGATCTAGCTTGCAAGAAGTGGATGTGAGGTTATTTCCTGTGCAATGGATCAGTCACAGCACGGGGGGGGGAAAGAGACATTGTAAGGGATCATCCAATTGGCAGACATGAAAGTGGTCAAACCATGATTGCTACGCCAGTGGGAAGAGCCTGGGAGAGTATTATTGTGTTATTTTAATGATCTGGCCTCCTATAGAATGAATGTTGTAGGATCAGGGGTTGAGCACTCCCAATAAGGAAGAGGCTTTACTCTAGAGCAGTGTTTCTCAACTTGGGGATCTCAACCCAAAGTGGGGGCACGAGCTGGTGTGGAGTGGGTCGCAGACGTGTGGTTTGGCTTCATCAAAAATCCTGATTAACTTGCACCTGGATTCTCTTTTATCCAGTTGCACGCTGTCCTAGGCACCACTTAAGTGACCAGTCCAATTCAACATGCAAAATAGGAGCGGTTATGGGTAAATTCTCTTACACACTGATGATCCCTGAGCAGAATAGACAGCCTTCTTCTAAATCCATCCTCTACATTGTGCTTCAGTCAGCATCCTCACTACACATAGCAGGACTAAATGCAGGTACATTGCATTTCTATGGAGAGTGGATTTAGTGACTCAGTCACACATACACACCTACCATAATATTATTTTTGCCAATGCATTTGCAGCACTAGTTTTCTTCTCTAAAGTACTCAGAAAATCAGTCTAACATAATAACACTTCATTTCCCATCACTGAAGCGGAAACACTAAAAGTTCAAAGACACATTAGCTTCCAAAGTTCAGAATGTTGTTATGAAATCTGCTCTGCTACTCCTATTTTCTAATCATTGTCGTTGGAGCAGAGAGAGAAACAGAAGCTTTTTCCAGTGTTCGTTCCAGAGCTCCTATGGCTGTATTTTCATTTTTAACACCGGTGCTTGCAGCAGTGATATGTGTTTTGATTGTGATAATACTGCAGAGCATGAAAAAGCGCAAAGAAGCTGAAACAGATGCTAATAAAGACATTAAAAAAGAATCCCGTCCATGGGTGGATGAGGATCTACAGGACAACACTGAAATAGTGACTGAAAACGATGGTAAGGGACATATACATACCCAAGAATGTGTGTAGTTATGTTAGTTTGGATAAGATTGAGCACAGATAGCACTATTCACTAAAAGGTGCGTTGAGGTGAGATGAACGTTTCATCTCATCAATTTAACTATACATTGTGCTGGGACAAACATGGTGAGTGTCCCCTGCTAAGTAAACTCACCAAGTATGTCCCTGCACAAGGTATAGTTATACTGGTGACATGAAATGTTCATCTTTCCTCATCTCACCGGGGGTTTTTATTTACCTTCTTTTGGATCAACAGTGGCAAACATGGGATAGGAAAAGGATTGAACTTGATGGGTGCAAGTCTATTTTCAGCCTAAATGACTCAGTAACTCCCCTTTTTAGTAATAAATTTACAAAAAATCCTATTTTCACATTTTGTAAGTTCTGGAAAAAGAACAATACTAATTGTTATTTGCCCCATCATTTGGACTCCTTGCTTAATTTGCACATAAATGGTTTCCACCCATTCATCGTCAATATAGTATCATAAACAAATGGTTATCGTTTCTACTTATTACAAATTGAAATTGTTCTTCTTTTTAGAGATTAGAGGTGGGCTAGAGAGAGTGTGGAAAAATGAAAGGAAAAAAAAAAAAGAAGAATGTTACATATCTGGAATAACCTTCAAGGTGATATAGAAAAGATCAACACTTTAATTAATTAAAAAATGTCTTTATGCACCGACTAAATGGACCAAATGGTACTTATCTGCCATCAAAATTTATGTTTCTATTTTGCACTCCTCTTTGCTATTGAAGTATATTAGAACACGGGGGCAATCTTTGAAGTTAATGAAAAAGCAATGTGTGGATTTCTTCAGTAATTGCACAAAATAGGGAGAAGGAGAGGAAGAAATGTTTGATAGAATCAATTTAATGCTAAACTACAGAGAGGAGGTTAGATTGTGTTTCTATTTGATGAATATGGTGTGTTCTTGTTTAGATTATGCAGTTTGCTGTACATATCAGAGGAATAAACATTAATCATTAACTCACGTCCCTCTGAAATTGCTCGGAAAAAACATACTTTTTTTTATAAAAATCTATTTATACTGTAAATAAACATTTGTGACAAACCTGTAAATTGAGCTACGTTAAGCTTTAGCTACATTTCCAGTTTGTGGTGAATTGCAAACATTGTATATCATGTGACACACACACCCACATATATATACATACACACACACATAACCACGATCAAAAAAATAATTTATTGTAAATCACATGCAGAAAAGAAACAGGGGAAGGTGATAAAAGGCAACTTTACACATTTGCATCTCTACAGAAATCTTCACATTGACTCCCTTGATATTAGGAATTCCAATTGTTTTGTTTTTTTAAATCTTTGTTTATTGACTGTATGGCTGCAGGCATATCATGCTAAAGTCAAATGTCTAAGGGATCGATGCTTGAGTATGACATCATGGACAGTGCTTTCAAACTTTTCAGAGTGTTTTGGCCAGTTTGGCTGGCGTGGACATTTATATTTAGGATTTTTTGACCATTGTTTTAGGAGCTCCACTGATGTGCGGCTATTCTTGTGCGCAGGTCACTCCACCCCTCATATTTCCATTTTTAAACTGGATAGTCAAATATTTGGGCTTTCTGTCTACAAAAAATTATGAAGTTAATAGTGGACATTGCATGACATTTTCCCACAGAAGAAATGCAATATTTTGTGGTGTCTACTTTTTTTTAGTCGTTTGCCATGTCAGAAGCATACATGAAATACTGGGGATTTCAAAGCAGCATAAAGCAACTCGCTGATGCCAAATAGTCAGCATCTGAATGAGTTTATACCTCTCACTCAGGACCCACATGGTAATGAAGAAAGCACCCCTTCAAGCTACTATAACTGAAAGAATTTTGGGTATGTTTTATTTTACTGCCAATATCATATATGACTTCAGACAGCCAGTATGACCACACTCTTTGCTATGGCTAAATGCTTTATATTCAACTGATGCTGCACATGGTCCCTTCATTCTAGGTGTATTGAACTACATAAACTACATGCTATAGTACAATAAAGATTTGATAGATTTTCATGGAAATTGGGAGGTTGACTGTTAATGCCTCTTAATAATGACTTGACAATTGTACTGGCAATATTCATAGTTGATAGTCACCAAAATGGTCTGATCAAGATGAAGGTCCTCAAGTGACAAGGTTCTGGCACAGGGCTTGGTTCAACTCAGGAACATGTATGGTCAAAACAGATTCCAGTACAGTGGTAATGTAGCATGGGCAGGTAGAGCCTGGAAGTTTTTGTGGGAATTTTTGCCCATTTATCCAATAGAGCATTTGTGAGGTCATGCACTGACGTTGGACGAGAAGGCACGGTTCACAATTTCTATTCCAGTTCATCCCAAATGTGTTTGATGGGGTTGAGGTCAGGGCTCTTTGTGGGCCAGTCAAGTTTTTCCACACCAAACTCCTCCAACCATGTGTTTATGGATCTTGCTTTGTGCAATGGGGTACAGTCATGGTGGAATAGAAAAGGACCTTCACCAAGCTGTTCCCACAAAGTTTGAAGCATAACATTGTATAAAATGTCATAGTATGCTGAAGGATTGAGCGTTCCCTTCACTGGAAGTTAGGGGCCAAGCACAACCACTGCCAAACAGTGAAATGCAATTTGTCACCCCGATGCTTGGCATGATATTTGGTGATGTGAGGCATGCATGCAGCTGCTCCACCATGGAAACCATTCCATGACGCTCCCACTTTTCAGCCATGGAATCAGCAGAGCATTGGCAACTTTTGTATACCATTCTGTGACTGCGCTCAATGGCTTTCCACTTCGTGTCTTATTTGCTGCCGTTCCTAAACAATTCCACTTTCCAATAATCCCACTTACAATTGACCGTGAAATATGTAGCAGGGATGAAATTTCACGAACTGATGGCATCCTATCACAGTGCCACACTTGAATTCACTGAACTATTCCAAACAACCCATTTTTGTCACAAATGTTTGTAAATGCAGACTGCATGGCTAGGTGCTTGATTTTATACACCTATGGCAATGGGTCTGATTGAAACATATGAATTCAATAATTATGTGGTGTATCCAAATGCTTTTGTTCACATAGTGTAGATAAATATAAACCAAATATATCGTAATTAATCAAAAGTTATAAACAAATGTGTTATTGTAATGTTTATTCATAATGATTTAGGACATTAATGTTTGCTGCTATTTTCTGTTATTAACTATAACGTTTATAAATCATTAAATCAATACATCTCCACACAAAATTTGTGAAAATCCCTGGCTGACTCTTATAGACTTTGCAACAGAACCCATTATGGTATGGCAACCATACATAAGGGGCTTCATAGTCCACCAGATTTCTCTACAACTAATACTGGCTTAATGGAACATTAAACAAATGTGTTCCGGTACAATTAAGTAAACCCGACATGTATCTTAAGAGATATACGCGGGTTTACTAACTGCTGTGTCTCACATGCGAGACAGAGCAGTTCCTGGTTGATGCATGTTGACTTTGTTGGGGCTTGCCCCGCTCTGACAGCTGAATGCGAGGTTCTCATGTTAAAAACAAAAATATAAAGCCTGGGGATCTTAATAGTCACGGTTATTCCCTAAATGACCACATCCTTAGAAACTGTTTCCAGTTGTAGGTTAATTGGTAAGTTATAAAGTACAGGTTACTAGATATACATAGGTTTTGTAATCATCAGGGAACGTGTCATGTCATCCGATATATTATCTCTTGTTATATATAAGCACTATTAGATAATATGTATACAGATTGTATTAAATAATACATAAAATAAAAAGAAAGAAAAAAACTAAATATAACTTGAAAGAGGTTTAATTAAAACTATGCTATTGTTTCTTAGCCCATTTTTCTTGATTACATACTTTAACACTAAAGTTAAAGCATAAACACAAAGGTGAAAAACAAGGAAACAATACATTTGTGCATAATCCCTGAATCTTTTAAGTATCTATTAAATATAGTAATAATACATAGTGAGCAAAGTAAAATAAAGATAGGTGACTCTCTAGTACACTAACAATATGCTTGTTTTTCATTATAATTGACAAGATGATTGGCAAGACCCAGATGAAGAAAATATTCAACACATTCCATTTGCACCAGCACATTACCCTGAGACTGATATGATAAAAAGATCAAAGGAATTTTACGAACTTCTCAACCAAAGGAGATCCGTGCGGTTTATTAGCGATAAGCCTGTCCCAAGAGAGGTTATCAACAATATCATCAGAGCTGCAGGTAATTTGTTTATACACTAAATATAATAAAAGGAATATATTGTAATAAATTTGTTTACATTGTTCAATGCTGTACTAGATGTCAGGAGCATATATCTATTCATTCATACCATGCAAGACATCATCAATATATCCGCATTAAAAGCATATAAGAAAAGCATTTATTATTTTTTGAGAATTTTAATAATAAAGAATAATAAAGAGCAGTGTGCTAAATCCAAGAAAGGAAACCCAAACAACACTCTTACAAGAAAAATAATTAAAAGGAAATCCATTTATGAACTGATCAATGCTCTCAAACATTAGCCAAGTAATATCTGTAGACATGCCATACACCACAACGAAGTGCCTCACCTGAATATCCACTGACCACCATGGAAAACAACTGCCAGGAGATCCAATTCTGCAGTAAGCAGCTGTGCTGTCTGGAGCTCCAAAGGGACAGTGACATGCGCTGCCAGATTATGCGTGGAACACGGCATGCGGGCACGCTGTCTGATGTCACACCTTCACTGCCGTGAAGGTTTAAAAGGTTGCTGAAAGCACCTCTCGGATCTTGGTGATTCTTTTCCGTCTCTCTTAGCATTTGTTTCCAGATTTACTATTTTGATTGCTTGTTGCTGATTTCTGGACTGCCTTACCATTTCTGATCCTTTGCCTGTGCCCCTGACTTTTTGCCTGCCTCATCGTCTATGCTGTTTGCTTGTGCCCCTTGGCCCCATTTCTGTGACATCACTTTGAAGTTGTTCTGGTGCCCCTGAATCTGGACTGTATATTGGCTATCCGTGTTCCTCATCTCAGCAGTATTTTTAGAGACTCTGTTTCTATCTAGTATCCTTCTGCTTATTTGTACCAACCATCCAGTGGATTACAAATATTACTACTGCATGTTCCATTGCCTGCTGCATCAACTATCAAGTGGATTACAAATAGTGTTGCTTTCCTGCTATCACCAGCTGCATCAATATATATGGTTTCAGCATCCTAAGTACGCTCAGGTGTGTACTTTTACTGCTTATTGTTCTCCTGCATAATGGTCGCCTCACCACTAGAGTTGAGTGGACACCTGGATGTTCGGGTTCGGCAGGTACGGCCGAACTTCAAAAAAATGTCCGGGTCAGTGCTCGAACTTGACCCCGAACCCCATTGAAGTCAATGGGGACACAAACTTTTGGCCACTAAAATGCCTCTAAAAAAAGTCCTGGAAAGGGCTAGAGGGCTGCAAAATGAAGTAAAATGTGGGTAAGAGTAGGACAAGTGCCCTGCAAGCAAATGTGGATAGGGAAATAACCTAAACTAAAATAAAATACATACAAATTACAAATACAGCTGAGCCATAAAATAGCACTAGATGGAATCTTTAATTTTTGCTTTGGAAGAACATAAATCTAAATCTAAAGCATTGCTGCCAGGAGGATCAACAGAATTATCCATGTGAGAGAGGGTTGGAGTGCAGGGTATTCTCTTTCAGTTTATACTAAGTGACCCATAGGTTGAGGAGGCGGTGACCGTGGCGGTGTAGGTGCAAGCGGCGCTGGAGGAGGAGGTAGCCAGAATTGTTCAAAGTGCGCTGTAAGCACAGTATTGGACTGTTCTATTTGACTCTCAGATATGAAGTGCACCAGAAGACGCAAATGTACTATTTAGCACCCAAAATAATTCAAATTTTTCAAAGTGCGCTGTAAGCACAGTATTGGACGGTTCTATTTGACTCTCAGATATGAAGTGCACCGCAAGACGCAAATGTACTATTTACCACCCAAAACTATTAGAATTTTTCAAAGCGCGCTGTAAGCACAGTATTTGACGGTTCTCTTTGACTCTCAGATATGAAGCGCAGGAATGCATGTAATGCTATTGGTATTCTATAAACCGACTATTTCGTTTTATAGAAAGCCAATAGCACGAATGGACGAATGATTTTCGTTTATTAACCATTCATTCATTCGTTCAAAGCATTACATGCATTCCATAAACCGAAAGTCTATAAACCGAAAGAGTCGGTTTATAGACTTTCGGTTTATGTAATATATGTAATGCTTTTGCTATTCTATAAACCGAAATAGAGTCCCCATTCATACGAATAGGTCAATTGACCTATTCGTATGAATGGGGACTCTATTTTGGTTTATAGAAAGCCAATAGCATTACATGTATTCCAAAAACTGAAAGTCTATAAACCGAAAGAGATTTGGTTTATAGACTTTCGGTTTATAGAAAGCCCATAGCATTACATGCATTCTATAAAACAAAAGTCTATAAACCGAAAGAGATTCAGTTTATAGACTTTTGGTTTATAGAAAGCCCATAGCATTACATACAATGTATATGTATGTAATGCTAGGGGCTTTCTATAAATCAAAAGTCTATAAACCGAATTTCTTTCGGTTTATAGACTTTGGTTTTATAGAATGCATGTAATGCTATGGGCTTTCTATAATCCAAAAGTCTATAAACCGAAAGAGATTCGGTTTATAGACTTTTGGTTTATAGAAAGCCCATAGCATTACATACAATGCATATGTATGTAATGCTATGGGCTTTCAGATTGGCTGCCCTGCAGCCTTTCAAAACGCGCCATTAAATCGCCGAACTCCAAACTCCAACCCGAACATACAGTGAAATGTCCGTGTTCGATTCCGGGGTCCAAAAACCGTAATGTTCGGTATGAACCCGAACAGTGCGGTTCAGGTTGCTCAACACTACTCACTGTATAATTCTTACATACACACACAAATCAATCCACAAGTGCTTAAGTGATATCAGTGCAAATGTTATGCTTATAAAGTTATTTAGAACAGTTAAACAATTATAATACCCTTCTTCAAATTACAGCAGTTTGGTTATCTACAATTAGATGCAAAGAGAAACTGCCATGAACTCCATAAAAAAAGTTACCTTCACCTTCAGCCTTCTTGCTGCACAATGAGAAAAAGGACAGATCCTTAGTGCAGATGTGGCCGTCAAAATATTTTGTGCATCACTTATCCTAGCCGAAATGGCGATACATTGTGTTGTATTCCCTCATGAAAGTAATAATGTCTGCAAGGCAAGTGCCCCTCTATACTAAAACATTTCACAGCACTGGTTTTAATAATTCAAAGAATGCCCAACACACTCAGCCCTGAAAATTAAAGATTTATTGCATCACACATTCGGGTTCTCAGAACCTATCTCAACCCTGGTTTTAAGGATAAATGTTACTAACAATGCTATACAAGTCGCCAAGTAAGCACATGGCAAATAGCCCACATATGCATACCTCCCAAGTGACTCTAATAGTTATCAATTGGCCATAAAATCACTGAAAATGTCCTAGCACCATCCATACACATACCTTTAACCACTCCCATAAAAAGAAAAATGACTCTATTTGTCTATTTTTAATGTTGGGACATATGCATATAGCATTCACTGCAGCAGTGACTCATACAGCATGACCTCTGACACTTGAACTATAAACTCTTCCCCTCATGCCTACTTCCTATTTTAAAGATTTCTTAGCAACGGCTACTTTATCAGGGGTAGGGTAATGCATGGACTGTTCTGGTTCACATCTATTACAGTATTTTGCTAAATGACCCATTATGTGATGTTCAGAATACTTTTATGTCTATCTTTTTCTTAAACGACTTGTGTAGGGAACAAAGTCCTTTGGATTGTTATATTATTGACATATAACTTTGTTAAAATGTAACTCGTTTTTATTTACAACTGTACCCTGCTTGCCAAGTTCCATAAGCCACATTTGTAACATTTTTCTTTGAATAGGGAGTTCCACTTAATTACACGACTTAGGAATTAAAGGGTCTACTCTATAAAGACAGAGAATTGCAAGGAATTTAAACAAATAAAATAAATCTTCATTTTCAAGCATTCTGCAGATTTGAATTTGCAACGATGTGGGTTATTTCATTTTTTTTTTTTACTTTTAAAATTGCATTTTAAATGCCCCCCCCCCCCCCCCCCATTATTTAATTAATTATTATAACGTTTGTTGTCATTTTATTGATATAGAATTTTACACTGGTGGAAATATCCATTTAAACCATTATATATCACATTATTGTCATTAGCATTTTGATAATGTATAAAGACACTCGTTCCTTAACACACATAAAATGTCCTTACAAAAGTAACTTTGAAAGGAATTATCCCCCATTTTATCTCCCCATGATGAGAGAAAATAAGATTATGAAATAACATTCCAGCACTGTAAAATAATGCCTTTAAATCAGAGATAATGTGTCACTTTCATCAATTTTCATTAGCACATTTTAATTCACAATGACTTATTTGGAAGTGGGGTTCAGGCTACATGTTCTATTGAAGGGAACCGCATGGGATTGTGAATCTGTAACAATTCCAAACCTCACTGTGCTGATTGATTTAGGACAGTTTGAATACCAATTGTCAATCCCTTTTCCTGTAGATCTTCATAATTGACATGCTATTTGTTGGGCAATAAGACATTGTTCATCAAAATGCAGGTAAGGATTTCATTGTTTTATTAGACAACTTAATATAACATGGAAAAAAAATCTATTTTATTAAAAGTAACAATATTTTAAATTGACCTTTTACTTGCACTTGTACCCTGAGCATGAACTGTGCTACCATTTGATTTTTCAGGGACATCTCCTAGTGGAGCTCACACTGAGCCATGGACATTTGTTGTAGTTGAAGATCCAGAAGCAAAGCATGCAATTCGTGAAATTATTGAAGAAGAAGAAGAGATAAATTATTGCAAAAGAATGGGAGATAAATGGGTCCATGACCTGAGGAAACTCAAGTAAAGCATTGTCTAATTATGTTATTTATTTTTGTTGTTTTACCAGGAAGAACACATTGTGATTTCTCTTGTTTTTAAATATGTTCTAGGTACAAAAACACTTAAAAAAGTAAGAAACCTATTTACACTATTAAGTTATGGAGACAGCAAGCAGTAATATATATGTATGTATAGTAAATTTAAACATGTACAATATATATACAGAAATTTGAAAACTATAATAGGTACATTCTGTTTTTAGAAGCAGTATGGCACTCTTTCTCAGGAAGTTTTAGACTAAAATGATCAACCCACTTTCTTTTTATGATGGCGAATGGCTGTTAAGGTTCTTCAACTGGAAGTTTTTAGGATGAGTGGGGATACAAAAAAAACAAAACGCCAGCCGACTCCAATCAAATGAACAGACATCTTAGACTGAAGTAAAAAAAATAAAAAATTTATTGTAGACCTTGCACGAAAATGAACCCAAACAGAGGGAGATGTAGGACATGGGAAATTGCTAACACTTGATGCATTTTGCAAAAGAAGTGCTTGGTCTTAAGCCGAAAAATAATACCAAACAGTGGGAGACCTTGGTTCAAGGACTACAATAAATAAATAGACTTCTTTTACTTCAATCACAGACATCTTACCTCATTTTATTGGGGTTGACTGGCACTTCTGTTTTTATGTATTCTCAGTCCTTGATTGTGGAATGGATTATGTTGGCATTGCAGAACCCTGATTATTTATTATTACAGTTTGAGACTTGAGTGCCCACTTTATGTCTAGGATGAGTGGGGAGCTGGAGTGGGCATGCTGCTCAGGTAGAGTGTATTCTTTCTATTGAAGTTGTTATAAACTAAAGAAGCTACGTGAAGCCTGGAGGCCAGTTCAGTTATTTGAACATGTCACTGTGATGTGTATTATATTCACATTGGAGAACAAAACATATAGCAATAATATTAGTGAAGTTGAGGTATGAGATGAGGTATGAATGACTGAACAATGCCCCTTATAATCTATGACCAACTTTGTTTTCTGCTGCACAATCTGTTTTCTCACAGGGAGTTCAGACCAAAACTCGTTTTTGAACAAAGCATCAACTCTGGATACATTTTGGTTGATACTATTATTTTACATTATCTATGGATCCAGACTTACTGAACAAAATTAAATCCTATATTGTAGCTAGGCCCATGTAATTTACTTCATACTACAGGAAGTATTTAAAAATTGAATTCACAGTTTAGCCTAAATTTTATTGTCAGTACCTGTCATAATAATTGATACATGGTATCTGCATACTCCTCTTGAGCTGTATTTATCAAGACAAAATAGGTGGTATTTAAGGAAAAAGTGCCAAAATAGTAGCAGTAACCATGGAAACCAATGGAAAGTTATGGCAGATTGCTCCAAATTTTGTATGTTTAAAAAAAGCACCTTTTGTGCCTTGATAAATTTGTCCCCTTATATATTTCCTTTCTTTTTTCAGAACAAATTGGGTAAAAGAATACCTAGATACTGCTCCTTTCCTGATACTGATCTTCAAGCAAGTTTATGGCTTGCTTTCCAGTAATAAAAAGAAGACTCATTACTACAATGAGATCAGTGTGTCAGTCGCATGTGGGATTCTCTTGGCAGCCATTCAGGTAAGCTTCCTGATCACATGACACAGTGAAACCTAGAAATTAGCTCAGACAAAAGCATAGGCTTATTTAGTATTCAGTCTTCAGATTATCCTACCTAATCTTACCTTTTATTTTTATTATTGTAAAGAAACCCATATCTAGACGTTTTACAAATGTATTGGCCCTCCAAATCTTTACACAACCAAACACAAGTGTTTGGTTATTAGATTTATTACACTTTTCAGTTAACAGGAGAACAGAAAAGGGAGTTAGATGGAAAAACAATCAGTCCGAAAACGTATTTACTTATATTTTTATCTCTCATTTGACTTTGGCACTTGGATAACTGGGGTAGATCAGTGGAGTGAATTTATTGATATTGAAGACATGAAAGTGCACACAAAATATATCTTGAAAATAGCTGGCTCCCAGGAATAAAATATGTAGAGTCACATGACACTATGTGACATCATGCAATGTTCTATGATCCCAGGAGCAGGGCCACCATCAGAAATATTGAGGCCACTTATATAACAAATTGTCTGCACCTCTGTCTAAATCATGCCAATGAGGAAATTACCCATCACCCTCATTGCCCACCCAGGACTTTCCCCAGCACCTACATTGCAGACCCATGACTTACCCCAGCACCCCAGGACATACACCCTAACCCACACTGCACATCCATAACTTACCCCTACATCCAAGGACATGCCCCCTCACCCACAATGCATATCCAGGACTTACCCCTGCACCACATGACAGGTCCCATCACCCACATTGCACTTCTAGGACTTACCCCAGGACATGCCCCATAAGACAACCTCAGCTTCCCAGTGTCTAGTGGAGGCAGCTGGATGTCTGTGCAGTAGCACAGACAATCTCATACTGCCTCTCACGCTGACTGGGTTGTTCTGTTCAGAGCAGAGCGAGGCGTGTGGGAGGCAACATGCTGATGCAGCACAGACATCCAATGGCCTGCTTGCTGCAGAGAGGCTGGTTAGGGGAGATCTTTTGAGCTCCTCACCCAGCACCTCTGCCAGCAAGCTTCTTTTCTTCTTTTTTTTTAAAGGTGTATCGCCTGTCACCCCCAGATGGCAGCTCTGCCCAAGAGGTTCAGTTCCATCTTCATTGGTACTGGGTGTCTGGAGCTCAGTTCTCCTCTTTTCAACTGTATGTGTCTTTAGTGCTTAGCACTGTACATAGGCAGTATTACTGCTGGGGCAGACCCGAATTTGACAAGACAGGACCAGAAAAAGCTGGAAGGTCCCAGCACATTTGTGAATGTTAGCAACTGGCAATATGAACTTATTCAAAAGATACAGTAAGATACTCTCAAAACATGCTCACATAAGGCATTAGCCAGAAATAGTATTAAATAATATATATTACCCACACTACTGCTCCACATCTTTAATATTGCTCACTACATTTCGGCGTGCCTCACCTTCCATTTCTACATGTAAACTGAATAAATTGAAATCTAAATGTTTTGCTTCTTTTAACAAATAGTCTCACAAGACAAATTGAAAGTTTTTCTCATTACTAGCCAATGCAGCATGTTTAAACATCTCACAGACTGCCTGACCAATACGACAATACACTCTGCATGGCAGCAGCAAAACACCTCGTGTCTCAAGACGAAAGCATTTGAAGAATTGAAACTGTTAATATCAGTGGATCCTTTAGATTAGATATATATATCCCTTTGCTGATAACATGATTCTTGTTCCTTACCAGAAAATTAAAGACCTGTTAATCCCCCACACACACACTTTTGTTTCTGATAGAGAAGCAAACCTATGTTTTATATGGAATGAATAGTGTGTGCCAACTAGGTTCACTCTAGTGATTATATATAAAAGTATGTGATGTAAGCAACTGCTCTGAATGGATGAGCACATAATGACACTGTCAGGCTGAACCTGCCTATTTGAGAGGCAGAGATGTAAACCTTTATATGCCACTTTAAATCTATTCACAGAGTAAATGCTATGTTCCTTTAAATAAAATCTTCAGTACAGCACTGAACCAAACACGCTGATAACCAACCATTCTCTTCATATTGATTGTTGATCACGCAATTATTTATATACAATGCAATGACAGACAGTTTCTTCAAAGTACCAGCCATGCTGCTGCCACCATGGATTTAACATTGGCCTTAAAACATTGTTTTACTGGCCTAACATGATATTTCTATGTTTTAGAATGTTGGATTGGTGACTGTGACCACTACTCCCCTCAACTGTGGCCCCCGTCTGAGGGTACTGCTTCAACGTCCTGTCAATGAAAAATTACTCATGTTGCTCCCTGTAGGTTATCCAAGGAAAGATGCCACAGTTCCAGACTTGCACAGAAAGCCACTTGAAGACATCATGGTCGTTGTTTAAAGAAACAATATTTTCGCTAATAATACAGAAAAACAAAATGACACCACTTAACCAAAGCTTTGTATCTCAGGCATTTATTAACTACTACTATTTCCAGAAAACAAACTTATTTTTATGGCTTCATTAAATGGAACAGGTTTATAGGTCTAGAGAACATATTTGCACTACTGTACAAAATATAAAGGAGTTATATCACAATTAATATACCTTCAGTAAACTGGCTACTATAAAAAATGTATTTGATATAATATGCCATATCATACAACCGGTGACATACACGTTTACTTGTCACGTGTCTGGGGAAAGATTGGTACGTCTGGGAAAGCATTGGCAAGTCTAGGGGCAGATTGGCACATCTGGAACTGCACTGGTAAGTCTGGGGGCAGATTGGGAAACTTGAGGGCACATTTGCAAATAAAAGTAAATTAAAAACAAGAAATGCATTTTATTCAATAATTTTTTATTAAATTTGAAAAAAACTGTTTACATGTGAAGGAATATTTACTAGTAAATAATTTGTTCCTCAATAGTCATCTTATATTTAGACATAGAGTTACTGCAGATGCTATTAAGGGTGTTTATTCTCAAACCCCACTACTCTGGCCTGTACAGGCAGTGGCTGGTTGGAAACTTAAAAAACTAAGATCACTATTACAGTTGAGCGGACACCTGGATGTTCGGGTTCGGCCAAACTTCGAAAAAATGTCCAGGTCCGTGCTCGAACTTGACCCCGAACCCCATTGAAGTCAATGGGGACACAAACTTTTGGCCACTAAAATGCCTCTAAAAAAGTCCTGGAAAGGGCTAGAGGGCTGCAAAATGAAGTAAAATGTGGGTAAGAGTGTCCCCATTCATACGAATAGGTCAATTGACCTTATCGTATGAATGGGGACTCTATTTCGGTTTATAGAAAGCCAATAGCCATGTAATGCTATTGGCTTTCTATAAACCAAAATAGAGTTTATAGAGAGGACCCTAGTGTCCCCCCCCCCCCCGGTCCCCACCCATGGCCGGCTGGTGGGGACCCTAATAAGAATGGGAGGGGACCTAGTGTCCCCCCCTCCGGTCCCCACCCCTGGCCGGCGGGTGGGGACCCTAAAAAGAATGAGGGGGGGGGACCTAGTGTCCCCCGGTCCCCACCCATGAGCGGCAGATGGGGACCACAAATAAAGTGACTAGGGGTGCCCAGCCGCTAGTCACTTACCCCCTCCCAATAAAATAAAAAATTCCTACCTACCCCCCTCACCCTAATAATAGTGAGGGGCAAAAAGCTAACCTGTAAAAAAAAAACACTTAACATTTGAGGTCTTCTTTCTTCATTCTTCTTTTTTCTTTCTACAGCCCCAAAAAAGGGCAAATAAAAAACCATAATACGCGCCACACAAAAAAAAAAACGAGCGCAAAAAAAAAATACAAAATCCACGGGTGGAAAAAAAAATCCAACTTCGCCCATTGAGGGCCCGTGCAGACTGAGCTCTGCAGTGCTGGGGAAGGCTTATAAAGCCTTCCCCCACCCTGCAATTAAGCTCCGAGCACTCTGATTGGTTGGATTTCAATTCAATTCAGTTCTTTGAATTTTCCCACTCTTTTGAATTTTCCCACTCTGTTTAAAATGGCTAGCACTCTGATTGGTTGGATTTCAATCCAACCAATCAGAGTGCTCTGAGCTTAACTGCAGGGTCTTCCCCCGCCCTGCAGAGCTCAGCCTGCACGGGCCCTCCATGGGCGAAGTTGGATTTTTTTTCCACCCGTGTATTTTTTTTTATTTTTTTTGCTCTCGGGTTTTTATTTTTTTTTTAACAGTTGCGGCGCTTATTATGGATTTTTATTTGGCCTTTTTTGGAGCTGAAGAAAGAAGAAAGATTTAAAAGAAGATGGATTAATTTTCACCCGTGGATTTTATTTTATTTTTTGCGCTTGGTTTTTTTTTTTGCGCGCGTATTATGGTTTTTAATTTGGCCTTTTTTGGGGCTGAAGAAAGAAAAAAGAAGAATGAAGAAAGAAGACCTCAAATGGTAAGTACAAAATTGTTTTGTTTTTTTTACAGGTTAGCTTATTGCCCACCCCCCTCACTATTATTAGGGTGAGGGGGGGTAGGTAGTCACTTTATTTGTGGTCCCCACCCGCCGCTCATGGGTGGGGACCGGGGGGGGGGGACACTAGCCCCCCCCCTCATTCTTATTAGGGTCCCCATCCGCCGGCCATGGGTGGGAACCGGGTAGGGACACAAGGTCCCCCCCCCCCTCATTCTTTCTTTTTAGGGTGCCCACCCGCCGGCCATGGGTGGGGACCGGGGGGGACACTAGGTCCCCCCCCCCCTCATTCTTTATTTTTAGGGTCCCCACCCGCAACACTAATCACTATATGATCCACAGTGACCCTAAAATGGTCACATTGTATAGATCATTTCTGATAACCTTTTAGCCTACACATTCACATTTAGTTGAGTTCTTTTAAACAATACCTTCTAATTAACTATATAGGGGACTATATTAGAAATCTTTAGATAGAACAAAGTATTTTTTACTTTGCTAGCTACATAATTAAGGTGCATGATAAGTACTTTTTCAACAAATGGAAGTGACCTTAACTTCCACGTTTCCTTTTTTTGTATTTTTGTTTTACACCAGGAGATGGTGCCATTGAGCTAATAAAATCTTTCTCATTTTAATCTCACTAGCTTAATTTGTATTTATTTATTTATTTAGAATGTGCTTTACCAGGAAGAATCCATTGAGATTTCTCTTGTTTTCAAGGATGTCCTGGGGACCAAGTCCAGAATGGAATTTACACAGAGTTACACATTTAACAGTAGATTAAAAAAGAATATAGTTATACAAGTTGGGAAAAAAAATAAAAAGAGAGAGCAGCATGTACAGTAAATATAGTAGTTTGCAAACTAGTAGCAGGTACATTCTGCTTTGAGGATTTGGAAGACACACATTTTCAGGGATTTTAGACTAGATGATGATTTGGCAGAATCAGGGAGGCTATTCCACATTTGAGCAGCTCTGAAAGAGAATGTCGACCTGAAGGATCGCTAATGAGTGGCTGGTGCAGGATCTGAGATTGTAGGATGTGCATGGAGTAAGAGTGAGCATGCTGCTCATGTTGGGAGGGAACTTTCAAGAGAAGGGGTTATGTACTAAGCAAGCTAGGTAGAGAGAGCGCCTGGAGGCAAGTGTCAGCCTATTTAACTCTTCTAACATTTTACAGTGAGTGAGTGTTATAATCACACTGGAGGGAAAATCGACACAATGCATTGTACAGAGTGTCGAGTTTACCAAGATAATTCTGTAGTGCAGAACCGAACCATATACAACATCTCCATAATTTAAGATCGTCATTTGGTTTGATATGTTGCTGTATAGAGAGCCAATCCTAATATACAGCTTTGACCTGAGCTTGTCAATATGGCGACCAAAATATATGTTTGGATCTAGCCACATACTGAGATACTTAGCGTATTTGCTCGAATATAAAACAAGGTTTTTTTTAGAGCAAATGCTCTGAAAAAGACCCCTCGTCTTACATTCGAGGTCGTCTTATAGTCTGACCTCAAATCGGTGAGGGGGAGGGAGGGAGGGAGGGAGGGGGGGACAGAGAGAAGCAAGGGGAGGGAGGGGGGGGAGACAAATGTAGGGGGGAGAGATAGACAAGGGGAGGGGGAGACAAAGAGAGACACAAAGGGAGGGGGAGAGAGACACAGAGGGAGAGAGAGAAAAAGGGAGGGAGGGGGAGAGAGAGAGAAAAAGTTGAGGGAGGGGGAGAGAAATAACGCTGGGGGGAGAGACAGACAACACTAAGGGGGGGGGGCATAATTTTTATTAAAAAGCAATTTACATGTAAAAATATACAAGTTGAACTTTTTTCCTATAGGGTAGTCTTATATTCAGGCTTTTAGTTTTTTTCCTAAAGGAATATCCAAAGTTTGGGGGTCGTCTTATAATCAGGGTCGTCTTATAATCGAGCAAATACGGTATATGAATTTACCTGGGTCAGGTTGTAACTGGATTTGTTCTCAATGTTTATTTGAAGATTGTTTAACTTAAGTAACTTAGCTTTAGTCCCAAAAAACATGGACAGTTTTTTCAGTGTTGAGCAATAATGTGTTGCTAACTATCCAACTTTCAGCTTTAGAAAACTGACACTGTAGATTCCACTTGTGATAGTTTAGTCCCACTCAAATAAATGACGGTATCATCAGCATACATATGCACATGAGCCAGGTCACACACTTAGGGTAGATCATTTATAAACAGTGAGAAAACCAGTGGCCCAAGGATGGATCCTTGAGGCACTCAGACAAGTATGAACGAAACCAGCAGAAGAACCTCTCATTTATACCGATGCAATTTAGCTGGTTTAGCAGAAGATCATAATCAGTCGTATCAAAGGCCTTTGCAAAGTCTGGGAAAACTGCGCCTGTAAGTTCACAACTCTCCCTACCACTCTGAATGTCACTGCTCACATTGAAGAGGACAGTAATCGTGGAGTGATTTGACCGAAACCCAGACTGAAGAGAGGTTAGATAATTGGACTGTTGATAATACTTGCACAGTAGTTCATTGGCACATTTTTCCAGGATGTTAGAAAGGATAGGTAGCAGGGAGATAGGCCTGCAGTTTGACACTATGAGGGGCATGTACTAAAAAAACGCAAATATATTTAATGTGCAAAACTATTTTTGCGCTTTGCTCCTATTGCAATGTACTAAACATTTAACGCTCAAATAGTACATACGAGCAAATTGGGAATAAAAACGGGCATAATTCAGAATAAAAACAGGCTATTTTGAGAATATTCTTTTCTACCTCTTTTGATAGCACTTGCTAAAAGCTGGTGTAATTTTCACACGCAAATAAGAATTGTTTTTGAAAAAATATTTGCAAAGCTCTTTAGCATACGCAAATATAATCGCAATTTATTAGCACAACCGGAAAAATGCATGCCAACTAAAAATCAAAGGAAGAGGCGCAAATTGGGGGGAAAAAACGCAGAATGTTACAAATAGTTGCAAACTGCTCCTTACTCATGTTTTACCTACTTTTTTCCCACTGCACTTGTTTAGTACATGACCCCCTATGTTTACATCACCATTTTTGTGGATGGGGACAACTATGGATATTTTCCATTCTTTGTCGACATAACCAGAGGATAAGGACGTCATAGGCAATGGGCCAATCAGTAACAGATGCACTCAGGAGCAGTTACTGAACTAAGTCCGGCCCACTTTGTAATTTCATTTTTTGGTTGAGGAGACGTACTGCTATTTCACTATTTCACTTACTCTACGCAACAGGGCATGTTTATCACAGACCTGCATGAACTCAGAATTAATTTATTCAATTGCTAATCACTTAAAAAATGGCTGAACATACATATGTATGTTTGAACTAGAAGGTGTTAACATATATGATGGTTAGTAGCAAGAATACTGTTGCAATGTAATGCAGTGGAGAGGGTTTTGTTTTGTTTTTTGCTTTAGTTTTGCCTTTAAAACAGACAATGGAATGATTGCTAAATAACTATCATATTGTGTGTAAAACCAACAGCATTAGATGTTGCCAAACTGTTAGATATGTCAGCAAAATGGAGGGTCAAACATCCTCTAACCTTGATGTCATCTTCTAAGCATTCAAGCACAAAGTAGCACTCACAATTAAAGGACATTGCTCATAAGTGGAAACTAAAGAAGAGATTAAATGTGTGATTAATTATATCAAACAAGTATTGCTGAAAACTAAAGGGCAGGAGTTGCTAGCCCTAGCACGATCTTGCTCCTGTATTACTGTATTACAGGTTTAGTAAATATCTTTGCATTAGCATGTGCTGTGATTGAACTATCCATCAATGGACACTGTAGACACGCCCGCCATCTGCTGATTGGCTATATGGACGGACCAATCACGAACGAAGACGGGTTTATTTAAAACGATACCTAGACTTGCAATCTCCTTCAAGCCCTTGACAAAGCCACACACTCCGCAATAGGAGCTGCAGTGAAACGTGCGTCAGGCAGACTATTCGGCAGCTGCTCTGACTTGTTAACCCCTGTAGCAAGATCAACCAGGTATTGAGTGGGACACTTCTAGTTCACTGGATTTACCGGTGAAGCCGAAGATGGCAGGCTACTAACAATGAGAGCCCTTATGGGCATTTAGACCATCAAAAAGTCTATATATATTCACTTTATAAGGTGATAACAAACTAAAAACTTTTTTTTTTCAAATTCTTTATTTTTGTACATTTTCAATTTTAGCAAGAACATTAACACATAGATAATAAGACCAGGTGAGTACATCAAAAATAGTACAGTAATGTTAATGATCATACAGGAACATAGGAACATCAGGAAAACAAGCAAAAGAAGGGAGATAAGGCAGGAGGGAGGAAGAGGGGGTCACAGCTAGGAGAGATGGAGAGGATCTGTAAGTTTACTTCTTATCTAGGGTAGGGTGCTGGTACTGTCAGTTGGAGTTCAACTGTGAAAAGAGTGGGGGGCTGGTTCCTTTGGAAATCGCTCCAGCCAAGGGCCCCAAATTGAAAGAATTTTTTTGGGAGAGTCATGGAGGTATGCGGTAGTTTGGTCCATTACCACAATGTCCTCCAGGAGAGCCATCACTGTGCCTAAGGTGGGGATGGTAGATTGGTTCCAGACTTGGGCGAGAGCTCTAAGACCAGCAAGGTAAATTCTGGAAAGTAAGACATTGTCAAACTTCGTGAGGCCATCCTGAGATTTGAAGAGTAGAACAGAATTTGGGTCCATGTGGGTTGGCTTGTGCAGTAGATAAGTAGCAAAAGATGTGACTTGTTTCCAGTAGGCTTGGATCTTAGGGCAAATCCACCATGACTGGAAGTAATTCCCTGGTGATCCACATTGTTTCCACATTGAGAGGGGAAGATACAAGATGCATTTTTTCTAACTTGGAAGGAGTGGTGTACCAACAGAGAAGAGTCTTCTCGGTTTATAGACTTTCGGTTTATGGAATACATGTAATGCTATTAGCTTTCTATAAACCGAAATAGAGTCCCCATTCATACGAATAGGCCAATTGACATTCGGTTTATAGACTCAATTATGGAATACATGTAATGCTATTGGCTTTCTATAAACCGAAATAGAGTCCCCATTCATACGAATAGGTCAATTGACGTTCGGTTTATAGACTTTCGGTTTATGGAATACATGTAATGCTATTGGCTTTCTATAAACCGAAATAGAGTCCCCATTCATACGAATAGGTCAATTGACCTATTCGTATGAATGGGGACTCTATTTCAGTTTATAGAAAGCCCATAGCATTACATACAATGTAATCGTCAAACCCCGAACTCCAACCCGAACATACAATGAAATGTCCGTGTTCGGGTCCGGGGTCCAAAAACCGTAATGTTCGGTACAAACCCAAACAGTGCGGTTCGGGTTCGCTCAACACTAGTACCTGATAGTGGCTTATTTTAATTGTCAAAGTGATGCTGTGTCATGTTTTGTGGAATAAAATAGCATGTACTATGGGGGAAAGTGACACTTGTTCTGCAGGGGCAGTTCTGTGGGACAAAGGGACACTGTGGTATGTTCTGTGAGGCAAATTGACACTGTGGCATGCCAAATTGTGTTGGTGCAATATAAGTGCATGGCAAGTATTTGAGTACAATCAAAGCATGGGGCTACATTAAGTCCTTTAGGTGCAAGAAATGCAATTTTTCAATAACATTTTTCTTACATAAGAAAATAGTTGAATATAATATTAAAAAGTTCTTTTAAGTATGAGATTTGTACAGATATTTATTGTTTTCGAATTGTCACCTCGTGGGGCTCTTATATGTGGCATAATTATGAGGCCTCTGTGTGTGGCATACCTATGGGGTTCTTGTGTGTGGCATAATTAAGGGGCTGCAGTGTGTGGCATTAATAATGGGGCTCCAGTGTGTGGCATGGTTAATGTACTCCTGTGTGTGGCATATTTTGTGGGGCTCCTGTATGTGGCACAATTTATGGGGCTCCTGTATAGAATATTTAATGGGCCATCTGACTGACATTACTAAGGTATCTGTTTGGTATGGTATTGGAGGAAATCCAGGGGAGTGACACCATGAGATACCGCACCGGGTTCAACCAACCCTAGTGACATCTCTGGTGCTAAGTCCTACTTCCATGGATGATGCATGGGATTGCTCAGTGCACATTGTCCAGTTTATGCACACTGACTAGTTTATATATGTACATACAGCAATTTGAAGAAGTAAGTAACAGCCCTTTCTGAGTAGCTACTAATGTTTGACAGCTCTGTGTTTTAACATTCTCTCCCCTGCCTTATTTGTAACTGAAAAGCATGCCTGCAAGTCCTAAGTTGATGATTTAACCCCTTCACAACAATGGATGTGAAACGCTCTGACGGTGCTGCTCTATTGCAATAGCCAGCACTGCAATTCAGGCTCTGGTGCCTAATTACAATATGGCTGTGCTCTCTTGTGGTCAGAGCTTCGGAAGTGAAAAAAATTCACTTCCGACACTCTGAATATGTTGCTTGACTGCCCCTAGAGGCAATGAAAAAAAAAGACTTAATAAGCTTAAATCTAGTGTTAGGGTTAGAATAGCAGCTAGGGTTACAATTAAATTAGGGTAAGCTTAAGAGTTAGGGTTACAATTAAAATATATTAAGGGTTAGCATAAGGGTTAGAGTTGGGGTTAAATTTAGGGTTAGGGTTAAATTTAGGGTTTTGGTTGGGGTCAAAAGGTCAATATAGGAAAAAACACTATTTTTGGTTTTTACCTCATAACTCGCAAAAAACTGCAAAAAAAACATAGAAACAAGCATATTTCTGAACTCGGGACAACATTTAAAAACTATTTAGATGTGGTCTTTTTTAGTGATTGTATTTGTGTAAATAATTTTATCGATCAAAGTTAGAAAAAGTGTTTTTTTAATTTTTTCATCATATTTTATGATTTTTTTTTGTAGTAAATTATAAGATATGATGAACATAATGGTATCTAGTTAAATCCCTTCTTATGACGATAAAAACAACGTATAATTTGTGTGGGTACAGTATGTGAGAAAGAAGAAAATTACAGCTAAACACAAACACCCCAAAACAGCCCTTGTCACCAAGGGAAAGTCAAAGTCTGAATGTCTTGTCACTAAGGGGTTGATTTAAGAGCTACTTTCTATTTGTTTATTGCTTCACATATTCTTCAGCCTCAGGTAACTTCCCAAATCCTGTCTGCAACTTTTACTTCTCACATGAAAACTGAAATAGGGCTAATTCATACACCATCTCAGCTGCCAAGCAAATTCACTGATCGAATAAAAAATTGCCTGAAGACTTGGCTTTATAATTTAAAGTAAATGACTAACCAGTCCTTTGACGGGAATTTAGCTGCTCCATAATGGCTTCGATTGATGATGGCAAGGATATCAAATAAATAAATGTTTTGATGATGATCAATGAGTATACGTATCAGTTGGGTTTTTTTTTTCATTCTTTGTTTTATACCTGTAGGTTATACAGATAAAGAGATGGATTGAAAGAAGACTTTATGTTTCTATGTTTATTATGCATTATCATATACCATAAATAGCAGTGTGATTGCTTATAAAACTTACCAGTTTCTTTTTCACAAATGCAGTCTTACAGTGTCCTAGTTTGGCAGCATCGTAATGTGAAGCAAGAACATATTGTGCTTTATGCCCTTGCTGACTCAACAAGCAAAGAAACTCTGTCGCAGGGTTGCTTAACGAAAGTCACTGCATTATATAGAATTTGGCATTTTTGGAGTCTATTCACTAAACAGAGAACTGAAAATAGCAAACAATCGAGTTCAACTGGATGTATTTTGCAAAATTGCAAGCAAATGCCTAAATTAGGACAAAATGTTTTTAAAATGTATCTCTGCATCTCCAGTTTATGACAGCACATGTGACTTTGTAGATATACAGGAGACACCACAGACACATTCATTTTTTATTCTCTACAGTCTCCGTAAAAATAATGTTTAGGTGATACAGTCAGGTGCAGATGCTCCATATGTGCTAGGCAGGGCCTGTGCCACCTATAGGCGAGGTAGGAGCCGGCCTAGGGCTCCTTTTTAAAAGGGGAAGCCAGTGCGCAAGGAAGAGAGGGGCAATTGTAGCAGGGGGAGGGAGGCGGACTGCACTGGGTGCAAGGTGAAGGTCTGCCCCCACCTGTCTGTAGCAGCAAAGCTTTGTGTGTTGCGGGGAGCAGCGGGCAGTACTAGCTCTGTGTGTTAAACACACATAGAGCTCAGACAGTGCTGCTAGAGCTCCTTGCGCACACTGATGATTCAGAGTATCGTCTTTCCGCTCAAAGTGGCCTCATCTGACAGGCAGGATCCAGCTGCAAGTCCCTGCATCGGGATCCGAGCACAACTGATTGCGGGGAGCCACGATGAGCTGTTTAACGCTGGACGTACTTTGCCATCCTAGCTTATTTTATGTACTCTAGAATCAGGACTGCATAGCACATACTAGTGTCGGGAAGGGGTTAACAAGAAACCCAAAAAATGGTGGCTTGTGTGTATGTGAACGTCTGTCAGGGTTCAACACTGACCTTCTGACTCATGCATTTAAAAGTCATTATTTATGTGCTTATATTCCTCCTGCCTCCTCTAGAGGTCTCCCTACCTTACTTTGCTTGTATTCCTTCCCCTCTGTTTGGTGTCAGGTGGGCTCGTTACCTTTTGCAACACACCCAGGTTAAATAGCTGCAGTTTCTGGCAAACAGTGCTTTTGCTTTTTTTGGATCTTACTTCTGAGAACTGCTGCTTCTGTTCCTGATCCTCTGCTTAAAGTACATTTGCATTGTCCACCCGCGCACACACACACACACACACCCCTTGGGCCACCGCTGTTGAGACGCAAAGAAATTAATTTTGGGCCACATGCGGCCTGCAAGTTTCACATGCTTGCTGTAAAGTATAGTCATTATTTTGAAGACTTTTGCACTAGCTTGCTTTCCAATAACATCATTCCCAATGTGATAGTTCATGCAACTGAAGTTAAGAAAAAGATAAAAGTCCATTAGGTCCAACCTTTTCAAATTCTTTTGTTGTTGCTCTTTGAAGTTCTTTCAACATTTGCATCAAAGAAATCTTTTTTTCTCTTAAATATGGCAAACAGATTTCTCCCTCGATCAACCATGCATACGTGTTAAAGTTTCTTAACTCTTTGTATCTTGGTTTGTTAAGAAGTTACTTCAAGGCAAAAATTGTTGTTAAAAAGATAACTGTATATAAGGGAGTGTATTTCACATATTTATTGAATCCCTTTCCATTTCATGGTTAAAGTTTCTTAGATCTGGTGTTGCACTATAATATAAACAAACTTAGAGGCTACTTAGGGTATCCACTTGATTGGGGGTGTGAGGCCACAGAGCTTTACCAAGAGGAGGCAATTATTGCCCCCCCCCCCCTCCCCAATTTTACTTATTGCTTATGGAACCCCAAATCCTAGAATCACCACTGGCTTTGATCTTAAGGAATAACAAAGGTCCTTTTTTTATCCCTATTTATAAATATGTTTCTAACATTTTAAAGCCTTTCCTCCACTTGCATTATTACATCCATTAACGAATATTACAGTGTATGCAGTAAGACCGTGTCCAATTCTCTCTTTTTTTTGTTTTGTTTTTTATTTTGCAAAGTACAGAAATACAATATAAAAACATTAAATATTTATAATATATATCAAAATATCCCTTTAGAAGCATTACTATCCATTCATACACACATTCATACACCCATTCGGACGTCTCTGTTTCTTCAAAGATCTGATTTTATTTATTCAACCAGTGGGCCCAGATATGATAGTAATTTTCTAATTTCTCAACATTATTTAAGAAATAACCCCTTTTCCATAGTTGCCTGATAGTCTAGTTGTATAAAGAGATCTTCCATCAGAATTTGCCTAGTAGACTTCCAAGCCCGTGCAATCAGAAGTTTTACTGCTGAGAACACATGGACCAAAAAGAATCTAATTTCCAATTTATATTTGTTTAATCCTATATGAAATAATATCAACCTTAGATCGTATGGGAATTGTTCGCCGGTGATATCTGACAAGAAGAGCAGATCCTGTTTCACAAAAACTTTTATAATTTTGCATTCCCACCACATATGTCCCAGGGTACCCTGAATTTCCAGCATTTCCAGCATAGATCTGATCCTGCGTAGAATCTTTTCAATTTCACTGTTGACAAATGCCATCTATATATCATTTTAAAATAAAAGCTCCACCAAGTTCAGTGAATGCAGTGCTTTCTTAGTTGTCTCTATAGCTGACATCCATTCATCATCCTCTGCAGTTAAGCCCAATTCATCTTCCCATTTATTGATGGGAGATTTGCCATTTATAATGGAATAGGCTTTTTTACCATGTTTGCTTTTCCATTGGGCATTAAAAAAAGGCACTAATAAACTGATACTCAGTGTGAGGTTAAGAAAGGACTTCTCGTTCAATAAAGTTTTTAATCCTAATAAAGGAATATAGTTCTCTACCATGCAATCCACATTCCTTAATCAATTCTGGAAAGGTAATAATCTTATTATTCTTTATTAATTGGTGTATATGTTCAATTGTTGCTTCCCTCCATGGTTTTAAATTAAAGTCTTGTATTTGTCTACCCACCATTTCGATTGGCATTTGCCGCTCTGTTCCATATGTGAGGAAATATTTATTTTTAATCTTTTTCCATTGTACACTTAAATTATCCACGATTGGGTTATCTGATACGTTTGAGTATTTAAGTTCCAGAATAGATTTCTTAATAATGCTACCAACCGGATTTTTGCTGGAGACACACATCTACTTGATCTCACAGGTGTTTATTATTTTATTACAAACTGCTGATATTTTTTATGTTTTGATTTGTATAGTGTTATGTTAATTTGATTTGGCACTCTTTTTGATATTTTGCTATACATTTACTTTGTAAACAGTATAGTTATTGTATATCTATACATATCATTGCACCTCAATTACATATTTTTTTATGTTTATATGCCACAGGTTTTGTCATAATATATTGTCACTGAATAACAAATTATTTTAATAATTAAAAGTTCATTTCATTTCAATGATGAAATCTAAACTACCGTATTTATCGGCGTATAACACGCACTTTTTCTCCCTGAAAATAGGGAGAAAATAGTGTGTGCGTGTTATACGCCAAAAAAAAAAAAATCTAAAACTTACCTCGTTCCTGCTCTGTCCCCCGGTGCTCTGAAGCTGCGTGGCTATGAGGGAAGCGTTGTGAGCTCCCCTCCAGCCGCGCGGTCAATAAAGTGTGTTTTTTTTAAACAAACTTTATTGACCGCGCGGCTGAAGGGGAGCTCACAACGCTTCCCTCACAGCCACGCAGCTTCAGAGCACCGGGGGACAGAGCAGGAACGAGGTAAGTACTGGGGTCTGGGGAAGGGGGGGGAGGAGGGTGGCATAACGAGCATACTAAGGGGCAATATCCTGGCATATTGGGGGCATATTAAATGGCATATTGGGGGCAATATCCTGCATATTAAATGGCATATTGGGGCAATATCTGGCATATTAAAATGGCATATTGGGTGCAATATCCTGCATATTAAATGGCATATTGGGGCAATATCTGGCATATTAAAATGGCATATTGGGGGCAATATCCTGCATATTGGGGGCATATTAAATGGCATATTGGGGGCAATATCCTGGCATAATAAATGGCATATTGGGGGCAATATCCTGCATATTAAATGGCATATTGGGGCAATATCTGGCATATTAAAATGGCATATTGGGGGCAATATCCTGCATATTAAATGGCATATTGGGGGCAATATCCTGCATATTAAATGGCATATTGGGGGCAATATCCTGCATATTAAATGGCATATTGGGGCAATATCTGGCATATTAAAATGGCATATTGGGGGCAATATCCTGCATATTAAATGGCATATTGGGGGCAATATCCTGCATATTAAATGGCATATTGGGGGCAATATCCTGCATATTAAATGGCATATTGGGGGCAATATCTGGCATATTAAAATGGCATATTAGGGGCAATATCCTGCATATTAAATGGCATATTGGGGGCAATATCCTGCATATTAAATGGCATATTGGGGGCAATATCCTGGCATATTAAAATGGCATATTGGGCTTCAAAGTTCTTAATTTAAGTTCTTAAGTTTTTTTTCCTGAAATTTCCTTCTTAAAATTAGGTGCGTGTTATACGCCGGCGCATGTTAAACGCCGATAAATACGGTATTTATTATACTTAATAATATTTTGCAGGGCGTATTTGTCTATTGTAAAAAAAAATAATCATTACTCTCCTTGTTATATGTTCCTCCAAAGAGTTTTTACATGTTCAGGTGCCAAATATAAAAAAATAATACCCTTATAAATATGGTAAAATTTAAAATAATAGTAAATATAATTTATTGCATACTAAAACATTGCTGTAACCAGAGGTGGACTGACAACTCACGGGGCCCCAGGCAATAGATGGTCCTGGGCCCTTGTGCCCTCCCATTTATATAGAAGCAATGCCCATGTGCAACCACCCCCCATAAATGGTTCCATGCTGCAAATAAAGTGTGATTGGCTGTACAATGTATACAAAAAACAAAAACTGGGCTCACTCGCCACATCAAGGTTTGCACCTCCTCCAACACAGTGAAATGTTCTGCTAGCAGTATAAACTGCTGTGTGTGCCCACTAGATAGGATGTGAGAGTAGGTTCTCACCCTATTGAGAGTGTGCCTTGACGTAGAGGGTGAGCTTAATTATGCTTTGGCCAATTCATAAAACCAAAACCTCTCATTGATATGATTTTTATATATTTGTTGCCATCTTTATTAAGGTGAGAAGCGCAGACAGTTTTTGTTTTTGTGTGTGTGTATATATATATATATATATATATATATATATAACTAGTGTACAAAGGTGCATTTAACACTTTGCAGTGCAGGAGACTAAATCTGAATTTTACATAAGAGAACAAATCCTCTGTATAATGAAAGTTACAGGAAACACAAGCTTCTGTGCCGCATTAAAAAAGCCTGCCAAGTAAATAATGCTTGGTGACACATCAACCTGTTCATCGTGATGTGACAGAATAATTGGGCCTTTAAATTGGTCATATCATGCCATGATAGTAAGACAAAGCAGTATAAGCCTCACTTGTTTCCTTTTCACAAAGAAAGGTTGAATCATAGAACCCAGTGCTGTACTGTGTTTTATTATAAAGTGCAGTTAATCACACCATAAATTACACTAAATTCCATGTTCAACCTTGATGACTAGTTTACTAAGACTTGAAACCACCAGTTGTCAACACTTTGTTTTAGTACTTGTTGTAGTGTTGTTTGATAATATAAAAGGTACAGTTAGTCACAAAGCTTCTATCTCGTTTTAAAAATGCGTATTAAATGAAAGCAGTCGGATTGCTGGTGTTAACTCTATAATAAGTGATAGGATTTCTAGGTCAAATCTTTAAGCATTTTATTAGTTAGGCTCATTTGGTGGCTGGAATGTCCCTTTAATTTGTCCCGAGAGGAACTGTCCTGTGATGATCATTTCGCAGTGAAATGGCTGACTTCTATATTTGAAGCACAAGTGGAAAAAAGTGTAGTTTTAAAGTATTTGATGTACGGATCTTTAGCCAATAACTGGAAACATAGGTCAAAACATTAATAGAATATGTATACAATATTTTATAGAATTTTCATTTTAATACATAGGGTCAACTCAGTATGCCCCTGTGGTTCAATCTCAGTGCTGGGATGGGTGCTGGGACAAGTCCTTTGAGTACAATCTCAGTGCTGGGGTAAATTTCCACCAGATTTCGTCCACATTCAGTTCGGGGACGGGGGGATGGGATTAAATGACATTGTTTCAATTGTGCATATTATTAATTTTTTCAGAAAACTGATTTTAGCTGGAGAATTGAATCGAAAAGTGTAGAAGAATTAAAGTAAACATATTTTAAACACAAAAATATTTGTATACAATTATAGTGTATTACTGTTATATATTATAATAATATATTTACATGTTCTTTTACTTTATTTTTATGTCTTTAATTAATATATCATGTTTTTATTTTTACTTATTTTCTGATTTTTTTAAATCAGAAAATAAGTAAAAATAAAAACATGATAAAAAATGTTTACCCATTTACATACCTTTGACTTCTAGGGGAGGACTGATGCTACCATTTTGGCTGCCAAAATATCCAGAGGAGTTCAGCTGCCAAAACTTCAGCATGAAGATCAGCCACACTGACCAATTTTTATGCCAATTCAATAACACTTCGTGGTCTCTGAGCAGCATGAATTTGAGGGCTACTCAGATCACCAAAGGGATCCTACTGGCCCAAATCACAAAGTTATGATTTTTTTTTAAAGAATATCCAAGCTAAATGAGTCAACCCTGTAATGGTTTAACCTCTAGCATTGCTTATTAACATAGTAAAAGCGAGTCACTCGTTAATCCATTTATCTTGTGTAGATAGCTGGTTTGATCACAGCCAACACATCGAGTGCAATTATTTTGTATGAAAGGGAATTAGTTCCTTTACCTAATATTGTGTAAAACAATGAATGATTGACCTTTGAGTCTAATAACTTGAATTACTGAACTGTATGGACCGTAATGCTTAATATTTTAGTGTAGATGTAAAGATGCCTACATGTTTCAACACAGGTTATATCAATGGAATCATTGGAATGTTCAGGCAATAAAAAAGGTATAATGGTTTTATCTGTCTGGTATTGTCTCATTTAGAGGAAATATCACTCAAAAAAGCTAAGTAATGGAACATTAATACAGAGATGCTTGCAGTACAGGATAAATCAATCAACAAACGTACTAAATCATCTTACATTCTATTGCAAACCCCATGTACCATCATATAAAATGATATTGTTTTTTTGATGTCAGATACAGTTGATGTCATAACTTGGGTATCTTCAATTTACCTCCATGTATAGTAAATTACCATTTGTATAGTTGGATATTGTGATCAAATATACAATAAACACAGCTATTTTATTTTACAACTACTTTAAGCACATGACTTAGGAGCAATGTTAACATAATAACCATAATTATAATAGGTTATTGTTCTACAAAAACAAAAATAAATATTTCTTTCTTTCTATAGTGGAAAATAGGAATTTACTATAATACATAAATGCAGTGTGCAACTATACAACATATTATCTTAACATATTATGTTAACCCACTCACAGGTGCTCTATATATGGTGTCCAGTGAAGTTGTATACATTACAGCTTAAGACAGATTATCAGAGAGATTCAGTTCCATGTAAGTAAGTTATATATATAGGACTCACTAGGTTTGGAGTACATTGGCATAGTGGTGGGCTAAGTATAATATGACCAGATATAGTGACTAAATCTCCAATATGTTTTCATCTAAGCTATGTGCTTTTAAAATAACTTCAAATATTTAAAAATGTATGTTAAGATAATATGTTGTATAGTTGCACACTGATTTTATGTATTGCATTGTGTGAATTTTGGTCACTCCAGTGGTGCGTTATATTACATATGGGGTGCTTTCCAAATTCTAGTATTTTGTAGGAATACATTATGACATTAAGAGAGAGAAAAAAATAAAAATATTGGCCTGCCTAGCAATTGCCCCTTGCTTTGGAAAGTGTCTGACTACAGAAGCCAGGTTTAAATCTTTTAATTATCACACAGACCTGGGTGCCACTTTGTCAAAGCATCCTCAATGATGTTATCATAAGTGCTTATTGATCACTTGGCTTGTGTGGCACCAATGAACATTGCAATGTAGATGTAAAAAAGTGTCCTATTGCGACACCCTCTACCATTTATTTCAGCAGGAGACATGCTAGCATGCACATTTCTGAGAGTACAGCTGTATGTTCAGAATTTACATAATATAGCCAGGGGGCAGATAATGTCTATTTTCTTGCATGGTCAAAATATCATAAAAAATGTATGTGAACAATTATTAAACCCTTAGGGACAAGACATTTTCACCTTGACTTTCCCTTGGTGACAATGGCTGTTTTGACATTTCTGGGGTGTTTGTGTTTAGCTGCAATTTTATTCTTTCTCACATACTGTACCCACACAAATTATATGTTGTTTTTATCGTCATAAGAAGGGCTTTCATTAGATACCATTATGTTCATCATATCTTATAATTTACTACAAAAAAATCATAAAATATGATGAAATTTTTTAAAAAACCCACTTTTTCTAACTTTGTCCTAAAATATAATTTACACAAATAAAATCATTAAAAGAGACCCCATCTAAATAGTTTCTAAATGTTGTCCCGAGAAATATGCATGTTTCCATATTTTTCGGTATTTTTTTGCGAGTTATGGGGAAAAGAACTTTTGAGCATGCTGCTCCGTCAGTATGGCTCCCACGATCACTCCATGGGGCGATCGTGGGTGCCCCAGATTAGAGATTTCAGTGCTGGCTATTGCCCCGACATCGAGGCAATAGACCAGCACTGTTAAAGCGGTTTTCGCGATCTGTCGTTGACAGAGTTCCCTGCAGGACGTGCCTGACACGTCCAATGTCACTGTAAATACACATAATAGACAATACATGATGATGAGAGCTTTAAAAAACATTTAGTCGTTTTTACTGCATCAGCTTTGTTTAAACTTGTATATGATGTAGCATCAAAATCCTATCAATAAGTAGTAATAAAGAACCTTATTCAGAGATTTAGGAGTCTATACATTTTCTTTCCGAATTTCCTAACAAAAGTTACCAGTTTGATAAGCATAATTTTATACATTTATATTGTTTGAGCCTGTGACTAGCTTAGCGCACCAACATTTTTCTTTTCCCTGCTTGAACATATTTGAGGATGTTGGCTCCTCATTGTCTGGTTGCAGTTTGCTGTTAAAGGGTTAATTGGGAGGTTTAATTGCACCTCTTCCAACACATTAAAAAAGTTTTGGTAGTGGGGGCGTGGCTTGCCAGGGGAGAGAGATGGCCGCATAGAGTATCTGCTCCGCCGCTCCCGACGATAAATCAAGCCATAAAAGTTGCCTGACAATCATGGGGAAGAATAAAAAATACCCCCTGAATGCAGAGAATGGAGGTCCTTCGCAGAAAACCCCCTCCTCGTCCCTCCGAGACTTCTTTTGTACTCCAGCAGCTATGTCCTCACAACCGGACCACGAGGGTAGGCCACGCTCTCCTTCCCCGACCTCATCCCACCCTGATAGTGACTCACCGTCCCCAGGGCAAAGACAAAAGGTTTTGGGATCTTCTCAAGGCATTTTCCAATCTATGCCTACCAAAGAAGATTTTTCGAACTTGATATTGGAGGTGCGCAGAGCGGCACAAGAAGAGGTACGCCACGTGGTCCAGGAAGAACTAGCGGGCCTGAAGGCCCCAATCGCTAAACTAGACGGATCTATGGTCTCTGCAACATCTGAGATTACAAGTCTGAAGTCAGGTCAGCAAACGACTGTAAAAACCCAACGATGTTTAACAACAGCAGTGTCTGACCTGATACTAGCCCTGGAAGACCAGGAAAACCGAGGCAGACGATGCAACATACGCATTAGAGGCCTAATGGAAACAGATCTAGGGGAAGACTTGGGACCTATCCTGACCCGGATCTTTAATGGCCTATTGGGGCGACCACCGGAGACAAGGGTCCAGCTAGACAGAGCACACCGGGCCCTGAGACCCCGAGGCCCTTCTGATGCTCCGCTCAGAGAGGTGATTTGTTGCTTTCATGAATTCTCGCTAAAAGATGCGGTTAGAGCACGACGTATATGGGATATCGGAGGCCAACAGATCTTCTTTTTCGATGATCTATCCAGGATCACTCTGAACAAAAGACGAGCCCTGCGACCTCTTACAAATATACTCCAGGAGGCCAGACAAAGGTATCGCTGGACTTACCCGTTCGCTCTACATATCCGCATGGCCACAGCATTGCATGTCATCCGGTCTCCGCAAGATATTCCTCCATTGCTGGCTGAACTAGAGTTACCCACTATTGATCTGCCAGACTGGACCTCTCTGGATTTCTACAACTTGACAAACAACCCACCGAGGCCCCTACCTCAGCGCCCACGAAGATCTACCCGCCCAAGACCAAGGCCTGTTCAGATAAACCGAGGGCCAAACGAGAGAGAAGAATGAAGCGCCCAACGTGAAGCTAACTCGAGACTCGAGGTTCTGATTGGACATATACTATTATTCTACAATCCGACGAATATTCTGTGAACATTTTTAGAACTGTATTGTATGTTCTCGGACGTTACAAGCCCCCTTTTGGTATTCCAGCTGAACACTTCATAGCCCATCAGGCACATTGGGAATGACAACTCCTAGATACTGTCACAGTATGGATAAGTATTGACCATCACTTATATTACTGTATCTCCCCCCTCGATTTCTTTCACTACTGACCGAGATGTAAATCCGGTTTTTGGGGGTATAAATTCCCAAAATATCCTGTTGATGTTATAACACTGTAATTTATGTAATTGTATGACCCAAGATACCTAGTATATCTTAGTTAATTATCTTAAGTCCAACTTGCAAGTTACGAAAGACAATGCCCAGATAGTTAAACATCTAGGAAATAATACAGATCATCATTTATAGCAATGTATGACTCAGGGCTTTTTGCAAATGGTTATGCTGGAAGTTGCTTCTAAAATACAACTACCCAAAAAATGGGTTGCTGGTACAGAAGCTATATATTAGTGAGTCCAAACGAACCCAGAATATACTGAGTATTATAGCCAATTATACCATAGACCATCAGGCACTCTGTGGCTAACAATGCCCAGATACTTCCACACTACAGCTAAGACACAGATCGTCATTTATTTCTGCTGTGGACAGTTAATTCCATCTAGCAAAGACGATTACATTCACCGCGAAAAATCAATTTATGACACCATATTGAAATTGGTAAGGCTAACTAATTTTAACTATAAAGGGTAATTGGAAGGCGAGACTACCCAACCCCAGTTAACAAGACATCCATGAGGAGTTATCACCAAAGGTGTCTGTGAGTCTGCACCTAATTATGAGTCGGAACACATGGCATCGTACCTGAAATAACGCACCTACACTCATAGGGTTGTCAGGACACACTTTTCCACCAGCCCCCCCCCCCATTCTTGTATTTCTTTCATGATATTTGCTAGTTGGGAGCGGCGGCTCCCCTACTAATGGTTATAGAGTGTTATCTGTTTTATTTTGGTTAAGTGAATAGGTGACAAGTTTTCTGTCTCCTGGCAATCACGTCTCCCAGTGGTTTAGTGTCCCTTGCCAGTGCTTAGAGCAGTCACCAAGGCGGTGCCCTGGTTAGACTGCCTACACACAGGACACGTCCCAGTTGTTTACCCTTATCGGGTACCTCGCGGGTATATCCCGTGATTGGTTGTACATAGTGAATTTCTGTCCACTTTAAAACCACCCTCCCCCCCCCCTTTTTTCTTTTTCCTGTTTTGTTTTGTTTTGTTTTGTTTTATTAAATAATGTATCAGACAAAGACATTGACCCAAGACTCATTTAAAATAATCTCTATTAATGCACAAGGTTTAAATAAGCCTGAAAAACGCTCCAGAGCACTCAGAGAATGGAGAGCCCTTAAAGCATCCATTGTTTTTGTGCAGGAGACACATTTCAAACAGAATCAGGCCCCCACTTTTAAAAATGGTTATTACACACAATGTTTTTGTGGAAATACCCCAGACTCAAAAACGAAAGGAACCGCTATTCTATTTTCTAAACACATTCCCCTAATGGATACGGCATCTATGTACGACACTGAAGGTAGATTTACTTTTGTTAAAACTACCATTGCGAACACCAGATACACATTTGCAAATATGTATCTTCCTAACCGAAAACAACACAAATGCTTGTCCCGTATAATGAAAATTCTTACCACTTTTATGGAGGGTATTTTAATACTTGGAGGCAATGTTAATTTACCACTAGACCCACAGATGGATACATCCAAAAAAAAATCTAGCATTCCAGCCCAGATCCTTGCACACGCTTCTAATACACTCCACAACCTCAGATTGGTAGACCCGGACAACCGGGATTACACGTTCTACTCCGCACCTCACGATCTATACACCAGACTTGATTATTTTTTTCTCCAAAATCACAATTTACATATGCTACAGGAAGTAAAAATTAGAATAGCGACATGGTCCGATCATGCACCCATATTTCTCACAATAAAATCTCCTCTATACAAGTCCACACAGATATCCTGGAGACTTAACGATTCTTTCCTTTCGGATAACAATATAATAGCTGACACCACCAGCAACCTGAAACAATATTTTAAGGAAAATTCAAACGCGGAAGTTCCTTCCCCTACTGTCTGGGAAGCACACAAATGTGTAATCAGAGGACACTTCATTGCTACAGCAGCAACACTTAAGAAAATTAGGACACAAACCATATTAAAATTGACTACAGAAATAGCCTCCCTGGAGGAAAAACACAAATCCACACTAGATCAGGCTGTATACCAGGATCTTACATCATTACGTAGAGAACTGTCCACGCTGATAAATGCCAAATTACAAAGACAAGCGCAGCGCTCTAAGGCCTTTTTCTATGAACATGGGAATAAAAGCGGACGTCTGCTTGCCCGTATGATCCGCACTAAACAACAGGCCACATATATGCCTAAAATAAGGACAGCCAATGGTAAATCCTTCCACTATAAACCCATTGATATTCTTAACTCATTTACTTCCCAATATAAAGCCCTTTATCAACTGAAACCCACCCCTACAGAATCCGAAGCCACAGTAAGAGAGGAAAGAATAAAAAACTATCTTTCCAAAAATGTAAACAACATACTGTCAGACGTAGATCAGGCAGGATTGGAATCTCCCATAACAGAGTCTGAAATTGGGGAAGCCCTGAAACAAATGGCTTCGGGTAAATGCCCCGGTCCGGATGGCCTCCCGACAAGTTACTATAAAAAGTTTAAAGAAATTTTACTCCCAATTCTAACAAAAATGTTCAATGACCTTCTAGATGGCGGGGGTCTTCACCCCCACACTACGATAGCACATATTCCAGTGATCCCCAAACCAGGGAAAGATATGGAATTCTGTAAAAACTACAGACCCATATCCCTGCTAAACTCTGACCTCAAACTTCTAGCTAAATTTTTAGCACTAAGACTACAACCCCTTATGCCAACGCTAATACACCCGGACCAGACGGGATTTATTTGGAGAAGAGAAGCAAAAGACAACACCACAAAACTAATTAATATCACCCACTTGACGCAGGGAAGGAAGGAACCTTTAATCTTCCTGTCTACCGATGCTGAGAAAGCTTTTGACAGAGTGGACTGGGATTTCATGAGAGCGACCCTGCGCCAATTTGGGTTTGGCCCACATGTCCAGACATGGATAAATGCATTATATTCCGAACCTACAGCCAGGGTCCGGGTTAATGGCATTCTGGGGGACCCATTCCCAATAGGAAACGGGACAAGACAAGGCTGTCCATTGTCCCCATTGCTATTCACCCTGACTCTAGAGCCTTTTATTCAAGCTATCAGAGACAATCCTTCAATTGAGGGATTTAAAACGAAAAACAATCACTATAAGGTCTCAGCCTATGCTGATGATCTTTTATTTATAATTTCAAACCCACATGTCACACTACCCAATGTTCTACAAGAATTTAAACAATATGGTGCGCTCTCCAATTTATTAATTAACTACACAAAGTCAGAAATCTTAATAATTTCAGATACACACAAATTAACAGAGACCCTGAAAACTAATTTTCAATTTAAAATTTGCACGGATAAAATGTTATATCTTGGAATTTGGCTCACCCCACACCTCTCAAAGTTATTCTGTTATAATTTTTTACCTATTTCACAGACAATGCTCAATGACTTACGCACATGGGATTACACGCATATATCCTGGATAGGGCGCATAAATGTCATCAAGATGAATCTGTTGCCCAGAATACTATATTTATTTCAAACATTACCTATTGCAATCCCGCCGAGTTATTTTAGTACGTTACGTTCAGCAATTACGAAATATATCTGGGGCAATAAGAAACCCAGGCTCAGCTACGCTATGTTGACACGTTGCAAACAAGAAGGTGGTCTGGCTCTGCCTGACCTGCGTAAATACTACCAAGCAACACATCTACTTCGCACACTAGAATGGAGGTATTGCACACCTTCTAAACATTGGGTTGAATTGGAAGACGCATCCATACAAATAAATATCAGATCACTTCCTTGGATCACCCCACACCGAGCCATAGCTCCATGTAAATTAGATCCTACTATCAGTGGGATAGGATTTTCTTATTCACACACAAGAGCACCAAAGCGGTAAAATACCAGGAGATCAATTATAAACTGTTGGCATTGTGGTACCGCACCCCCCAACGTCTCCATGGTATGGTACCTAGTATAGATCCAACATGTTGGAGATGTAACACTGACGTGGGAACTGACCTCCACATATGGTGGTCCTGCCCGATAATCCATACTTACTGGAAGATGGTACATAGTAAGGTTACAGAGTATGGATGTAGTAAATACCCGTTTACCTTTGAAGCTATGGTATTGTTTTCTTCTGGAATGACCATTCCTTGTTTCAAAAAATCAGTAGCCAAGCATTTTCTTATAGCAGCCAAATCTCTGATTCCTAAATACTGGAAATCGCAAAATATACCTACTAACAAGGAATGGATTGACCGGGTGGAAGAGATACGAGCCATAGAAGAATTGATAGCCGCTGTAAACGATAATCTTGAGAAACACAGACAAACCTGGCTGCACTGGGATTTACAAGTTAAATCCCCTATTTAAATCAAGATCCGTCACAAACCCATACTCAATTTTGATAGGTAATTTATTTTTGCAGAGAAAACCCGGTAGACGTGATTGCCAATAATTTAGATTTATTTTATGATCCCACTATAATATGAAATAGTACGGTTCAGATCTCCGAGATATATATCTAGAGTCGCTAAATCAAGGATAAAAGAATGTATGTATATATATACAATTCACACAGGTTCTATCTGTTAAGATATGAGATTATAATATGTCTAGTGTCATTTTGTAATTATGTGAATTTGTCGATACACATATTGTCATTTGAATATTGAAGCAATGTAAATGACTCTGCTGCGTCAGAGACTCCAAAAATGCACTTTTAACCCCCCCCCCTTTTTTTTTTTTCTCTTCTCTCCCCTCTAACCCCTTGATTTTGTTACTCCCCTATGGTTATGTTATATATTTTCTGAAAATTCCAATAAAAATTTATTCACAAAAAAAAAAAAAGTTTTGGTAGCAGTATAAACTGCTTTGTGTGCCCACTAGATAGGAGGTGAGAGTAGGTTCTCACCCTATTGAGAGTGTGCCTTGATGTGGTGGGTGAGCTTAATTATGCTTTGGCCAATTCATATAACCAAAACCTCTAATTTATATTATATTTATATATTTGTTGCATACTTTATTAAGGTGAGAAGTGCAGACAGTTTTTGTTTTTTGTACACATGCCCACATCTCCCCATTACATGCCTCCATCACCCCATCACCCATTACATGCTTCCATCACCCATTACATGCCTCCATCACCCCCATTACATGCCCCCAACACCACATGATATGCTCCCCACCACCCCATTACATGGCTCCATCACCCCTTTACATGTCTCCATCACCCCCATCACCAATTTCATGCCTCCATCACCCCATCACCCATTACATGTTCCATTACCCCATTACATGTCTCCGTCACCCCCATTACATGCCCCCATCACCCTTATTACATGTCTCCATCACCCCCATTACATGCCCCCATCCCCTCACCCCAGAATTTACTCTGGTCCCTGGTGGCTAATGGCAGGCAGCGTGGTGTCCTACCATGCTGCCACTTAGGCTCCCTGTGCGGTAAATAAGATAGGTCACGTGACCTGGTGCGTGTCTGTTGTCAGAGCGCTGGGTCACGTGACCTGTCAGCACTTCCCCATCATATCGCACAGGGAGCCAAACAGACAGCATGGAGGTTTCTGTGTGCTGTCTGTTTAGCTTCCGATGCTGCCATGATCTTCTGATTTCCCCAGCCACGTCTCTGCCGGCAAGCAAGTTTTTTTTCTTCTTAAAGGGGCGGCTTTTTTGTGCTGGGAGGTGGCCACCCCGGCTGCTGTCTGTCGTCCTGGATACAGGTATCCATGCATCTCAGGTATGGGCAGCCCCAGTGGCAGATGATGCAATTGGTGTGGGGTGTTGTTTGCTCCTGCCCAGCCTGCTAAAAGTTCTGATGCCCTTGTTTAGATCATGCATCAGGAGCTACTGGTCTATTAGTCTCAGACCATAATAACATGACACTTCAAGTCATCACTATGTGCAAGGAGCTCAAAGACAGCTTTGACTGAGGTCTGATTTGGAGAGATGGAGGTTGTAAAAATGGTGTTTGGGAAGGAGGTAGAAAAATGGGGGAGCAGTAGAAAAGCACTGGGAGGATAAAAATAGTTACAAAATGGGGGGAGCAGTAAATGTGGGGTAGAAAAGCAGTGGTAGTAAACATGGGTACAAAAATGAAGTAATTTATAAAAGCAAACCCTAGGGATAGAACTAGGGTTTGGTTTAGAGAAACAGTTAGTTACAGATGAGCTAGGGATAGAATTAGGGGTAGTGCAAGGGGTACATTTAGGGCTAGGAAAGGGAATTCTTTTCTTCAAGGCACATCAAATGCAGCATAGAACTTTGTCACTAAGGGGTTACAGGCTCTGGCCCATTCTCTGTTGTCATCAGACTTTAAATCAAGATATGTAAGAACAATTTTCCCATAGCAAATCTCAAACCCTTTTAAGTTAATAACCAATCTTATTCCTGATTTATGTATAAATGACATTGACTTTAAAACAGGGCAATGCACACCTGGAAAAGGCTGATGGAAGAAAGCCTGGTTATTTCTTATTCCAAGCTTTTATACTGCCTTAAGAATATTTTAACATAATCTAACACTGCTTACACTGGAAAATACACGGTAACTCTAATGCTGAAATCTAAAATACCCGAGCAAATTGATATTTAAATGTTTGGCACAGAATCATAGAGAATATACGTCAACTTTTCTTTAGAGTTTTAACAGATTCCACACTTTAACTTCCAAAAATAAATTCCAGACTTGGGATAAGATAAACCAACATCTGATAAGTTCTCATTTTGTATTTTTTTCAAACATGTTGGAGATGTAAAACCAACCAATTTTTCACTGAAAATAGTAATTGCCAATCCTTTGGAACTTTATAAATAGTGGGGATGTTTCTCATGATGCTCAGCTAGACAGTTGATGCTCAGTTAGATGAAAGGTGCTACAAAGGTGTTGCATCATCTGCTGCATAAAACGTTACTGCAGGTAAACTACTGGTATAACACTATAACTGGGCATGGGTTTCGCTTGGGACTCACATTGTAGCATTACGACATGAGTCCGTGGATCCTTGGTCCCACAGTTGTGGGGCTCACCTGCATATGCCACATCATAGTAACAACTTCTAGTTCTTTTCTGCAGGTTCTGTCTTATTTTGAGGTTCCTTCTAACAGTTATCAGAATCTGATGAGGGGAGGGCTGGGGAACAGAGAGGCAATTGTACCCTGGGTTGCTCTTTACTAGGGAAACTCAGCTCAAAGGGCTGGGGATGCACTACTTTTCACTTCTAAATGCTCTAGTGCCTAGGTGTCAAACTGCAAATCACCAGCTGTTGCAGATCTACAAACCCCCATAATTTCCCACTAGTTTCTAGAAATTGATGAAATTGCAAAATGAGCCACCAAATTGTTTTTTCCCCTCCAGGCCGAAAGTTAATAGCTTCCCCTGAATCTGATGGTGCATTGACACCAAGTTTAAAAGACATTTTTTTCTTCTTCTAGTGCAGAGAGAGACCCTTGCTTTTACATGGGCGCGTAGGGGGCCTAGTTATGTTTTCAGTATATATCTCCATCTTAATTAAATGTAAAATATTTGAAAGTGATGTAAACATTTGTTTTATAGGCACTTGCACTCGGAAATGTGATTAACACTAACACTATTTCAGATTATATAATAAAAAAGTGTTTTGTCATAACATAAAAAGAAATGTTGTTGAACGATAAACATAAAATAATACATGGTATTGTTCTGATACATTATATAAAAATATATTTTATGTAGTGTTCATGATTTGATTTTTTTTTTTTTAATCGAGGGGAGGACATCTTAAATTTTACAATATTTTACTGTATTGTTTTACCACTGAGTAACCTGTTTTCTTTCTGCCAGAGCATGTGTTATATTTTGGTAACATTTTTCAAATAAAAAAGGATTATTGCTTATGTTTTAATATATTTACTGTAGAAGAGGTGATTGAAGATTTGACGGTGAAATATAAAGACTGAGTAAAGTTAGAGGAGTAGCTGAAGCATGTGTGAAACTTATGTTTTTTATGTCTCATTTATTTTATTTAAGTGTAAGTAGTAAGTATTTATACTCTCTTCTGTTTGCTGAGAATGTTTGCACTGAGTGAGTTTTTTTTTTCATATTTGCAATTAGAAGTTCTCAATCTAAAGTACTAGCAGACCGCTTTGGATCACGCCGGCTACATATTTATTTTGTAAACACGGAAGTCATATCTGATTTGGCTCTTCATAGAACACGTGAGAATGTTGGCAGTAAGCATCACTGAACTTACCATAACAAAAGATCAGAGTTTACAAAAGTGTATAATAAGGAGTGTTTACTATTTTTTATTTAAGATATAAACATACGTGTGCAAATTTCTTTGAATCTGGTAAGTGATAGAGGCTAAAAGTATGACGTATCCCAGAATACCTTAGAGAATATAGGTCCAGCATGGATTTTAATTGCAATCAGTAGCTCATAACTCAAAGGTGTGTATTCACTAAAAAGTGAACTCTAGTGAAGTCAACTGCAAAACGCAGCATTTATAGTTGAACTGGAAAGATAGGCAAATTGGAAAATTCTAATGGTGAATTTTTGTAGTTAATTTGTCAGTTCACCAAAGTTCACCTTTGGACATTTATATTCGTAATATCTTTGAGAGAATGGAGACATGAACACTACCTTTTAATTGGACATTCACTGCCACTCATACTCTAGAGGGTCTATTCATGTAGCTCAGATTTTCTTTGACAAAATTGGAGCGCTGAGTTCCGACCCAATCGGATTTGCTATTCAGAGAGCTTTGAAGTGATCTGGAATCGGCCAATGTGACCAGTTTTCATGAAACTCCTCTGGAGTTCGGCTGACCGAAATGGTAGCCTTGGTCCTCCCCATTTATAAATGTACCTACTGGTCTGATGTAACATCACACAAATCCTTTGGTAGTACACTCCTGGAGTCTATTTTCAGATCCTTTGATCTGCCAGGTTAAAATATGGTAACCGTGTTTTATTGAAATTGTGATGCCTGTTTGGCAAACTAATGATGATAAAGAGGTGCCAGTCTTGCTGAAACATGTTTTCACTTGTCTATTTGTGCAACTCTGCAATTGATGCTTGGTTGTTGCCCTTCACTTGCAATTCACTTGTTAGTTATGTTTTAGTAAATGGACCTCAAGTGTTTGATAGATCATATCTGGCAACAGTCTCACATTTGTTGGGTTACTTTCAAATCGGTTTTGGAGGCTGAATGATAAATAGAATTAACCTATTTATGTCTTACTGACAGAAAATAACTGTATTGCCACCAACCTGGTTCACGTCCTAGATCAACGGGGAAGATGGAAGCTCAAAACTGCAGGTTAACACAATTTTGCAATGTTACGTGACTACACACCAGGCTGGCCATGCCTCCACTACTTGCCAAGCAGAGTCTGGCCATTGTTTGCAGGTATGGTAGAAAGGTATGGTTGAAAACAGCAATGAGATATCCCACTCACTGGTCAAAATAAGGTATGCTGCCTTCGCACAGAAAATCAGATGGCTAATCGGCGTTCCCAACACAATTATTAAAAAAGTCCTCAGGCCAGTTATCTCCTTACTCCAAATAGTAGGCAAACTTGTAATCCAAATATATTTATTGTAAACTCGACAGTCAAGAGACAGCAAACACCATGTGCTAATATGCCTAAACGTGTTTCCCACTTACAAGTAGTGCTTAGCCATAGCCACAGTGTGGTAGATATGGCCACAGTCATCCAAGGCTGCCTTACATTCTGGTGAGTTTCTCCAGTAAGCTGAACAGAGTCTACCCTCTGCATTGCATTGTTAAATCAGTGAGGATTTTGAGCAGGAGGAACTCACCAGGTTCAGCTCACCTGCACATCACTTTTAGTGAATAGCTCCCTCATACCAGGCTCATTCAAACACTCCCACCCTCCACTCTCTTTTTCTGTCCTTCCATGTCTTCTGTCTCTCAAAGTCTGAATTATACTGTACTGCTCAGTTTTTATTTAAAAAAGGGTTCTAAACTTGACCATCTTTCCACATACAGAATATTTGTATTTTGTTTACTGAAGGCCACACACTAAAACCGTATTTATTTTAATTGGTGAGATTATCAAATTAACCTGTCAGTCTAATGTTGGTCCTTGTGGAAAAAAGTCAAGCTGAGGGCATCCTGTAAACACTTGACACTCCAGCTATTAATACATTGAAGACACAAGGATGTTCCATGCTGTGACACAAGTTTTGTGCATTGAGGACCCACTTACAGCATGGAACCATCTCCATTAAAATACATGGTGGATGTGATCAGTGATCGTGTCCACCACTGAAGTGGTGTTGCTATAGAGTCTCGATGTCGAGGCATTAACACCCATATTTGGCCCCGTGGGGCACCTGCAGGGATCGATAGCGGGCGCCCTATCGGAAGGCAGCATGTCCATCCAATATGGTGCTGCCCTGGAGCCAGCAAGAGCGACAGAAATTATATCACTGTTGCTAGACTGCCTCTAGTGGTGGTCAGCAACATTACACTGTTAATTTAAAAAAAGATGGTTAGCATCAAGGGGGTAGAGTTAGATTAGGGTTAGTGCTAGTGTTGGGGTGATTAGTGTTAGGGTCAAAGGTCACTGTAGGAGAAAAAGGTTAGAAACAAACTCTACTTTCAGTTATTCCCCTATAAATTGCAAAAAAACTGAAAACATATAAACATTGGGTATTTCTAAACTAAGAACAAATTTTATCTATTTAGAAGTTTTTATTTGTGTTTGTGGATGTGTAAAATGGTTTTCATGTAAAAGAAAAAGAAATGTAAGAAAAATAATTTTATTAGGGTTTTAATCATATTTTATGATTTTTTTTAGAGTAATTTATGTGTTATGATAACAATAATGGTACTCTAAAGAAAGCCCTTTTTATGGTATTAAAAATAGTATATTGTATGTGTAAATGAGAAAGAGAGGAAAATTACAGCTAAACACAAACACCGCAGAAGTGTAAAAACAGCCTGTGTCCTAAATTGTACAACATTCCAAAAACAGTCATGTCCTAAAAGGGTAAAGACCAATGTAATTTCAGAGCACAACTTGCTGAGGTGTGTAAATAAGCAAACATTTCAGAATTTAAGACTTCTGCTTTTGTTCATTTGTTCAATATTTTCGTTTAACAAATTTGTATTTACTTTATCTGATTGTCTCTAATGGTAGTTCTATAGCCATTTCCAGTTTAGTTTGATACTATATCACCAAGTCTTTTTGATCCTAATCTTTACATCCCATGTTAATTCACCAACAAGATCTTTTTTCTGACTTTACCCTTGTATTTTTAATAAACCTGTAAAACTCCACTTATCTCTTGGACTCATTTGAAGCAAAACCCAGATGGACTTATTTCTACATAATATTGAACTGCAGATTTCAGTAACGATTTTTTATTTTATTTAAAATTTACATTTGAACTATAGATGTCATGGCTTGACATCACACACTCCAAAACAATGGTCCAATTGGTGCATACTTGCATTGCCTAATGAAAAGTTTGGCCTTTGTGGTGTCTGAACTGTATAAAGTTGAATAACAGTATGGCAGTGTCTTAGCACCACTAATTGCTTATGGTTCTGTGGTTGCTTTTAGTGGTTTCCACCTCAAATAAGATGTTCCATACTGAGTGAAGATAGAAATATGCAGCATACCAACCACTGAAACATAACAGAGCTTACTGCACTAATTCAAAATATGTATGGCTTTGTAAACATACATTGCTATTGCTTTTGCTGTTAGTGTTATTAAATTTTTGGGATATTGAAAAACAGGAATCTCGACAGGAAGAAGCCAAGTTTACATGATCTTTATTTAGCCCATACAATGTTATCTTCCTGTCAGGAAGCTTATATCAGACATATGGTATCTGATGAGAGGATTTTAAAAATAATGATAAAGACTTGAGGAACTGCCTCAGCAGCTGGACATTGTTGTGTTTTGTAGTTTGTGACTTATTAACAGTTTCATGATGCATAGTGGAACATTTACAAATATGTCAAGTGCTCAACTGTACAAATTTGTAAAAACCACAGGGCTAATTTTATTTATTTTGTTTTTCAGAAATTCCATGTTTTTAAATACAGACTTTTGAAGACTTTGTATTCAATACATTTTTGTTCTTCACTCTTAAAGTACAAACAAGTATTTATGGCTAGAGATTAATATATTTTCAAGCATAAAGTATTCTGTGGCAACTTACAGGAGCACAGAGGTTGTGCAGGGAAGTATTGGTTAATGAGGGAGGCAATGTATGGAGGGGCTGAGATGTTGAGGTCTTTGTAGGTTAAAGATATAAATTTAAATTTGATCTCTGAGCAAACGGGGCGACAGTTGCAGAGAGGAGCTGCCCGATCGGAACGACAAGAGAGAAAGATGAGCCTGGCAGCAGTGTTTTGAATAGATTGCAGGGGAGAAAGCCGAGCCAGAGGTAGTCCAGTAAAAAGGGTGGCAGAGTAGTCAAGGCGAGAGATCACAAGCGAGCGTACTACAATTTTGGCAGCCTCTTTGCTGATAACATGGGCGAATGCGTGCGAATTGGCTAGAGAAAGAATATAGGGAATGAAGGAGAGAGCAGAGTCAAAAGTAACTCTAGGGCATTGGACACGGTCAGGCAAAGGGACCGAGCTTGAGGGAGGGAAGATAATCCACTCTGTTTTAGAAAGATTATGTTTCAGATAGCGATCAGATATCCAAGTGGAGATGGCCGACACACAGTCAACGACAAGTGACATGACAGAGGGAGTGAGGCAAGGGGAGGAGAGGTAGATTTGGGTGTCGTCTGCATTCAGGTGGTATTGGAAACCAAAAGAGCTGATTATTTCTCCTAGAGAAGAGGTGTACAATGAAAACAACAGCAGGCCAAGGACCGATTCTTGCGGAACACCAACAGAGAGCAGAAAAAGCGACGATCCAGAAAATGCCACTAAATAGGGGTACTCAGATAGGTACAACTCTATCCAAGAGAGCTATTCCTCTATCCATATATTTATCTATCTATCTACCCATCTATCTCTTTGTTTGTCCATCCACTCATCTATCTATCCCGTAACTTCTTTTTTAGTGCTTTCCTGCTGTTCTGATAGATGGCGTGAGGGCAGTGCAAGCAGAGCTGTCTATCTATACATGTATGTATTTGGGGTGAGGGTTTTCTTTCTTTTCTGACTTTAACAACACCTTTATCTTAGCAAGCCTTGTGTGGCACTGCCCTGATGTTCTGCTAGTCAGTGATGTGACTGAATATGTTGCATGTTCTATTTGTTAAATAAGATTATATTTAGAAGGACAGACATCAAATCACTTGGCAATCACAATGATGTTTATTAGGGAAATCTGAAATTCTGAATGTGCCTTTTTTCTAAAGTAATTTTAGCATAACTTCTTTTTTTCCCCTGTTGTTTAAATAAACGAGCCGACACCTCATCACCTTTCTAAAGCTGTATTCAATGTGTAAATTATTGTGGATCTCACAGTTTCTTACATAAAACACATATGCAATATGTATGTATTGTTTTAACTTTTGCTATTGTTGAAAAAAATATGTTAAAATATTTATTTCATGGGATTTCTTTTTCTTTTATAAAGTTTCTAGGCGCTATGCACCAAAACGAAGTGAATTACAAAAATCAGCGATAATTCGCCGACAGCTAGTTTAACAGCTCACACTAGACTTTTTAAGTTGTTGGCTAGAATAAATATTGTAACACCATTTAACATTGCACGTGTAATATTTCATGATCAAGTTAGTTTATAGTGCTAAATTCTGTAACTACAGAGATCTTCACAAGCAGGAGGAGCATTACATGGAAAGGATCACTTATACTTTCTACTATCCATGTGCTTAGAAGGAAATGATATCTTTGATATTTTTACATTTATATTAAATTAAAATTAAAATATATTGAGGGATTGCATAAGGGTTAGAGTTGGGGTTTAATTTAGTGTTCGGGTTAAATTTAGGTTTCGGGTTGGGGTCAAAAGGTCAATATAGGAAAAAACAAAAAGCACAATTTTTGCCCCATAACTCGCAAAACAATACCGAAAAATATAGAAACATGCATATTTCTGAACATTTAGAAACTATTTAGACGGGGTCTTTTTTAATGATTGTATTTGTGTAAATTATATTTTAGATCAAAGTTAGAAAATGTGGGTTTTTTAAAAAAAATGCAACATATTTTATGATTTTTTTGTAGTAAATTATAAGATATGATGAACATAATGGTATCTAATGAAAGCCCTTCTTATGACAATAAAAAACAACACATAATTTGTGTGGATACAGTATGTGAGAAAGAAGAAAATTACAACTAAACACAAACACCCCAGAAATGTCAAAACAGCTATTGTCACCAAGGGTAAGTCAAGGTAAAAATGTCTTGTCACCAAGGGGTTAATACAATCTGTGTACAACAAGAAATTACACAAAATGACATTTTGGAAGAGAGTATATTTAAAAGAAGAAAAACTACCACAACTAGAGGACATAGTCTTAAATTAGAGGGGCAACGATTTAAAAGTAATATAAGGAAGTATTACTTTACTATGAGGGTAGTGGATGTATGGAATAGCCTTCCAGCAGAAGTGGTAGAAGTAAACACAGTCAAGGATTTTAAGCATGCGTGGGATAGACACAAGGCTATCCTTGCTATAAGACCGGGAACGGTGGACTAATAAAAGTACTCAAAAAAAATTGGCCAGACTAGATGGGCCGAATGGTTCTTATCTGCCGACACATTCTATGTTTCTATGTTTCTATGACATGTTGATCTTTGGCAACAATCATATAGATATCTAACATCATTTACTACGTAAGATCTAGCAATTGATATGTTTAATTATGTATAACATGTATGAACTCTATGTTATTTAATAGTGTTTATATACAACAAGAGATAGTATATATCGGATGACATGACATCTTTACTGATGCTTACAAAACCTGTATATATCTAGTAACCTCTAATTTAACTTGGCAATTAACCTACAACTGGATACAGTTTTCTAAGAATTTGCCCGTTTTGGGAGTATCCGTGACTTGTAAGATCCCAATTATCAATTCTAGGGTGATGACCAAACGAATGCCTAAATGTTTGTTCCACATAGCCCTGGACAACCTTCCGAAACTGACATATCATCTTACATTGCCATATACAATGAAGAAAGTACTGCTCTAGTCTGGTTGCATTTGCAACAGGAATCCTTTTGTGCTAAATTCACGTTTTTTAGACGTACTGGGGACATATAGGCTCTATGGAGTATTTTTAAAAACATTTCTCTATACATGGTCAATTTAATCGTGTTTAGTTTGCTTTTAAAATAGTAGCAATTGATAACTGCTGAAGATGTAGAGACCATTTGAGTAAACCAGTATTACTTTCGGAGTCATTTCTGGTCCTCTGATATTGGCTACTGTGATATTACTTTACAGTCATTGACACCTTTTTCAGTTATTTTGTTCTGAGTATTACTATTTGGTTGTCAGTGTACCACAATTCGCTTCTATGTGAATAGGCCCAATGCATATTTATAGGTGAACACAGTTGATATTCACTATGCCAAGGCAAAAGCTGCATATTATGCAAGCTCCAGACTGTAGGATATAAAACAAGTTGAAAGCTCTGTTTATTTTTCCTCAAGAGATTATGTTTATTTTTGCGTAAGCCAAGAAACACTTTAGCTTTTACTTTGTTACTGTCCACTCCAAACCTCAAAGGGAGATGTGTGCTAAATGAGCACGTGTGTACTAAAGAAACAGCTGTGCTGTTCAGGGAGGTCTATCCATAGACCTTCTTTACTCTGTAGAAATGAGGTAAAGGTGAGAAGGTTGCTAAGAATTCTTCAGTCACTTAGTATAATAGGTAACTTCCATTTATCCACCATTGATGGTTTCCATTAAAGAGAGGGAAAGGCAAAAAATGATAATTACTGGTCAAATTAAACAAACTCTGTTTTGCATAACAAGAGAGTTTCATTTCAATATCATCCTAATATAAATGCCATTTATGCTCTTGCTACCCTTTATGCAAATTAATAGTTTGAGTTATTTTAAAAAAAATTGGGGCACCTGATTCCATATCCAGACCTACTGTGGCACAGGCTGTAAGGAATCGCCTAAGCTCACACAGTCGGCATAATGTGCAATCTGTTCTGTAAAACATTGTGCAGGGGCTAATTGCAGGACCCAGCCTAGGGGAAATGTAACTTATTCCAGTTGAATGTACTTATGTAAGGGATGCTATTCCTGTGTGCAGGATATTTTTTGGTACCCTCCAGCAGTGTTAAGTTCCTTGACTAAACATTTTCTCCATAGTTTTCATCAACTGCATGTTTTCAATGACATTTATTAATGAACAATAACTAAGTAAAAACTAAGTTAATAGGACTAAAATTATAACTAAAATCAATTGCAATTTTTGTCAACTGACTAAAATGTTAGGGAGGGACTATTGCATTTACCTTTTTGGATCTCTGCCAAAGCCCAGTCCCCTGACTCTATCTGCAGCTTGATTGGCTGAGATGCAGGCACTCTGTGCCAGTCTGACCCCTGGAACAATGCCCTGTAAACTGCAGAGGAAGAGTATACTCCACCATCAGATTCACCTGGTACTGTCAAGTGAGTGTTTCTCTCCCTTCTCCATAAAAAGTTAACTAACACTCTGTAACAGCCTTCTTAGACCTGCTCCCTCCCTCACTCCTGGACTAAAACTAGACTGAAACTAAAACAAATCAAAATGTTGCTGTCAAAATTAACACTGCCCTCCAGGTAAGCATGGCTCTATCCAAGGATTGTCAAACTGCCTGGGTGCAGGAATTTTATTAGCGTCCTTGAGTTGAGCATGGCTCTTTAGCTAACTTTTCAGCTTTACCAACATGTCAATGTTATATTACAAAGCACAGCAACTGACTCGTGTCACATTGTTCCACCGCACTTAGCACTGTGCCACTTTATCACACAGTACTTGGCACATGGACCCACAACACGTGGAACAGTCACAATGCCACACAGTGCTTGGCATAGTGTCATAATGCCCCACTACCATTGGCACATTACCTCACAGCACGGCAAATGTCATATTGTCCCACAGAGTCACATAGTCCTCCAAGAGTTGCCACATTATCACAATGTCCCCACAGCAACTGCCCCACTATCAGAATGCCACATAGCAGTCACCACATGATACCAATGCCCTCACAGCAGTTGCCCCTTAATCACATTGCCCCATAGCAGTTTCTCCTTGGCACATTGATCCACAGTCTGTAGTTCCCTTGTATTCTCTCTACCCAATAAATTGCTGGTGCTATAAAAATTGTTAATGTAATATAATGTACTATGCAGGGACTATTGGCGACTTTGGGGGGTTGTTTTTTATTCCCAAATGTATTAAAAGCATTAATCACTGAAAACAATTGTAAACAAACATTGATTTTTATAACTGCTATTTCCTGGGTAAAGAGATGTAATCACCATTTAAATGTTAAGTTATCACTGTGGAAACCAGTGGAATGTTCCGCCTAACTGTGCCACGTTTAGAACGATGTCCCACAGTTGTTCTTTATGAATAACACTTGGTGAGTCTTGCTATGTTTTTAGCAGGATGCATGCAGTTTGGAAGTTCAGCTTTTTGCAAAGGCTTACTTGTACTCATAATCAGCTCAACATGCAGACAATGGAAGGAGAGAAAACAGCTTTTTAGAGGTTTATTTGGCTTTGATATTACATGGATAGGACAGATGTTTTTTTACTTTTCCTCTTGGCAGGTTCTCTGTAAAATGAGGATGGCTCCTTGCAGAGGACTTTCATTTCTTCTCCTTTTTTTTTTTTTGCTGTTTTGGAAGAATCGCTTGTGTAAGATGGAAAGGAACCACCTCATTTACATTCATTTCCTGATAGCTTAAGCTCCAATAGCAGCAGAACAAGAATGTTAAAAAGACAACGAGAAAGATCTTCTGTGACTTTGCTAAAGTGGCGTTTTCCCATACTATTATATTACCACATGTTATTGCATTTTATTTACATTTCTCATGTTACAAAAGAGATTGGGAGGTTAAGTTATATGAAAAACAATAGCCAATAGAGAGTGAATGTGAGAGAGCACATAGTGGGTGTGTTACAGAGGAAGATACTTTTGAAGCAACAGTGTAGCCATGTTTATCATATAAAAGGAATTTGCATTGAGTAGGCATGTGAAAATACACCTTTGCTACACTCAATCATAAAGTAAAGGCTAACCACAGGGATCTACGATGTCATGTTGATTCTTCCAACAAATCCATAAATATCTAAAGCAAAAGGTAAAACAATTTATTGTCTAGTATATGCAAACCAGTGAACACTGAAGAGAGAGCACCTGCACAGAGCACTTATTCATTGGAAACTATAGGGTTACCATATCCTGGTGACTAGAAATTAGGACATGCCATATAACATGCCCCAGCACCCACACCACTCAGAGGACTTGACCCATCACTAATAGAACTCATGACTTGCCTCAGCACCAATACCACTCACAGTACTTGCACCAGAACCCAGATTGCACTCAAATGACTAACCCCTGTACCCAGATTGCACCTAGGGCCTTCTAGCACCCACATTGCACCCACTGGTCTTGCCTTAGCACCAAGATTGTACACAGAGGACTTGCCCCAGGATTAATTGCACTCACAGGATTTTCCCTAGTACCTATTGCACTTACAGGACTTACCCCCAACACCCACTCCTCTCTTTCTCTTTCTCCTTCTCCTCCTATAATGTTATTCTGAGTGGTTACTCTGTGCGCTGGCTCCCTGGGATGCCTCCAGGCAGGGGATCTAACTCACTGCCTGGAAGTGACATTGCTCTGGAAGAGCAGAAAGAAGAAGAACAATATTTTGGGTTTGCGGGTAGCATTTCTTGTACAGATTAACATGCAGCATGTTAATGATTAATGCTGCATGTTAATCTTTACAAAAAAAAAAACTATAGCCATAGTCCCTAACTTTATTACAAATTTTAAACATCCCTCCCAATGGACTAAATGGTCCTCAAAAAGAGGACATGTCTGGGGAAAAGATGACACATGGAAACGCTAGATAGCTACCCATAACTATACCAATTGCAAATAGAGTAAGAACGCATATTCAGGCTACATCACATTCCAAAAGATCAGCACATACTTACATTATGTGAATATCATAGGTTAGGGAAATATCTTTCTGTTCCTGAAAAACAAGTCCCATAAACCTTTGCTACTTGCTGCATTTGTGGTTCACCAAGGTTGTGAAAATGTATTGTCCCAAAATATCTGGAGATTCGTGTTTGACTTTTCTTTTCTACTTACATTGTGCAGTCTTTCCATCTTTAGTATGTTGGTTCTTTCATCATACTTCATCATTTTCATCATACTTTCATTGTTGCCCCTCTAAATTAGAGGGGCAACATTTTAAAAGTAATATCAGGAGGTATTACTTTACTGAGAGGGTAGTGGATGTATGGAATAGTCTTCCAGCGGAAGTTGTAGAGGTAAACACAGTGAAGGATTTTAAGCATGCGTGGGATAGGCACAAGGCTATCCTAGATTTAAGATAGGGTACTGGAGACTAATAAAAGTATTTAGAAAATTGGGCAGACTAGATGGACCGAATGGTTCTTACCTGCCGACCCATTCTATGTTTCTATGTTTCTATACTTAATTAGTGATAATTTCCCTTTAATTCTTGTCAATGTAAAGTAAAACATTCTAAAAACGTTGTGGTTGGCAAATGATAAAACAGGTGCATTTAATAAACAAAGCTCATTAGCCATATGATGACAACTACATTAGTAGTTTAAATGTGTGGAGGTCCAGTATACAATACATAGAGTTAAACCTTCTGTTAGCGTTTATAAGACTTCTCAAGTCTACGTGACAACAAAACCCTAATATCATGCTATCCAAAAACAATCATGATTCAGAAAATGTGTGGTTAGAACAGGAGACTTTTACTAATCAACATATCTTTTTTATAGTTGGCAAAATTAATTAACAGTATCCTAGGATTTGAGTGTGAGGTGACACGGCCTCCATCCACAGCACTAATGGTATCTGTTACTGTATGTAAGTTTGCCATACATAGGCAGTGGGAGATGTGTTTCCTAAAGTGAATTTATCCCCGGAAATTTTCTCGCACCATGATGTATTATGTTGAAATGTGCTTTACCTGGTGTTTATCATTTTTAACAGACCTGCATTTCCTGTCAATTTTCCTGGACACAGATGGCACATTACATCACATCCTCCTTTTGCACAAGGAGCAGTCATCTCAGATGAGGAAATGTCCAGTTCTGATTGGCAACTCGTAGCAGACGTGTGATATGGCAATGTCACTATTTGGCACCCAACGGGTGTGCATGCATCTATTTCGACTTATTGATGGTGTAATATGTTGGTGGAGCCAATTGTATGTTAAAAAAATAATAGTATGTTAAGCCATTGAGTTAAAATCTTTACATATCCAGAACACTTGATTCTTAGTGCTCTAGGCAATTGGGATTTTGGTGGCCCAACCTTTCTTGGTGCTTAGCACCATTAATATTCTTAAGGATCTACTCAATAAAGAGAGAATTGCAGGGAATTAAAATTGGAATTTCAGACTTCAGGCCAATGTAGCCAAGTTGGAATAATTATCCAATGCAGTTGAATGGTTGTATTTTTCCAACTCTGCTATTTTGGCCTTGAGTTTGAAATTCCTGTTACAGTTTCCTGCAATTTGCTCTTTATTGAGTAGACTCTGAAATCTTCTACCTATTTGCTGGTGACTTTCCAGTTTTGAGAAGGACAGGTTTCACTTTAAACAAAAATATAAATACATAAATAGAATAACATTTGCTTTGAGCAGATGGACGTTCAGGTTACAGAAACAGCATACATTTTCATTTTGAAATCCACCCTTATAATGCGACATTGCTTTTTGCCAAATTAACTCTTAACAGGTGGCTCTCTGCTGTGCTTTAATTAGTGCTGGCAGACACTGCATTCCCTTCCATAGATATCTTAATAGCGATGCTAATGATGACAAGTGAATCTATTTTCAAAGAATAAAAGGGACTGCCTTAGTCAGCCAAAGCTCCTCTTTATCGTTTGTGGGGTTTTTTTTTCTTAACATAGGTAGTTGATGACTAAGCCTGAAGCCTGAAAATTGTACCCAGTTTACAGCAATAATTGGATACGCCTCCAAAGTCTGGAAATATTTGGATCACATGGAAGGCACACAAAAAAAAGTACTTCATGCTACTCCGATGTGCCTCAGAATATGTCAGCCATTCAGAAATCATAGCAGATACCGAGCCAAAGTGGTTGCCAAATTAAACTGAACCAATATATGAGATAGGTCCAACTTCAAGAAATTGATACAAAATATTGTTCTAATCAGCTTACAGCCAATCACTGTGGAGGAATCTCTGTATTAATATTGAGCCGGTCAAGACAACCAATTTAGAGCAAATCAAAGATGGCAAGCCAAGGGTTATGGGGGACTAGGACACTGGCAGCAGGAGCAAACCAGACAATGGCTAAATGCTTTGCACAGAATTTTTCAGTGGAGAATAGGCATTGGTCAGGAACCTTTGCATACACTACAACTGGGTGATAAAGGTAGCAGCCAAGAAGAAGAGCCTGAGGAGGAGGAATGACTTTTGGCAGTGTTGGTGGGAACAACAAGTGTGTGGACAAGGTGAAGAAAAGGTAAGGTTAAGATACTTGTTTCACACACAGAGGGAGAGAAAAATATAGGAGGTCAAATTAAAATGCCAGTTTAAGGCCTTAATCATTGGCCTTATTGGAGATGTATTTTTTCTCCAGATATAATCTTACTAATTAATAATCTATATACAAGCCCTAGATTGCTGCAGTGGACTTATTTCAAACTACAGACATTTGACACCTTCATGGATCTGGCATGTGTCTAATGATTTTATGGCACCCCTAACCAGGGAGTGTGGAGGGATCAGAGATGCTCTGACCACACTGATTTTATCTGTTGAATCTCTGTAGAACTGGCTGATTTACTGCTGGGAACATTCTTCAATACCCTGTATTTTTCCTACCCTTTTTTTTAAAGCTGTTAACTATGTTTTGTACATGGAATTTGGTTTTAGCCTCATTCATGCTTGAGGAAGGGGCCTAACAACTTGGTCTTGAAAGCTTGCAACCAAACTCTCAGCCAATAAATGGTATCCTTTTACCCCTACTTGTTTCCTGTTTTTCCACAGCTAACACAGTATTACTACTTTAACTATTTAAAATACTTATACACCATAGGCCTCATGCAAAATTGCACTACATACATATCTCACACACCTGTAGTTCATGTAACACATGTGCTTGCAATATACATTTCAGTTTATCCCAAAGGTGTTCGATGAGGTTGCACTCTATGCATGTCAGTAAAGTTCTTCCACACCAAACTCATCCAACCATGTATTTATGGACCGTGTGTACTACTACACAGTCTGGAATAGAAAAGGGTCTTCTCCAAACTGTCCCCACAAAGTTGGAAGCATAGCAAAAATGGAAGCATGTCCAAAATATCTTGGTATGCTGAAACATTAAGATCTCCCTTTACTGGAAGTAAGTGGCCTAGCCCAACCCCTAAAAACAGCCTCATTCCATTATCCACCAAACCTTACAGTTGGCACAATGCAGTCAGACAGAAAACATTCTCCAGGAATCCACCAAGCCCAGATTCACACTTTTGAATGCCAAACAGTGAAACCTTCACAAATCACATTTCCACTGATTCAGAGTATAGTGGCGACACTTTGCATTGTACTTGATGATGTGAGGCTTGCATGCAGCTGTTCAGCCATGGAAACCCATTCCATGAAGCTCCCATCACACAGTTTTTGTGCTGATATTAATTCCAGTCAAAGTTTGGAACGCTTCATCCATGGAATCAGCAGAGCAAAGGTGACTTTTACGCATCATGCACCTAAGCACTCAGTGGCCCCACTTTCTGACTTTATGTGGTCTTTTGGTGTTGTTCTTAAATGCTTCGACCTTCCAATAATTCCACTTAATTCCAATTACTTTATAGAACTGAATTGTTGCAAAGATGACATATCACAGTATCAAGCTTGAATTCACTGAGCTCTTCAGAATGACCCATTTTTGTCACAAATGTTTGTAAATACAGACTAGACATGTGCATTCTTTTTTGGACGAATGCATTTTCGTCTGAAAATAGCATTTTCGTTCATTCATTTGAAAAACGAATAACGAAAATGCTAAGCTAACGAAAGTCGAATAAACGAATGGTTAATGAAAGAAAATCATTCGTTCATTCGTCCATTTGTCCATTCGTAGTATTATTGGCATTCTATAAGCCGAAATAGAGTCGGTTTATAGAATACAATAGCATTACACATACATAGTACATTCCATAAACCGACATAATGAACGACTTTCGGTTTATGGAATGCATGTAAGTCTATTGGCATTCTATAAACCGACTCTATTTCGGTTTATAGAAATGCCAATACTATATCACGAATGGACGAATGATTTTCGTTTATATTAAACCATTCGTTCATTCGTTCAACTTCATAGCATTACTACTACACATGCAATTTATAGGCCGAAAGTCTTTAAATCGAACGTTCGGTTTATAGACTTTCGGCTTATGGAATACATGTAATACTATGGGATTTCTATAAACCAAAACAGAGTCCCCATTCATAAATTTTTATGAATGGGGACTCTAGTTCGGTTTATAGAAAGCCCATAGTATTACATGTATTCCATAAGCCGAAAGTCTATAAATCGAACGTTCGGTTTATAGACTTTCGGCTTATGGAATGCATGTAATACTATGGGCTTTCTATAAACCGAACATTCGGTTTATAGAATAGCAATAGCATTACATGTATTGCATAAGCCGAAAGTCTATAAACCGAACGTTCGGTTTATAGACTTTCGTCTTTTGTAATACATTTAATAGTACTATTGGCTTTCTATAAACAGAAACAGAGTCCCTATTCATAAATTTTTATGAATGGAGACTCTGTTTCTGTTTATAGAAAGCCAATAGTACTATTACATGTATTCCAAATGACGAAAGCCTATAAACCGAACGTTCGGTTTATAGACTTTCGGTTTATGGAATACTATTAGGTCAATTGATTCGTACAAACGAATGTAACGAAACGAAAATAATGAACGAATTTCGTCCGAAACGAATGTAGTAATGAACGAAATTCGTTTTAAACAAAATAAATATCATTTTCATCCGAATGAACGAAAACGAAACTAAAATTTTCATTTTGCACATGTCTAATACAGACTGCATGGCTAGGTGCTTGATTTTATACACCTTTGGCAATGGGTCTGGTTGAAACACCTGAATTCAATAATTAAGTGGTGTGTCTCAATACTTTTGTCCAAATAGAGTATATACATTTTTGTACATGGGCCTTTCCTTTCATTGTGGTTACACATTAGTGTCTGTGCTGAACATGTATTCTGGTGCATAACACTTTTTTTAAAGGTTTTTTTTTATATGGCCATAGTTCCATATTTGTCCAAATATCAGCAATTGAACAAATATTTTAATGATGCATATTTGGTTAAGAAATTATATTAGGCCATATATACACAGCTATTTCCACACGAGAAATCCCCTTTAAAATCTTTGGTTGTGTACTTTAGAGGAATAAACCCTCCAGATAAAGAAAAGAGAAAGTGCTGGATGAGCAATCAAAAAAGAGTCTCAAACTATAACTAGTCACTATCTGTACTTGCTGCCAAACCAAAAACACAGACACAGCGCTGTGTTTAGTGAACAAAGTGAAAAACAGGGGGGGTGATTCAGCGCACTGTACAATATGACACAGAAAATAATAAAAATAATCCAAAGTGAGCACACTAAAACAATATTGCAAGTGTGAATAATGACATCCAGATAATCTGAAAATGCAATGGTGAATTTCGTGTATGTTTCCTGTCTTCAGAGCATTTTTGGGGGTTCTTTGGTGCATATTGGGTGACCGAAAGCCTATGGTCTTCATAGCAAAATTGGCCCAATCTGAGCGCCTCAAATGCTTCGGTTTCCGAATGGCCCAAACAGCCGATGTCACGAAATCAAGGATACTGACTTACTCCTGACTAACGGATTTCTGCGTTTTTTTTAAACCCGGCTAACTTGCCTGATCTGAATTCATTTCGGCCTAAAACGGTCTATATTGGGGGCGACCCTATAATTTGCTTGATAAAGCAATGAATAAATGAAAAAAAAACTTCAAAACATAATGTTAACAGTGTAAAAACAGCAATAGTTTTTAAACATCCAATTTTTGGATTGTGTTTATATTGTGCTATTTCATTTATTTGTGAACATTCTAAATGATAAAGAAATACCTGAATGTCTTGTGAAAAATGATTTGGATTCTGTGTGAAAGTTACATCACATTCTAGCAAATGCAGAATACAAACGTGTAGAAACACTTGGGAAAATAACAGTTTTTACTTGGAGTGAGTGTATATTTTATAAACATGAATCAAATGATTAATATGTTGTGAGAGAAAGCAAATGGCAATGTTTTGTACATAAAACATAATTGATTGTTATTATTATTTGATGTCACATGTCTGTCCACCCACATGAAACAACAATAAATGGACAATTTACCACCTGCCTGTTGTTCACTCTAGATATTTATTAAACAGCTGTCCTGTGCTCACAGTGCACCTCCTGTAGGATTACAGATAAATCAGAATTATTGTAACAAGAAAAAATGACGTCTATGAGACGAAAAATTTGGCAACGGACACAGCGCTCCAAAAAACTAATTTAATGTGTGATAGTTGGTACGTACAGCATGGACTATAGACCACATCACCCGGTAGAAACAGACTTTCCACCAGGTGAGGGGGTCTGTACTGCTTGCTGTAAGTACCAACTATCGCAAATTCGTTTTTTGGAGCGCTATGTCCATTTTCATCTTATATACATCATTGTTTCTTGTTACTTTCTCTGCCCGGCGGGAGCGCTGGAGAGACGAAAACAGCCGAAAGGACTAAGCCGGTAAGGTGAAATTCCAGTACTTTTATTCTACTCAAAACATAATTATTCTCATGGACATGAGTGGGCTTTGATATCATCATTGAATTCAGATCATGCCCTGGTCACACTTCTGGACAAAAGCTATTTTTACTTGTTGAACAATAATTTTGTTAATTCAGCATTTGTGATCACTGTGACTAGCTGCTGCCATAATAAGTATATGATATCACAGCTGAGCATCATAGGAAATCCTATTTACAATATCAATAATGAAAAAAGGTTAGCCACCATTCTTAGAGACTCAAATGTATATGAAATATATATATAGATATGCAAAGACATATATGCAAACATGTACTTAGACGTCCTGTGCAGAGCTGCCTGCAGATTCAGGACTAGGTCATACCCTACAGATTTCACCACAGGGAAAGAGATCTCATCTCTGTGGCATATTAATGGAAATACTGGCTGTGGCCTATTAATTCAAATTCTGTCCGTGGCACACTAATGGAAATACTGTCTGTGGCATACTAATAGAGATACGGTCTGTGGCACATTAATGGAAATACTGTGTGTGGCATATTAATGGGCATAAAGTGGCATATTAATGGGCAAACTGGCTGTGGCATGAGAATGGGCATAAAGTGGCATACTAATGGACAAACTGGCTGTGGCATATTAATGGAGTAAGTCTTGGATGTGCAATGCGGGTAATAAAGTGGCATATCTTGGATGTGCAATGCGGGCATAAAGTGGCATATTAATGGGCAAACTGGCTGTGGCATGAGTATGGGCATAAAGTGGCATACTAATAGACAAACTGGCTGTGGCATATTAAGGGGGTGGGGTAAGTCTTGGATGTGCAATGGGGGTAATGGGGCATGTCCTGGGGACAGCAGCAAATCCTGGATGTTCAAAACGGGTGATGGGGCATGTCCTGGGGTGTATTTAAATCGTTGGCATGATATGCAAAAACCTGTATAAAATGACTTTGGGAGGGTAGGAGGGCGAGAGGTAGATATGGGGGAGAAGATTTCTTTTCAGTAAGGGGCCCTGAAATTTCTTATGGCAGCCCTGTGAGCACCTTTACAGCTACAGCGTCAGCATCTGGCAATGCTGTAAAAACAGTGATGTTCAATGAATGTCAAGCTAAATACTCTAAAATTTGAATTGTGATTCATGTAACTTACTCTGAATTGTATATATTTAACTTTATTAATTCATTATTCTACTCTTGCACTAGTACTGCTCTGTACATAGGTCCTGTTTTCCTGAGATGCACTTAGCCTGACTAATGACTGTCACCAGGCCACATCGGACAAAGCCAGATATGCTGAGCTACATTCATTACTAGGCCACAAGAATGTCCATTGTCACAAGTCTATGGTTTTCTTGAGACTATTGTGTCTGCCTAGAAGGTTGTCATGTACAAAATAATCAAAAAAAGCAGAGCCAAGGTCAGTGCAATAACATATATATTCATGTATATACTGTCATACATAAAAAAAAACACATCTACGTCACATAGAGTTGATCAGGTTGTTGACTGTGGAATGTTGGTCCACTCCTCTTCAATGATTGTGCAAAGTTGCTGGATATTGGCAGGACCTGGAACACGCTGCCGTATACGCCGATCCAGAGCATCCCAAACATGCTCAATGGGTGACATGTCCTCAGGGCCACCATCAGAAATTTCAGGGCCCCTTACTGAAAAAAATTCTGAGCCCCCTCATTCCCGGATAGTTTATCTATTAATAGCCCACTGATAATTTGCTCATTAATATGCCACTGATAATTTGCTCATTAACATGCAAGTTATAATTTGCTCATTAATGTGCCACTGATAATTTGCTCATTAATGTGCCACTGATAATTTGCTCATTAATGTGCCACTGATAATTTGCTCATTAATATGCCACTGGTAATTTGTCCATTAGTAGATCAGGGCTCACTTTACAGCTGTAGGCAAATCCTACACATGATATCATAAGATACACCCCCTGCAGCCCTAATCAGTGGGGCAGGACAAGGTGTGTCTATACAGTATCTTCCAGCACAGAGATAACAACATGAATTCCGGTTTTCAGCTTAAAAGATCACTGGGTTGAAACATTGCGACTGGCATGTATGGAAGAAATATTTGACCTCACCGATTTGGAGTGCTGAGCATCTTTATCATTTCTCTACATAAACGCTGGAGAATTGAAATGGCTGAATTTTAGACATATTTGTAATTTATGAGCCCTGTTCAGGTGTAATCATTGCTTGTAGAATAGCCAAAATCCTATAATTTCAACAGTGAAGTTTCCCATGCTGCTGATGATTTAGCCCGAGATTGGCTAAAATAGCCAATTTTGGCCCAATCTCAGTCATAGTCGAAAGCTGAACGTCAGATTTTGTTTAGATTTTAGGCTATTTTCTCCAATTTCTACCCAGATAGCAGCATACTGAATCAACCCTTTAGAATATGTTGTGGTGCTTGACATTTCTCTCTGTAAAATATGTTCCACACTTAATTAATATTCTGTATGAGATAGCGTCTCAGCTGTGAGACAAACCATCCATTATGCCAAGCAAAATTGAATTGTTTTGTTTCTGGGTTTTTTTTTTGTTTTTTTATTATTTGTCATTGCCATATCTACTGGTGGGACAGTTTAACATGCTCTTTATTTGACAAAAATTAGACACAGCTGTGAAGTGTTGTAAAGCACTTGTTTTACTGATCACTTTTTCCTGGCGGAGAAAACTCCCTTTGGAATCTGTCAAAGATGACTTAGAAGAAGAAATAATTTCTTTATTCAGCTCAAGTGAAGCAAGAAAATGTAAGAATGTGTATCTAATCCTATGCTTATCTGAAGAAGTCTTTATGTTCAGCTCTCTGTACACTGTATCCTTAAGATTCTACTATGAAGAAGATGAGTAAGCCACAATGACATCATTTTTGAGGACAAAGTTAAACCACTAGTGTATGATATACATAATCCTGGTGCCTGATCCATTATGTGGTGAGGATCTAGCTACTGCCAGTACCCATTTGATACAATATAAAGTAAAAACAACTCTGTTATGTGCAAGAGAAAAGCTATCGCACCATCAATTGGTATACAATATTTCAATGAGTCTTCTAAGACATGTTTATTAATATATTGTTTCTTGTCTAATGAAGAAATGTAAAGTGTTGCTGACATTCTGCGTTTAATAATATTTAATGTTTGCTTTATAGTTGAGCTGTTTCTTTATAAATGTAGAGAAATTAAGTGAAAACAAAGCAAAATGAATTGCGATTTAAAAATAAAGGTCTAGTCTGTGGCAGAGTTCTAAAATTAGAGTTCTAAAACTGTCCCAGAAAATACACTGGGACTCAAACGTGTGACCTGTTATGTGAGAATCATAGCGGTTGTTCCTGTAGCCACATGAAGATTGGTGTGTTTGAACACTTTACATCTCTTCCCCTGTCTCTTCCTCTAGCTTCCTGCCTGTATCCAGCCTGTTAATGGTGCTACTTGTTCCCAACACCAGGGGTGTTGCTACGTGTGCAAATAACCTGGGGCTACAGCCCATGACAGTTTGATAATACCTGCCAACATCCTGGGATCGTTACCCATGTTGTGGAGGGAAAATGGTTCTGTGATGTTGAGTTACAACAGGAGTTTGGAAAGCAGTCTGCATGGGAGGGATAAGCATTGTCCGTGGCATCTGGTCTGTGAAAATCATTACATTATCTGCCACAGACCCAGTAAATGTCCTCCATGCACAATACTGGTGAATACCAGTGCAATTACACTATATATATATCACTCATAGGCATACACAGTTTAAAGAGGGAGTACAAAAATACATGTATTTATTACAAATAAAAGGCCATTTTTGAACTAAAAATTTAGTAAGGCCAAGGGCAGCAAAAAATGTAAATATACCACTGGTGCTTATGATTTCAAAAGTAATTACAGGCATCTGCAAGGACTGTCTTTAGTAAGCTCAAATGTATGTAACCAAACACTACTGAAATAAGCATCCAAAATTTCTAATCCTAAAACCACAGGGGTTCAATGTGGTACAGGGGCTCTACGTAAATAACAGAGTAAAACCAGAGTCTTCATCTGCGATAGTACAAGAACTGTTGTTAATTTTAAGTAAATGGAGGCTGTATTATCTGTGAGAAGTGATGATTTCTAATCGAAAATGTATAGCAGATTAAGCTATGAATCTTATGATGGATTCAGCTATATTCTACTTGTTAAAAAAGGGTTCCTGCCAGATGTATGTATGAGGCCACTAAGCTATGATGTTACCATTGTAACTATTTTCTGATGATCTCTCTCTATATCTAAAAGCAACATGTTTATCAGTTGAACGATTCATTCCACCAGGAATAACTATTTCACCAGAATTACGACAGGAGAAGCATGTATGCTTAACTCTAAAATGTAAATATATAACTGTAATACTTTTGTGGTACTATTTGCTTTATAGTGGATGACATACCAGTAGCATTTAAAAAGTACATTAGTCATCATAGTTTTTGAAGATACTCCATTTTAGTAACATATTTATACTTTCTACTTTCTACTGTCTTGGATCAATTAATACTTTTGTTTAGTTTCCATTTCCTTTTATTCCTTAGTATTCTTTGTCACTTATTCATATTCATTAGGTGAATGAAATGTAAAGGGTTTAGCATTAAAGAATTGAACAATGAGTGTATTGTTCCACACTTAAACCTTTATCAGTAAGTGAAATAAAGATAATCGAAAAAAGAATAACTTTGAAGATAGATCTCACCTTCCTTGGTAACTAACTTTGTCTACCAGACCTTTCTCCTACTTGCTGACCCTAGATAGCATGGGTCATGAGACTAAATCCTAAAACTGACAATCAGTGTGCACAGGGAACTGGGTCAAACCAGCTTCCTCTTGTCAATCAATATAATCCTCATTGAAAATGCGTATAAAACATACACAGAGGTAGGCCTCTTGGCGATGACCATTTCCTTATTGTGAACTAATGTAAGCCAAACACAGGTAGTTGTATTATGTCCATTGAATTCATGAATTATTTATATTTGTTTTCACACATTAACCTAAATGTGCCCCTCAATATAATCTTAATTGTATTCTTTAGTTTGTTTATTACGGTAAGTATATTCCTGTAAGTGTATGACACCATACTACCAAAATAATGCGGCAAAGTAATAATAAATTAATATGCATCCACATATTATACACTCACAGGGGAAAGAGACCAGAGACTGTAACTATCTGCCCATAGATGCATTGGCCAAACAACTGTATAAAGTATGATAGGAATCACACAACTCTATGAAAAAAATATAAGGGTCGACTCAGGTAGCTCCCATTCTCGGCTCCAGAATGATACCTCAAAAGTCCGGATGTATTCGGATCATATCGGTGGAATGAAAAAAATGTGAGCACCTCAGCTAGCTCTGATGTGTCTCCAAATACATCAGCAATTAGGACATAAATTCAGTTCCACATGATATAGCCCAAAATCAGCTGAAATGCACCGAAATGATGTAGTAGCCTCTGTCCTCCCCATAGACTTTTATGGGAAGGATTTCTGCTTATTTCAGTTCCATTTCAGGAAGACCTTAGCTCTTATGAATATTGCCAAATTCTTCCTATAGACATCAATGGGAGGACTTTGGAAATAGTATTGGCTATAACATTAAAAATAAAAATTATACAAAAGAAATAATTATACATTAATTAAATACACAAACAAAGTAAATGAACATTAATGTAAACTATGTTTTTAAATTTAAAAATGCTTACATTAATATAAAGCGTGTTCGGCGGTGATGGGCACACTTTATATAATATATTAAATATTAAATCAGATACAACACTCCAAGCCTGAGCTCAACAGGCAGCAAAAAATACAAAATAAGAATGTAGGTGGTGTAAGTCCTGTTATGTTTTACTACCACAGTACATTGTGTTTGTCTTTTCTTATTATTGTGTATTTTCTACATGCCTTGAGCATTAAAACTTAGTTTGCATCATACTGTTGTGGTGTTGCTATGCTTGTTTGCGGGAACCTCCTACATTCTTATTTTGGCCATACAACTATCAATGCCCCCAGATATGCTTTTTTTCTAAATTTCAGTTGAAATCTACTAACATATCCGTCACAAAACATCACACTTTATGAAGGATCGATTGTACACTAAAGTTTTTTGTAAATTTGTAGCCCTTTCTCTATGAAATTCTAAAGGAGCTAAAATAATTAAATATAATTTTCCCTTTTGCAAGGTCTAATATTTAACTTATCTTATATAATGATACATTTTCTTCTGCAGTTCAGCATGTTTAATCTTGTTGCATTTTATTGTTATTAAATCAGCCCCATTATACTAATACCAGCTGTTCAATAGACTGAAGCATAATCTCACTGCTTAAAAATCTTAAAGATTAAGTGATGTATTATTTGCGGCCTGAAACCCATATTCTATTGATCTGATCCTACATTCCCCTGCAGCTGTGTGCAAAATATTAACATAAAATAATAAAAGCCGACTGCTAGAAGAACAGTAGATGAAAATCTACAGCAGAGTATTTTTGTGGTTTACTGTCGAAGGTAACGTGCAGTAGCTAGAGCTGCAGTTGATCAAGTGCTGTGCAGCCGAGTATAATTTTGTTCAACCTTCATTAAAATCTTGCTGTTCATTCACTTTCCCCGTTTCACCTTGGACCGCACTTCTGTCTTAGCAATTTTCGTCTTTAGATTACTTTGCATTTTTTCTGTCTATTGTTGGAACACTATATGTTTGCTGCCACTGACGTTAGCAGTAAGGTCACCTTCAATGTAACTGTCTTGTGTTTGTTCAACATCAGCAGCTTAAAGAAAAATGCATCCTTTTTAAAGCTTACAAAACACTGTTTCCAAGGGGCATCTTAATTTTCAGATCATTGCGGATTTAAATTTTTTGTGATTTCAACTCCTGTCTTTCCATCCTAATTTCAGTTTTCACCCTACCTAAGCATGTATAAATTCACATTCACGTTTATTTTCAAGATATAATGCTGTGGCAATGCCATGTTGGAAGATGACCATGACCTGAAGATCTAACAAAATGGCGGATTCCCTGAACCTATAATTGAAGCATACTGCTGAAAATTCTCTTCTTCTAGTTCCCCAAAACTCTGCATCTTCATTATCTAAAAATTCACACTTGAAAATTGTATAGGCACATAACTAATAAATATCTCATACCAAGCAACAGTAAATAATTTAATAGATTGAATTACTGTATTTGCTCGAATATAAGACAAGGTTTTTTTCAGAAAAAGTCCCCTCGTTTTATATTCGAGGTTCATCTTATAATGACTATAAGACTGCAGCTCTGGGGGATCCAGGTCCCCCAGAGCTGCAGGGGACCTGGATCCCCCTCGCAAGTAGCTGGTGGATGTCTGCGCAATTTTTTTTATATCATAATTTTTATTAAATATGAAAAAGCAATTTACATTACATGAATATATACCTATAGGGTGGGGTTATAGTCAGGCTTTTAGTTTTCTTCCTAAAGGAATATGTAAAGTTTGGGGGGGTCGTCTTATAATTAGGGTCATCTTATATTCGAACAAATATGGTATTTAAGTCTAAAATTACATTTCATATGATACGTAGTTGGCTAGCAGCAAATAATAATAATAATAATACAAAAAGAAAGACTAACAAAGTACCAGTAAAACCATATATGATTGTTGTAGTATCTCCCAACTCTTTCCCGCATAAAATCAGGATGCTGGCAGCATTACTGAGTGAAATTCTGCGCATGCACAGTAACCAGTCTCCTGTGTCCGAGGTCCCGATGACTTCCATTTAGACATCAGGATTGAGGTGTTAAATCCTGCTGTGCAGCTGAGCTCTACCTCTGTTCCACAAAGCAGGACAGAGGTAGACGGGACAGAGGGATTGCCTTCCAAAATCTGTACTGTCTCCATTCGTTGCTGGATTATGAGTAGGAAGAGATTATGTCAACTGCAAAACCAGCTATTGATTTATAACTTCATTACACTTATCCAAGCCATTCAGTATTGTGGTATCTGGGGTATACAATGGGGTATATATAAACTTAAAAATAAAGTGATGGCATTAAAATTGCATTTTTCCTTTAGAATAAATATACCCCCCCCCCTTGAGATTCAAGAAACAAAACAAAAAAATATGTTTGTAAACTTTTATATTTTCTGTATTTTTTTCTACAAACAATAAACATTGCACTTGGCACTTTAAAGGGTTTAACTGATACTTTTATTTTGTCTGGGAATTGTGTGCTGGAATAGACAACTTATCTAGATGTCAGCATGTTTTTTAACTTATACCATGATATCACTGGTCGCTAAACTACCTCAGTGTAGCAGCAGCTCCACAAAATTATTTCTTTAAACCTTTATGTTCTGAGCAAAGACTATGGGATATCTTTTGAGTGGTAGTTCTTAGAAGAACCAAATTAAAACCAGTTTTAAACAGGGATAAATGGTTTTAACATAAAAAAAAATACATTTGGGGTCCAAATACAAAATATATTGTAAGGAATACCACCATTAAGACATACTTTTTATTATAGCGACAATACAACTACCAATCACCACATTTGTAGAGAGACATTTAATTAAAGATATAACATGTTTAGATATAAAAAATATTTGCATAATATTAGGGTGAATATATTCATGTTTAATTTTCTTATACTTGTATGAGTCATTAAAACTTGCTATTATTTTTTCCATGAAGTGATAATGTTAAGGTTGTGTTTATAATAGTATTCTTGTATCTCTAGGCTTATTTCTATGTAATTATGTATTGGTTTGTTTTGTTTGTCAAACTGAGTTTGTAATACCCTTTTACAAAATACCAAGTGCTGTGTAAATTCTTGGCACTGTATAAATAGACATTAATGTAAGGAAGGTCTGTTACATGATAGATGTGGGTAAACCTTTCAGCCAACTCTGGAGTACAGCTTGCTCAAAATGCTAGAGTGGCACTGCCAACTGTTGTGACAACAACACAGCACAAACCTGGTGCCTAGAGTAAACCAGATGTGCATCTTTGCAGATACATGTGGGTTTACTCAGATCTCATCTGGATGCTGGCAGCTGGCACACACTGATGCAGATGTCAGAAACAGCTCAACCAATCACCGCCACTCACATCTGATCAGGGACCAAGGACTTCTCACTTGTGATGCTATAATAATTTGTGCACAAGTGAAAAAAGAAAGGGTCTACTAGGTAGCTCTGAGTTTCTTAAAATCAAAGCTTTGACTTTTGGAACCAATCATATCAACTTTGGTGATCTAAATAGCCCTTTAATTCAGGCTACTCAGTGAGCATCGCATTGATCTCCAACAAGCATTGGCTACATAATCGGCCATAGTAGCCAATGTTTGTGCCTAAATCTCAGCAGCCAAACTCCTCTGACGTTTGGATAAGTGAAATAGTAGCCTTTATCCTCCCCAGAGAGTATCTTCTATACCAGAATTTCAGCAAAAACATCAGCCCCAAATGACTTACACTTCTATGGGATAGACAACTCATGTTGGATGTTGGGAGGACTTTTGCGAACAGTCAGTCCTCCTGAAATAAAATCAAAACAATGTGCCACTGGAGGCCAGCAGACTACCACTGGCCACCAAAATTAAAATAAATTTCCCTATTAATAATAATGAACAGGACTGGGAGCTGGGAAAATGTCTCCCAGTCTGCGTAATACTAATGGGGGCCAGAAAAAGTAGCCGTACCCCCTGTAATGAACTGGGCTTCTATCTGACCAAATGGCCCCCCATGTATCAATGGGGCTGATTCCCTACCAGCATTAAGATCGGCCCTAAATCATAAAAAAAGTACGGTTTCAGGCTTAGATCGACTGTATTGAGTAGCCAGATTTCAGATATTTCTTATATTCAGATACAAACACCAGTGTGACCGCATTTCTGGCCAGATTGGTCTATTTTGACCCTTACGTTTAGTGGTTCTGGGCCAGATCTGAACTACAATCTCCCCTCACCTACAGTCTCCCAGAGCTATTTTGACTTCCTCAGCAAGCACTCTTTACAACAATTCCATAGTCATTGTGGTGGGGTAAATTTCAAGATCCATTTGAATGCATTTTATGTAAAGCTGAAATAAAATGTGATAATTAGCATTTTTTATGGCTTTAATAAAAGTCAAGTTTTAACTCTGCGATTCCTTAGTTCATTAAACTTTTTAAGCAGTTTTTATTGGGAATCATTGCTAGAGCACTTGCATATTGTCCCCCTCTTCTGATTTTACAGGTTTTTAGTTTGTGTGAGAGCATTAATAGTGTGCATGAACTTATTTCTTTCTACTGTCAGCTGATTCAGATCTCAACCTAAAAAAAGAATTGCCATTTAATGCCTGTTAACTCACAAGGCTGGCTGGGGTTGACGCATTTTACACCTAAAATGCACAGTCATAAGAACTTGGCCTACACTGCACAAAATCCATGCCTGTCAGGCAGGCTAGGTTGCCGCGGAGAGTTAAATATCACATGGTACTGTATTTTCCTAACATGCAATATATTCATTATACTAGATATAGTATCAAATCTAATTTTTACATTAATAACTTGGACCTTAAAGGATCTCTTTAATGCTCAGCAGGTACATGTAGGTTATTACCGTAATTTCTTCACATAAAAGTCACAATTTTATGTACTTTACTTTTGTAATAGATTTTAATAAAAAGGAAAGGAATCCTTACTGTCATGCTTTACTTAACCGATTTATGTAAAACTCTTCTCACATTTCTTAATGGTCTACAATTGACAGCTGTCTATTGTGGGAAGGTGTAAACTCACAAACTTTAGACATTGAAGGTGGAGATCATTATATAATCCTGACCTTGGCTGCCTTTACCCAGCTTTTCTCCCTTGAGGCACACAGAAATATAAGGAAGCATAAATTAACGTACATTTCTGGAGGAAAAACATTCATGGGCTGGGAAAACAATACAACACCCTGCAAACAAGGCACATATGGGATTACAACTATTAAGAGTTCTTCATCCCTTGTAATTATGAAAACATTCCTAACTCCCCTTAACTGACCTACACTTGTTTTTACTTTATATGGTGGATAGGAGCATGCTTCAAACGATTTATGGATTGTACAAGGTAACCAACAATTACCTTAATCTCACTAGTTATGGTCTGTAAAGTTGCTGTCATGGTCATCAGTACCACAGTCCCAAGAAGAAGTCCTAGTTTCCAGAATCATTTTGTTTCCAGCTACACCATTCACAACAAACCAACACTCCATACGCCTCTACATGTCTGCTTCTAATGAAAGGTATGTCAGGGAATGTCAAGACCTCCCATTGATGTATGAGTATGAATGGGATGGTGGATAGCTAAAAATTTGACTGGTACTCATCAATGTCTTTTTATGCCCAAGGTTAGCCTCCTACAAACTGATCCCATTGTGCTGTCTCTCATTTATAATGTGTAATGTATTTATAACTATTTTTGTATGATGGAAAACTAATAAAAATAGAGAATAAAAAATACCAAATATAATGAAGATGCTTATATTAAAGACATTGAACCTTTGAAGGACAACTTACAACAAAAAATAAGTTCTATTCAATTGAAAGATTGCATTGAATGTAGCATTTTAAATAGAAAGGTGATAATAAAAGAATACAAATAAAGCACGTTATTAAGTCTGATCTTCCTTCATCTGACCCAAGAATTAAAACAACATGTCCGCCCGTAATAGAGCTATACAAGCAAAGAGTGCTCAATAATTAACTTTATTTGTATTCTTTCTTTCAATCATTTAAATTTAACAGGCTTATACTTGATACAATCTTTAAATTAAACATTGCTTAATTTTGCCAACAGTTGTCCTTTAAGAAGAGTGACAAGTGGAGTATAAAATCTGTTATTTCAATGTGATTTGATAATGAGGATCTCAGGAGAGTTGACAGTCCACCAACAGACTTATAACACAGACTTCCAGCAAATGTCGGGAGTATGCTCCATGTGTGCCAGTGCTGAACTTCTGGGCTGCTCAGGCACAACCCATGTATGTGAAATCAGCACCTGATTAATGACAGAGGTTCCATTCCTGCATCTAGAAGTGTTGGTATGTATCCTTTTATGGTGCAATCACCATTATATTTAATAAACATCTATCAGATTGCTGATTGTGCCTTTTTTTAACTTCCTGGACTTTTTTTTTTTAAAGGAAAAACAGGGCAAGGACGAGCAAAAGTAGTGTTATCAGGTATAATATATAAAACTATCAAATGAACTTGGTGTCCACTATGGCCAGCAGCCTAACTCAAAGAACAGACAGCTTCAAAAAAACTGCGTGAAAGTGCAAAAAAGGGAAGAAGAGTCAGGCGCTTAGTATCTGGACACTTGAATATAGGTAAAGAATAAAAAATAGACTCTATGGTAGTATGTGATACAACACATGAAAATACATACACAATATCAACAAGGTCTGTGCATTATACGTGCAAAACAGGGAAAAAAATTAACACTTAGGAATGATGAACAAAGAGCGTGACAGATTCAAATACAGTTTGCCCAACCATTGTCATGGATGCCCAAAGGGTAACCCAGATAACATCAGAAATGGTTAGATTTAGAATTACTAGAAAAATATATTTCCCACAAAATTGTACCTAGAGGTTTAAGATTGGAAAAACTTCCCACAATAGGAAGAGATGATGAGGAATTTATGACAGCTTGGTAGGATCAATTAGAACAATGTTCTCTAGGCCTGATGAAATTAATCACCAACAAGCACAAAAAAAGATATGATCATTCTCCAAGAAAAATTGATAACATCAAAAAAGATCTGCTGCCCTTCCAGGTCACTGGCGATTTTGGGAGATCAGATTCTGAGCTCCAGAGGGCAAGACAATGATTAACAAAAAAAGAAAGTTCCTCAGAGATAGCGAAGATTATAAAAGAGGCCTTCAAAGAGATTGGAAAAGGAAAGACAGAGATCTGTCTTATCAGACTACAAATGAAGAATTAAAAGTAAGAAATCAATTCAAAAGAGACAAAGGAACTCTCAGATAAAATCCACATACTAGAGGACACAGATATGATTCAAGTATGGATTCCCATTATAGACACACTGGGATCCAGGGGGGGGAAATGGAGAGGACAAAAAAGATGGGCCCAATCCCCTAAAAGAAGGTCTGACAAAATCCCAATTGATAAATATTAAGATTCAAAAAGGCACTATAGACCATACCTGAGAAGCCCCCCTATAGAAAATAGAATCGTATATAGTAGAAAATTCAGAGATGTTCCAACAAGAAGCCCTTTTTTAGAGAGAAGACCATCCACACCAGAGAAAAGGATATTGAAACAAAGAGACATATCCCAAAACAAAGAGCTAAGGGACAAAAACCCACCTTTAAGCTCAAATCCAAGAATAGGAGATGCAGGAAAAAGAAAAAGATGGGAACACAGACCCGAAGAGGCTGTAGAGGAAAGGGAGTACAGAAAAAAAAAAAAAACGCAACTAACAACAAGTATATTTTATATCAGCGGAATTGCCCTCTCTAAAGAACAAGAAAAGGTACTTAACAAAGCCTAACATATGCTCCTACGAAACTCCCTAATAAGTTCAACTTATTTGTAGATGCCCACAAATTCATAAGAAAACTAGCCATTAAAAGACTATTTGCTAAAAATAAGGAAGGTAGCCAATCTACTGATCACAATACACCTATTCTCAATTCAACAATACAACATACCCCCCTTAGAGACAAATCATAATTTGTTCCTATTGTGGAAAGGGGCACAAATCTGGACATCTACAGGAAGTTGGTACTGAAAGATTTGGAATCTATAGATTCTAAAAAAATCCTTCATAATATTTTAGACAAAGGAAAAGAACGGGGTATTCTTAACAAACAAGAATATGAATTTCTATCTGCTCCCAATCCGGTGGTTCCATATTTTTATTTCCTTCCTAAAATTCACAAAAACATTGAAAATCCACCAGGACGCCCAATAATTTCAGGCATAGATTCTATGTCCTGTAATTTGTCCCACTATGTGGATACATTTCTAAAAAAATATGTCCCATATATTCCATTTTATCTTAAGGACAGTACAGATATTATAAATTCTTTGAGGAATATAACGTGGAAACCTAACTACATTTTAGTAACTGCAGATGTTTCCGCCCTATATACATCAATAGAACATGATAAGGGTCTGGAATCTATAAAATACACTCTAGAAAAGGATGCCAGTATGGATAAATAGCAAGCAAATTTCATCATGGAATCTATTGACTTCATCTTGAAATATAATTATTTCTACTTTGAGGGGTCCTTTTTTCTACAGCAGCGTGGCACAGCTATGGGCACGAGATTTGCACCTAGTTACACCAATTTGTTTATGGGGGCATGGGAATCTAAATTTCTGGGAGACACCAACCCCTTCAAGGCAAACCTTTTTTTGTGGAGGAGATATATTGATGATGTTATTTTCATTTGGGAGGGTCCAGATACAGAACTCTCAGACTTCAAGAGTTATATTAATAATAACCAACATGGACTGATTTTTACTTTTGCACAGAACCCATAGACTTTTTGGACCTCAACTTCTACATTCAGGACATTTTTTTAAAATCTAAAACATTCTTCAAAAAAGTTGACAGCAACAACTATATAGATAAAAATAATAACATACCTAAAGGCCAATTTAGGAGAATCAGAAGAAATTGCAGTGAGGTTGAAGTGTACAAGGAACAAACGAAAATTCTAAAAGAGAGATTCATTCAAAACAACTATAAAAAAGAGACACTGTAAAAGGCAGAACAAGAAATAGTACAAACAGATAGAGATTCAATACTAATTCCTAACACTAAGAAAGAGGGACAGTCAATAAGCAATTTTAGCATGTCTTTTATTTCAGAATATAATATAGCAGCCCCTCAGATAAGATAAATTCTAGTTAAACATTGGAATGTAATAAAGGGAGATGAAATATTGGCCCCTATAGTCCCAGATAAACCGGTAGTTATCTTCAAAAAGGCACCTAATTTAAAAACAGCTCTTGCCCCTAGTGTTATTAGGACAGAATTTAAGAATAATGGATCCAGTTGGCTCACAAGCAAAAAAAACAGTGGTTTCTATAAATGTGGTAATTGTAAGGCCTGTACGCACCAAATAAGAAAAAGAACTACATTTAAATCCAAAACTACCAGCAAAGAATATTAGGTAAAAAGTTTTATAAATTGTAATACAACTTTTGTCATATACTTGGTAGAATGCGGTTGTGGTGCTCAATATATAGGACAGACAAAAAGACCCCTAAAGGTTCGTATATTAGAACACTTAGGAATGATGAACAAAGAGTGTGACAGATTCAAATACAGTTTGCCCAACCACTGTCATGGATGCCCAAAGGGTAACCCAGATAACATCAAATGTATGGGTATTGAAACAATTCCCCATGCCTGGAAAAGAGGCAACAGATCTAGGAAGCTTCTAAAGAGAGAAGCTTTTTGGATATATAATATGCAAACCCTGAATCCTAAAGGAATTAATCTAGATTTTGAGCTACAGGCCTTTTCATAGTGTTCACATTTTTGGTACTTATATTAATTTTTTTAGAGATTATTAATACATATAGGATTTTATCCCATTTTTTATTCTTTAATATAATAAAAGGTTTATTCTAAAATATAATATTTTATTTGTTCTGTTTTTATATTTATATTTGTGTTAAGATATTTTTAAAATATATATTTTTCACTTCTATTTTTATTATTTATATATGTTTATATAATTCCCTTTTTTTTAAAGGATTTTTTATGTCATGTACACTATTGTGGTTTTAGACGCAGTACACGTTAATAATCAATGTTCTTTTACACACGTTTCTAGATATAGTAAACGTCTATTCATTCTTCCCCTTTTTTTCTTTTGTAATTCGAACACATATGTATTGCCTGTGGGTTATAATCCAAATTCGGTTTAACTAACACGCATGCGCAATTCGAATTGAGATAATACGAACTGTGTTTCTTTTTCTCAACTCAAGCTTATACGAACAGGCTTTGCATTTTGTCAATGAAAGCACTGCCCTTGTTCGGTTTAACTTATTTGGTTTTTACAATCCTTCGGCTTAAGGTCTTTTAACTGAACAACAGCACAATTCGCATGCTCAGTGCAAATTTACTCAATGAGAACGAGTAACGAGTATGTTCTCCCTTCGTATTAAGTTAATGTGAAAGCTTTTTCAGTTCGGTTTATGATTATACGAATTGCTTTTCTGAATGGAATTATGTGTTACTGTATTTGATTCGTTTTAACCTGTATGGATACTAGTTCACAATATACAAACAATAATGACGTCCCTAACACAGAAGTGTATAGAAAGACGACCAGATTCCGTTTTTTTATATCCCCTGAGGAAGTCTAAAGGACGAAACGCGTTGGGTGAGCTCTGCTTCTCAATTTTGAAACTACAAACTTTGTTCTGTGTGGACTTATTCTGTTCCATAAAAATTACTTGGACATTGCATCCAGCCCCGAGGCGCACGGACGACTGGAGCAAGTGACTGAGTATCTTTCTGTTTTTTAACCTGTATGCATTTTTATTGTGGATTGCTTCCACTATATCTCAGCTTTTGTGGAATAAATTACTGCTATATACCCTGGATTTGGATCAAGAGGCTCTTAATTTTCACACATCAGATTGGAGGAGGCGATCCCTTGGAAGGGGGCAAGTATTCCACTGTCATATACAAACCTGATTCCATGCTCCTCGGTTTCTAAGGAGCTATATATTGTGAGTCCATTTCTTATGACCATCGTTTTAATTATATGTGTACAGTACATATTGCACTATTTTGTTGTATTATTTATTCACAGATGTACTCCCTTTCAAGGTTATAGGTATACTTTTTTGATCTTTTTTATTACACGTGTTTAGCACATTGGTGTTATTTTACAGTGTTGCATATCACTTGATATTTGTATTCACATCCTTATTTAAGCATATCATTTTTTTCCTGTTTTGCATGTATAATGCACAGACCTTGTTGATATTGTGTGTGTATTTTCATGTGTTGTATCACACACACTATCATAGAGTCTATCTTTTATTCTTTACCTATATTCAAGTGTCCAGATACTAAGCGCCTGACTCTTCTTCCCTTTTTTGCATTTTTTTTTATACAGACCTTATGAATATAAAAAAGTATATGGCATTTTATTTAACTTTCAAAGACTTCTTAAAGGCCCACTCCAAGCACAAGCATGCATTCCCTGTTTTGTTACTTTACTTGTAATCTATGCAAATGTCTCTGTCACACCTGCTACCACTTTATTGGTATTAACCTGCATGCATTTTATCTTCTACTACTTCTGATTCCCTTCATACAGTTCAGCCATTTAATAAAGGGACACACAGAAGCGTCACTAGGGTTGGTGTCACTCAGTGCAGTAACTCATAGTGTCATCCCCCTGGATTTTCTCCCTTACCATGCCATACAGAATCCTTAGTAATGCCAGTAAGACAGCCCATTAAAATATGCCACATACAGGAGCCACATAAATACACCACATGCAGGAGCCCAGAGGCGGCTCTCTAATTAGGCGAGTTAGGCAGCCGCCTAAGGCCTCGCACTCACGGGGGCCTCGCGGCTGCCTAACTCACCTTATTACCTTTGATGTATCAGGGAGCTTAACGCTGCCGTTAAGCTCCCTGTTACACTAACCTGGGACGTTTCCTCCGTGCATCTTCTCTCCTGCACGGAGGAAGGAAGTTCCGATCACGATTTTTTTTTTTTAAACTTTATTGATCCCGCGCAGCTTCAATAAAGTTAAAAAAAAAAAAAAAAACGCGACCGGAACTTCCTTCCTCCGTGCAGGAGAGAAGATGCACGGAGGAAACAACGGAGAGCAGCATGGAGGTAAGTACTAGGGAAGGGGGGAGGAGGGTGGCACAAACGAGCAAAGACTGGCATAATGAGTGGCTAAATATTGGCACAGTGTGGGGCAAAATCCTGGCATAATGAGGTGAGAGGCTAAATCCTGGCATTGTGAGGGGCAATATCCTGGCATTGTGAGGGGCAATATCCTGGCATACAGTGGCAAAATCCTGGCATATTGAGAGGCAAAATTCTGGCATTGTGAGGGGCAAAATTCTGGCATAATGAGGGGCAAAATCCTGGCACAGAGTGGCAAAATCCTGGCATTGTGAGGGGCAAACTTCTGGCATAATGAGGGGCAAAATCCTTGCACAGAGTGGCAAAATCCTGGCATAGTGAGAGGCAAAATTCTGGCATTGTGAGGGGCAAAATTCTGGCATAATGAGGGGCAAAATCCTGGCACAGAGTGGCAAAATCCTGGCATTTTGAGGGGCAAAATAGTGGCATTATGAGGGGCAATATCCTGGCATACAGTGGCAAAATCCTGGCATATTGAGAGGCAAAATTCTGGCATTGTGAGGGGCAAAATTCTGGCATAATGAGGGGCAAAATCCTGGCACAGAGTGGCAAAATCCTGGCATTGTGAGGGGCAAACTTCTGGCATAATGAGGGGCAAAATCCTGGCACAGGGTGGCAAAATCCTGGCATAGTGAGAGGCTAAATCCTGGCATTGTGAGGGGCAATATCCTGGCATACAGTGGCAAAATCCTGGCATATTGAGAGGCAAAATTCTGGCATTGTGAGGGGCAAAATTCTGGCATAATGAGGGGCAAAATCCTGGCACAGAGTGGCAAAATCCTGGCATTGTGAGGGGCAAACTTCTGGCATAATGAGGGGCAAAATCCTGGCACAGGGTGGCAAAATCCTGGCATAGTGAGAGGCTAAATCCTGGCATTGTGAGGGGCAAAATAGTGGCATTATGAGGGGCAATATCCTGGCATACAGTGGCAAAATCCTGGCATATTGAGAGGCAAAATTCTAGGATTTGTGAGGGGCAAAATTGTGGCATAATGAGGGGTAAAATCCTGGCATATTAAGGGGCAAAATCCTGGCAGATTGAGTGGCACAATCCTGGCATAGAGTGGCAAAATCCTGGCATATTGAGGGGCAAAATCCTGGCATATTGAATGGCTAAATCACAGTGCATCCGGTGCTGTGAGGAAGAACAAAGTGCCAATCTTCTAGCACAACGTGGTCTGCGAGACCACTTTCAACATTGAGCACCTTTCCTTCTGGCTGTGTGTTTCTGTTAGTGTGTGATTGTGTGCTTTCTGAGTGTGTCTGTGAGTCAGTGTGTGCTGGCTGAGTGTATCTGTGAGTGTGTGCTGGCTGAGTGTGATTGTGTGCTGACTGAGTGTGTCTGTGAGTCAGTGTGTGCTCACTGAGTGTGTCTATGAATGACTGTGTGATATGTGTTAGTGTTCACATTTAGGACACAGCAATAACAATGTGAGTTAGTGGGCCGCACACAATTTTATCTATACCAAATGTTTATAGATATGTGTAGAATAATTATGAGACAAATAAAATTCTAGGAGATGTTCGATTCTAGAAGCTGGGATTTGAGTCTGATCTTGAAATATGCTATTTCTACAGTTCATTTTTATTATCACTTGCATATATTTTATTTAATAATGTGTGTCCGTGAGGGCCTCATGTTCGACTTTCGCCTAAGGCCTCACAAAGTCTAGAGCCGCCTCTGCAGGAGCCCCATAAAAACCCCACATACAGGAGCCCATTAATTATGCCAAACACAGGAGCCCTGTTTTGGCCTGCCCTGTCCTAGAGCTCTGTTAGGAGCTATGTTATCCTAGACCCCTGTTATAGTTTTGAGATGTCTTAGAGACCTTTTAGGATCCTCTCCTGATTCCTATTAAAAGGGCTTCCATGTCCCATGCTTCTTTGTTCCAATATTCTCATGCTTTGATTCATTTCGGGTTTCCGTGCTGTTTGTTGTGCTGTTTTTCCCCACATCACTTGTCAGTACAGTGGTCGCAGTTGTCAACGGGGCCAAATAGGGTGGCGGGTCAAGTTGCAGTGGTAACCCCTGCATCTCCTGAGAAAATTATACTGCACTTACAATTGGTGTGTAGTGGGGGATGTATTGCACTGGTGGTATCATGTGGTGATGTTCTACGTGGTCAGGAGGCCACGTGGCTATTTTACAACCATGGCCCAGTGGTTTACAGTTACTCCCCTGCCTAATGTTCTCACATATGTAAAGGTACCCTTTAATTTCCATAGTGGACAATGGTGCATTGCCAATCAATGTTGTCATCCACACTGCAGACTATATACATATATGTGAGAATTCCCTAACTTTTATTGAAGTTACTAACTGGCATATAGGATACAGGTTTTGATACTATCTTTATTATATGCAGCATATTCTTGTATTACATATTTTATGTTATATATGTTTATGTATTACTTTATATTATTGTATTTATTTTTTTAATGGATATGGAATATGTGAATACAGGATAAAAATATGAGAGAATGATACAATAATGTAGAAGTTAACTGATCATTTGACTTGCTAACATATATATGAAGAAGTAGCCCTGTCCTTTTGTCACTTTTATCATTTATTATTAAGACTCAAAGCAAATCCAAGGGCCCACAAACATCTGCCCAGGATAGATGTAGTGTTCTCCATTTGCTGGCAATATACATCCTAGTATATTACTGTATTTTATGTATTTTTGTATATTTCTTGATATATTTATAATGTATATGTATTTGTTTTATTACCAGAGCTTCATAAATAGACCAAATATATTTTGTTTTTGTCCATTCATTATGTTTTGTTAATCCATATCTCTAAGACCCTGCGATATAGATGTTTTGGGGTTTTTTTAATGTTCATTTTACATTCTTTGCACGAGTCTTGTGCATTTAATGCCTGAATTTCATAAAACTCCAATAAAAAATCTACACCATTTTTTTTTTGTTTTCACAAGGATAAAGTTATATTTATCCCCATTTTCAGCATGGTAGAATTCAAATAATAAAAGGTGGATAAGCAGAACCATTTATTGGTATGGGGGGGCATGATAACCTGAATTTCATCTTGCCTAGGGCTTCACTAAACCTAAATACACCAGTGCTTCTAGAAGGAGAGAAGGAGAGGCTTACCAGGTTTAAGCCTGCATAGTTGTGTCAATGAGATGAACTGTTAATGACTAGCTTACACTAAAGAAATGGTGATTAGATAAGCAATGTTTGCCCTGTATAATTAAAACATATAGGCCATGATATAGTAGTTATTAGGGGAGGGCTTGCATCTGTTGGCCCAGGGGCAAAAACAGTTTAGTTACCCTTGGTGCCACTTCATCAGCCCACCTGCATACTTCCCATCTTCTGCCCCCGGCAAACTGGGATGCCAGAATGGTTGAGCTTGGGAGGCTGAGTGTCCGTGATAGTGCTCAAAGTGGGAGAGTTGGGATGCATTTACCTGATATCACATACATAGACATGATTTGCTGTCAGAAAAGGTACAGAGACTGATAAGCAGACAAGACAATTGGATAATAGAATCAAAAGTGTTACTGGCTTGGGGTAAAAGGGAAAAGTGGTGCAGCCCCAGCCTATTAAGAAAGATTAAAAAACGGCAATTGCCCTCCTGCCCCCTTGTCAGCCTTCCCCTGGTTATAATAAGCCCCAACTGAGGTGTAATCAGTGTAATCTCTGTGCCCTGGTTCTTTTTGGTCGTTAACTACAATGTTTTTTTTCTTTACCAAGATAAATTGCCCGTGTTCATTATAATATTTTTAGCTATGTCTTTTAATCCAAGTATGGAAAAATCAGATTCAAGACCTCCAGGGAAGAATATTTAATCCAGACTGCTACACAAGCATCTGATGACATAGCTTTACATACCTAAATAGATTGAGTGTTATAAAGATGAAATGAAAAACTCTCCATTGTTTGCTCTGGACAGTTACATGAAGAAGCAACAGATTTCCGTTTTCATATACAATAACCATTTCTAAAATTACACTGTAATAATTCTATCCAGTGTACACAGAAAAGCTTCAAAGAAAGTATGAATGATCTCACAGCGAGCTCAATTGCACAGGCGTCTCTTTATTTTTTTGCTAAACATTTTATGTGCAAATCATGAAGATGCACAACTCCTGAAATGTGTAGATTATTGTGAACAAACACAAGAGTCCACCTGCAAGACAGTCCTTCAAGTACTCCATAGACTATGGCAGATGGGGTTCCCAAATGTTGCCGCTTGGTAAGAGGGTGCTCTGTTAGATACCGGCTGCTAGATGCCATGGATAAACATAGACAATACCAAGATAAAAATAAAAACAGCACTACTCACACGGTGATAATTAATACACTAGACCAGGGGTAGGCAAACTGCGGCTCTCCAGCTGTTCCAAGACTACATCTCCCATAATGCTCTTTCAGCTTAGAGGCTGGCGATGAGTATGGGAGATGTAGTCTTGGAACAGCTGGAGAGCCGCAGTTTGCCAACCCCTGCTCTAGGCAGTTGAAAGTTAAATATTCAGATTTATTCACCATTCAGCGTCACCCACTCCTTAGTGCAGACAAAATATGCCTTACGCGTTTCGCGCTGTAATCTTATCGCTTACTCATAGGCACCAAATGTCTACATATCATGAATTGTACATTGCTAATGCACAAGTCCCAAAATGTGTAGGGATCAGTACATCATTTCATTAATGCCACATTTATATTTCTGATGTAAAATTAATGAATTGTGCATCAAATTCACAAAATGAGCATCAAACGTTGCACATTTCATTTACTGTACCAGGGCACTGTACAATTCATGGAATGTACAGAAAGTTGATCATTACATTAATTGTGTGTTTATATGATCTGTGTGTAACTTATATAAAGCAATATAATAACTGTATTTACAAAGCTTATGTGTACTTTGTAGAAAGGCAAATAAATAAATGTCTTTAAGCTGGGCTGTGAAAGGAAATATTTAGATTTAAAGTAAAGAGGGCAACAAAGCTAATTCTGCTTACGTTTCTTGACCAGACACTAATCAGACTTCTAAACAATTTAAATAACAGGAGTTTTTCAAAATTGAAGGGAATAGTTTAAACTCAACATCTTTAAAGGCACACTCCCACCAAAAAATTATAAGGTTTTAATTTTTTGTATTTTGTATTGTTAATTTCAGATCTGTCTTTTTTTGTTATGTGACTGTGTTTAATAAAATATGTAACTAAACAAGTGTGACTAGGAGCCCCCATTTTGTGAAATATAGTGTTTTTTGGTGCCACCCCCTAGTTGCTTTACAGCACTAATATCTCACTTTGGGGCTGGGGACACAGAATGCAGCCTATAAGTCAGAATTTTGACCATAGACTTGCATTGAATGGGAGGGTAATGTAGGGTAGTTACATCACAGGGGGACAGAGTTATGATCCTGTTTGATCAGGTTAATCTCCCCTCTTTCTGTTGGAAGGCAGGTAAAAAAAAAAAAAAAAAGTTGTACACAGCCACCTAGTCCTGCCCACTATGATACACAGGAGCCAGTAACAGGGCAGGCTAGTATCGTATGACATCATCTTGCAGGGTTTGGCTACAGTTGTAAAGTGAGACCGGCTGGAAGATGTTGGATGATATTGCATCATGGGAAATATTCACAAAATGGAGCCAGGAGATAAACACCTAATTTATTTTTTCTTTTATATGCAATTATTGCAAACATATATTGAAAATACAGTGGCATATGATTTATATATGTGTTTGTATTAAATGACCAGGTTATCTACTTACATCTAATGAAAGTGGTAGTGTCCCTTTAACTGTAGATGTGACACTGGACACAGGGACATTCATTAAAAGCTAAAGACAGTTTTTTTTTTAAAAAGCAACATCTCTATACAATAACATTTTAACAATATGTTATAGAAATGGTGACTATGTATTCACTTGTTTAATGGTGTAGTTTAATTATATCTTGCATTTTGTTATTAATACGGTTTTACAAAAGTGGTCATAAACTAAGTTAACAAAGCCTCTGACATGTTGCTCTACAGCATCTTGGACTCTGTTTTGGGATTCTCTTATTTTTTTTATATTAGGTTTTTGAGACCAGATACAAAATACGAATAAACTCAATTATGTCAGAACATGTGGTTACAGTCTTCAACTAGTTAAATTCTCAGAATTCCATCCTACACTCCTCCCTAAGCAATATTGCTCTAGAGAAGGACAGGTGGTGGGTGAGCTGTCTCCACAACCTAAATGTATGTCCTTCCTCTTTGATATTAACCACATATTGACTGAACCTTTCAATAAATACTCTGTTTGCACAATGGACCACCCCTCTTCATGTGTCTCAAGACAGACTGGAGAAAAACAGGAAACAATGTGTAGTATTAGCCATGACCTTGACCAAGAACATCTGCAACAGATTACACCAACATCTAGAATATCTCCATGTTATTCTCCTGCCATGCACAGGTTGAAATCTTACAATTGCATATCTCCAAATGAATTGAATAATAGTTACCAGACATAAAATAAATATAATAAAACATGGCCCTTAAAAGGATATTAAAGCCTATATTCATGTTGGCATGCCTCATTGCCAAGCCTTTCAGTGATGAGCACAGGATTTCATAGAGGAAAAAACTACACAGATCTCTTACCTGCATCTTCCTATATAGTCTTAATTTAATTTCTGTGATTGCAGGGTACGGAACTATATACTTGTAGGCACACAGCTATGCCAAGGATATGAGTGCCTGTTATGCATGCTGAAATACTAATGTCAAAATTCCATTCTTATAAATGCAGTCATTTAAAATATTGTAAGGCTAACTGTACGTTTAATATTTTTTCACTATTATCACTTATCACCATTTTCCTTCATATTAATGAACAGTGGGGGTGTTAAGAGCAGAACAGACAAGTTAGTTGAGAATAATGGCACTGTGACAAGTGATTTGGGGTAATAATGACACTGTGGTAAGTGATCTGGGGGAATAATGGCACAGTTTTGGATTATTTGTGGTGAATATGGAAAATACCTGGATTCAGACCCTTATAGAAAGTGCTTTGCATTGCAGTGCTGTCCTGACATTTACTTTATGTTACTTTTTACTATTTGAACAAAAAATATAACAGGGTAGCAATTTACATCCAGAATTTAGCGCATTAGTCATAAGAGAGAGACATGACACCAGTAATAGCAATTAACCCCAGAAGGCTTTCTGTTGCTCATCACAAATGTCTAAAATGTCCGTCTCAGTATTATGTATGGCTGCCCCACGCAAAAAGATATCAATCGAGAGCAGAGAAACCTACTCACGTTGTAACCTGCATCCCATTAATTGATAGCAGCCCTGGGTTTTTATTGTGCATTGTCAGGGATTTGGGCAACCCCCGGCCACAAAATGCAATTTAAAAAAATGTAATTTTTTTCAATTAACAGGAATCACTTAATAGACCCCAATGATAGCTAGATGTTCATATTTATCTATAGATATGTGTAGTTATTTATATACATATATCCGTTCTACACAGGTGTTTTGTTGTTTGTGCATTGCATCTTCTGCCAGTGTTTAAGAATGTATGGCATAATCAAAGAACAAACAAAAAAGAATCGTTTTGATTTTTTAATTTTGCTTGTAAACTAGGATTTTAAATGACAAATAGTTTTTTTTTTGTTAAACTGCACAACAATTTATAAACCCTTTTGATTTTATATTATCATTTCTTACAAAGATTTAAAAATGTTTCAGAAGATCTTAAAAATATACTGTGCAAAGGGAAAAATTTGACTTAGCGCATCTTCAACTTACTTTATTAATAGAACAGGTTTTTCAACAGCAAAAACCAAATTGGAATCATATGCTTCTGTGCATTTTGCTGACATAAACCTACAGCAGATTTATTCTCCTTTGTAGCTGCTGTTAGGACTTGCTTCTGAGCAATTTCCCAATTAAGTATCTTGAGTGATTTGGCTGAGGAATCACTTCAATAAATTGGATCAGGAGTGCTAAATATATATGCGCACATCTGCTTGCCAGATATTATATTAGAGAACAAGCTTGCATATATCACACAATCAAAAGCCAATAACTCACACAAAAAAAATAAAAAAGTACTTTATAAATACCCTTTAGAGCTGTGAATAGAGACACATAGGTCTCAGTCACCTTAGGACAAGTAAAACTGTTGATAAAGTAGTTCCCAGCAGAACATATCCAGGTGATAAATATACATAGAGCTTACACCCAGCTGGCACAATATTGGCTGCAGGTCAACCTAAACTCTGCTATTACTGTGTAAAACGTATTATAAAGGATCTGCTGGGTTAGCAACATTGCAAGCATATGCATTAAATAAGAGTAAATATGTTTTTAATGTGACGTTGCCGTCTCTTGCTTATGACATCACTTTGTGGATTGATATTAAAATTTCACATATACTCCAAATGAAAATCAGTTCATTTGCATATCAAGCCATTACGACTACTGAGGAACTAGCATTGCTTTTTTGAATAAGAAGTTGATAGAGCTTCAAAATAACACGTATTACCAAAGGGGAATCCGTCAGTGAACATAACAGTGAATAATTTTGGTCAAGCTGTCCCTTCCATAAAATCTAACACAATTTTTTAGTAACCTAGAGGGAGCCAGTGAGTTCTTCCAGCTCTACCCACAGCACTGTACTAACGGAGCATGTTGTTAAAGAAAAGGGAAAAGTAGAATAATATGCAGAGAGGCACTAACACAAACCTGTGGGTTAAATAAAGTCTGCTTTTTTCAGTAAAAACAATCAAACAATGAGAAAACATCCCTTGGTGCGGTACATGGGAAGGGAAGTCTCTTTTTATGCGCTTCTCTGTGTATACAGGCACAGAAGGTTGCTCTCTGCAACAGATTTGTTCCGGAAAGAAAAAGTTTGAGTGCAATGCAGAGGTCGTTATGTACAAGGCTGTTTTAATAGATTTTATACATGGTTTATACAATGGGAAATTGGAAAATTGTGGTGAAATAAACATATATAAAATACAAAGCTTACAAAGATTATTTACAAACCTTAATTTGAATTGTTTCGTTTTTTTTTTTTTATTTATTGCAACTGGTGCATTTATTATTTTTTTTCTGCCATAAACCATTTTAGTATGCTCTGCTTTCTTTATTTGATGCATATTGATACATGACTTATTATATTTATAGAGCGTAAAAAATTGAGAAGTTGACCTAGCTATTTTTATTTGTATTTCAATTTATTAACCCCTTTGTGACGTTCTATGCTGTTCTGATTTCAGTGTACCTAAAAGACGCAAGGACGGCATAGAACATCCAGCCTTAAATAGATCATCCAGGCTCCCCACGATGAGCTGTGCTGGGATCCTGCTGCAGGGACTTGCAGAAGGATCCTCCCTGTCAAATGAGGCCACATTGCGTGGCCCCAGTCTTACAGGGAAAATGTAGCCGGTGCTCAAAACTTACTTAATTGTGACGTCCGGGGGTATCACAATCTTTTGACAGGGACCCACAGGGTTCCTGGCTACCGAGCACCATGCGTCACGAAGGGGTTAATATATTAATGGATAAGGATACTCTGAGTCTAGTCTAGCTAATAATTATAACCAAGTAATATCTCAGCACACACTCCACGTTAGGCTCGCCGGTTCCACGCTCTGGTAATGCAATAAATCGGGAATCCAGTTCGGCACTCCTCTTCACCGTTTATAAATGGTCACAAGGAGTGCCGCGTCTGATTCCTGATTTTGTCTAGCTTATAAACATTTTTGTATTGCTGTTAGCAAGTAATATGACTTTTCTGCTAAAAATTTATATCAGATCATTTGTTATAGATGTGCCTGCTGATCGCTTTTCTGGTCAGAAAAGCCTTGTTTAGACATGTAGGTATACTTTTTGGAAGTCATCAACAGATTCAACTTTCGTGACGATGTAGAACAAGAAAAAGCTTGTTTAAAAAATAAATTGTTGGGGTCTTCATCCTTTTGTTGAGGATCACATGCCAGTGCATGTTATTCTGATATATGTATATATATCATGTTTATTACATTATTAGGGTAATTGTTGCCTTTTGTAACACAATGTATTATAAGCAGAATATTGATATATTTTGATATCAGTGGGATGAGATGAAAGAATGAAGGAAAGTGAGGATAAGAGCTAGCCATTCATTTACAAGATGTTTTTGGAAAAAAAGACAGTATATGCAAAGGTTAACACAGTGATGGTGTTGAAGAATGCATGGAATAAGCATAAGGCTATCCTGAATAAAACATAAGGCCACAGACTAAATAATGTCATGTTGAACACAAGCACGTCTGAGTAATATTAGTTACTTTGACTTTCTCAGAGAAAGCCTGAAGTAATTGATTCTTGCGCTACATAAGGTGGACAGAAATGCAAATACAATATTCAGTCTTTGCTAGATTGTTTTACTGAAACAGTTACCTGAAGCTGAACTGCTGGGGAAGAATTGTAGATACACTTCCTGACCAGATCTACACTCAGTAATATCCCAAAGTGAAAGACTTATTCTGGAAAGCCTTGTTGGGTATCCCTATCTTACTTGGTGAATCCTTTCAACTTCAATGTGAACATTGTTTATACTGGGAAGGCAGAAATTAGAAATGGATCCAATTATACATTGTGTTAGCAGAATTGCATGCAAATACAATTTGTGTAAGAGAGGTTCTTCTACAGTAAAGATGGCTGTGCAAGTACTTCATTTAGACATTTGCTTGCAAATCTTTTAATACTAGGTATAGAAAGTGTTTTAAAATAATTTTTTGATCTCTTCCTTGACAGTAGGAACAATGTTTAGGCAACAGAGTCCCTTTAATTGTTATAATTATATTATTACTTGTTAATTGTTATTCTCAAGAAAATATTCCCACGCTAATTCTTTGAGAAGAATGTTAGCTTAAAGCCCCTTTTCTGGGAAATCTGATGTAGATAAGATCCCTACTATTTAGCATTTTGTATATTGACAAGAATAATTACATGTTAAAACATGTGCTATTTACATGAGCAAGCTGTTTGAACTTTTACTGTACCTCGTGTACTATATATTTACCCGCCCATCAAAATGTTTATATTATGTCACAAGTGTGAATCAGTAGCATATTGATAAAGAACAATCATGCCCAATTTGTTTATGTTTATTTTTCAGCAGTTGATGTTTAATCCGTTTGTGGCGCATGGTGCTTGCTTCCCAGATGAAGCAAGGACCAAAATTATGGCAGAGACCCGATCAGGGTCTTAAAAGTCCGTGTGGGCACCTGCCAAAACATTGCCATACCTCCGAATGTCACATCCAGGAAGTTCGGGCACAGCGCGGTTAGGTAAAATGTAGCAGGTGCTCGCTTTGAGCTTCAGCTACATTTTCCCTGTCATACTGAAGCCACTCAAAGTGGCCTCTTCTGACAAGTAGGATCCGGGACTTGACAAGTAGGATCAGGGACTTGCAGCGGGATCCGAGCACAGCTCATCGCGGGGAGCTACGATGAGCTGTTTAACACTTAACACTGGACGTCTTTTAGGTTCACTAAAATTAGGACAGCATAGAATGTCCTAGCGTCATGAAGGGGTTACATTTTGAAGTCTCTATTTGGTGCCAATCACCCAAGCATTAGTTTTTGTTAACACCACCCCATTTATGTTAGCCTCTTTCATCGGCTTCAGGGTCATCAACAATTAGACTTTTGCTGGTCACTTAGTCGAGTGATATCAAGAGCCAGGTGCAGACAAGTTTCATTATTTGCCTAACTAATCCCTGCAATAGAAAATGTAGCACTCCTTTTCCTTTCAATTAAAACAAATGAAAATATTTAGTCAAGAAAAGTAATATTATATTGCATTACAAAATAATTTCCAAAAAAGCTTTATTTACTTCAGTGGTTTCAATGTGTTGTAAAATCCAACACTGAAAAATGTTCCATTCACACATTGCAAGACAATTTTTAGTTACTTGCATATACCGAACACTAAGGATCTTATTTTATGTTCATTGAAACATGTAAACCATTTTGAGATGCTGAAGAACATACAATGTGATGCCTGTTTATTCCCACTGTTGAATAACTCAGTACCACACTATATCTACTTAGGATTTACAAATAAGTAATTTGAATTAGTTTGTTTCCTGTGCAGCATGTTCTTCCATGGTCTGGTACTTGAATGTGTAGAGTTGTACTGCATGAAATAATTCATTTATTATTCAAAGTTTTGCCATATCAGTGTGAAGAGGATATGTGAACTTTATGGCATTCAAGACAATAGCTCCTTCTTCCAATCTTCAAGCCTTGCTTGTATATGGACTGATTTACTGGTGTTGATGCTTTGTATTTGGTAATCAAATCCCCTCAAATACACCTTTTCTCCAGAGAAAACAATCACAAATCCAGATTGGAGGTGAAATTCTCAATATTGAATGTTCTGGTTCCATGATATCCCTGCATTTTCCAAATAATAATAAGGTTTAATATTCAAATAAAGGTCAATATTATTTTTATTTTCCCAACATATAGTAATTTTAGGCATAAGTGTGTTAAAATTACACTAGTTTTTAAATCCTGAGATTAATCAAATCAGAGAAAGTTACTGATAACAAAAATACTCTGTACAGCCCTTCAGCACCTGGGTTTTGCTGACTAGCTGAGTTAGTTAGCTCCCAGTATTCAAGTGCAGAGGAGAAAACTCTAACTCACAGTGTGTAGTATCCTAAAGATCACCTTGATCCTGCAGACCTTAGGTGCTCAACAAAACCACAGTTTGTATCTAGCATTTGATCTAGCACTAGAGTGTGGAAATAGTGTAGAATGCCATACAACTGTATTGTTGGGTGTAAAAAAAAGCCCTGATATATTGATAATGCACTGTGTATGCATCAGTTGTTGAGCAAATGAAGGTTGCCGGTGTCTTGTAGCTGCTAGAATAATGGTATTTTCAGGGACAGGCAAAGTGTCTGGACAAGGACACCACTGTCCATATGAAGGTCCATAGAACATCATCATACTGTATGCTCAATACGCCTGACAAGGACACCACTGTCCGTATGAAGGTCCATAGAACATCATCATACTGTATGCTCAATACGCCTGACAAGGACACCACTGTCCGTATGAAGGTCCATAGAACATCATCATATTGTATTCTCAATACGACTGACAAGGACACCACTGTCCATATGAAGGTCCATAGAACATCATCATATTGTATTCTCAATACGACTGACAAGGACACCACTGTCTATATGAAGGTTCATAGAAAAACGTCATATTGTACGCTCAATACTTCTGGAACAAAGGGTGGAATCCACTGCCAAGATGGTAATCCCCTGTTGTGCTGAGACTTGTGGGTGATCACTAGTCGCATGGTGATGGGCAGGACACAGATCCCTGTGTACCTCTATTTTATTTATTGTAAAGTGGAATAAAGGAGCCAATGAGAAGATTACATGCAGGGTGACCAATGAGAACATCCAGGAGGACATGCAGGATCAGCGGACACATGTAGGGTAGCCAATGAGCGGACATATGTAGGGCCAACAAGTGCATCCAAAAGCCATTTTGAAAGACATTTCAACCAACACCTTCACAGACAAAAGAAACTAGCCTGTAGATTGAATGGGCTAATCGCCACTTATGCTGTCCATGCTAGTACTGACCCCCAGAGGGGTCAACAAGGTAAAGTGGGAAGCTCAGTGAACAATATAGTTTGCATAAAAGACTGTTTTAATTTAATTCAATAAAATAAAAGAGCATTCATAAGTTTGATTGTGAATCAATAATCAATTAGTAATAATCAGCATGTGATTATTATTCATTGTAATTAAGTTCCACGCACTTCAATCCCTGCATTTTTGATACTTTGGAGAGAGTTCAGAGAAGGGCTACTAAACTGGATCATGGGTTGAAGGATAAAACGTACCAGGAAAGGTTAAAGCATCCTCACATACATAGCTTGGAGGAAAGACGTAACAGGGGGGAGATGATGGAAACATTTAAATACATAAAACTACCACAAATAGAGGACATAGTCTTAAATTAGAGGGGCAACAATTTAAAAGTAATATCAGTAAGTATTACTGAGAGGGTAGTGGATGTATGGAATAGCCTTCCAGTGGAAATGGTAGAGATAAACACAGTCAAGGATTTTAAGCATGCGTGGGATAGGCTATCCTAGATTTAAGATAGGGAACTGGGGACTAATAAAAGTATTTAGAAAATTGTGCAGACTAGATGGACCAAATGGTTTTTATCTGCCAACACATTCTATGTTTCTATCAACTGTATGTGCACACTGCCAAAAAAAAGCTTAGTTGTACTTTAAAGAGAATGGGTCCAAGTACAGACTATTGAGGTACCCTGGTAACATGATCTTGCTCTGAATATACTTCATTGACTACAACTGTCTTTTGTCTGCCACTTAGCCACTTCCTAATCCATTAAACAATATTGGAATCCAAACTCAAAGATTGCCGTTTATTCATAAACCTTCTATGTGGGACTAGGGCCTATTTTAAGGAAACAATCTCACTGCATGTTAAAAGGTCCCTTTATGCAAGGGATGGAGCCAAATGTAATCACCTCCACAAGGGTGTAGAAGAAAAATAAATTCACCCTTTAAGGGACTTTGCACTTTGTATTTGATGCCAATGTTCCATCTTAGCCCCAAAAGAGCCTGCCTATGCAATCTTTGCCAAACAGCTTCAGTGGCCCTAAAAATAGCCATCACATTGACTCATTGCCCCCAAAATAGCCTGTCTGGGCCATATTTGCCATCCAACAGCTTCAGTGACCCCAAAATAGCCTGCCTGTGTCCTCTTTGCCCCAGACAGCTTACCAGTGCCATTCTTGTCCACCAACTAGCACACTAGGCAGTGCCATCTGGAAAAGCATGTGCCATGCATTGAAAAGAGCAGAGAGCAGAAAGCCGCTCTCCATGACATGTGTTAAAATTTAAAGGAACAGCTCTAAAAAATGACTGCACAGATTTAGGATTGCCACCCAGCCCGTGTTTTACTTTTACTGTTTACTTTTATTTTTTCGTATAAAAAAGTGGCAACCCTACATAGATTTGATTTTTCATTGCACGAACGTGCCCATAAGTATGTTGAAATAGGCCCTCTGTGGGACAGTGAAAAAAACCTCACTGAAATCTAGATAAGCTAGATAACGTCCACTGCACCACCTTTGGTCTATTACTTTAGTCACCCAATCAACAAAAATCAATAAGGTTAGTTTTGCACGATTAGCCTGAAGTAAACCCATATTGTTTTTGATCTTACAATACATTTTGTTTTTCTTTTAGCAGCTCTTTTGCTTTAATCTATGCTTATTAAATAATCAGCAGATATAGTTCTCAACACATAAAGTTCTATTGGCTCTAATGATGTGTACAATGAATCAGTTGTCTGGAAACGTAATACTGAAATATGTTTTATAAATATTGCTCCAGATATAAGTAGTGTATTATGCCATCACTTTCCGAAAAAAAAAAACAATTTCTGTTCCTTTTTGTTTAAATTGTTCATATTATAGAAAAACTGTGCTTGAAAGCATTGGTTGACTCTTCAAGGTCTAGAGAAATAATTTGGCTGCTTAGACTTGGCAGTTTTCCAGAAACGTATCCTACAGCCTCTTAGCTGGGGAGTGGAAGGGAAGGAAAAGGAGGGGATCAGCTGCAGCAGAAGCAGAGGGCTGGACTCGAGCACTACAGAGGAAGGACTCAAGTCAGTAGCCGAGTCTGCATGGGATAGTGTGTGGCACTAGTGTAACAAAAAAAAACCTTAAACTACACTTGCAGTGGAAAATGATAGCTAGAAACCTCGCATGATTCGGATTTCAACAGGCTCCTTAATCCAGACTGTACACAGTATTTCTTGCTGGACTGAATTACTAGTGTTGAAGCCAAGAGGCTGCTTTCATTCTGCAATACAGATTTATTTTCTATGTCACTGGGACTTTTCTTAAAGGTGGATTATATGGATACAGAATTGATCACAAAAAGGTAAATCTCATTTTCTTAAATAAAGCTCATATTACTTAATTATGTCAGAGAGCTGTTTCTATGTGACCTGTGAAGCAGATTTCAATAGTGCTGGGTGAACGGTGAGAAGAGTCAGTGTATACTGCATTTAATAGAATCAGCATGGTGTTCTTATTAATAGAATGAGCATGGTCTCAGCTGAAGTGATTGTTACGGAGTCTGTAAACTGACAGGTCTTGTCTTGCTCTGCTGCTGCCGTCTATGTTTTTTCCTCTGTCACACACGCATTAGATTTGGCAGCGAGTGGATGTGTGTTGTATATAATTAAAAGCCATTGATGATAACATGTAGAAGTTTATTTCTTCTCTCAAGTTATGAATGGGCTGCTCTTTATTTACACAAGTCTTTTTAATTTGACATATTTTTTTAAAGTATATGTGCGAGCATTGAAAGTGTTAATTACTTCAGCAGATGTCAAACAGTACCAAATGGATGTTTTGGGATATTGATCATAACTGTTGTCTTTGTAAAAGTGAGACATACCTACCAACAAAAAAAAAAAGCAAAGTTTTGTAAAAAGCAGTGAAATGTGTTTTATGGATAAATATAGAATAATCAACCATAAGTATTCTAGTTTGTCTTCACAAATATCCCTAAACATCTATACATTGCTCCACACAATGAGATTTATTTTTATTTTTAAAGTGGCCAGCAAAAAAAGTGTGCAAAATAGTGCATGATACAATATGTAATTGTGTTCACAAATATTAAAACACAATAGAAACATGATATAATGGTTACATGCATTGCAAGTTACAGTGCATATTGCCATTATTGTAGAGTAGAGACACCTAGCCTGCATGAGCAGTCACAGGGTTTCCTCATTCAATGCTTTGGAATGAACCCATGTAGAGGTTGTGTATTCTTCCTGTATCATAACACACACAGTAATTGGTCCAGTTTCAGTCTGTTATCTACTTGGCATTGAGTAACCCTGGCACTTAAATAATCCAAATCTTCTCTGTAGGCTTAGTAGAGATGGTAGATGATTGTGATTGGACAGGCTTACTGCAAGATTAGGGCTTATTTAATTTTATTGTTATTTTTGGCACTTGAGAGTGAAAACGAGTTTTGCTTTGTTATAACCATTTCTCAGACTTGCAGGCATTCACAGGGTTAAATAACACATATTTAGCCTGTCCTAACTGGGTGAATTCATATAGCTGCGGCATGTATCCATTATCACTGCAGTGCATCATGAGCACTTCCTGCAAGTTCTAAAAATATGACTCACATGTTCATCCAATTGTGAATCCCCTGGAATCACGAGAGGATTGAGCAGTAAACTGACTCTGAACCCCAGTGACTCAAGAGCAGTTTCCTTAGGATATCCATGTATGTTGAATACCCCCGGATGTGGCCATTTAAAGGAACATGATTTAATGGATTGCCTACATGAGATGTTCTCCATGCATGGATGATTAATCAATCATGTGATGTGCGTAATAAGTCCGTACTGCGTAATAAGTCTGTACTATTCAGATATGTAGCACTTTACTAGGCTTGAGAAAATCTTTTGTGGTTGACTAAATTGTCCCTACAAGTGGTGCTGAATATCTTGATATGTACTCCATGCATGAATGCATTGGACTATTATGAGTCACATGACATTAGAAATTCATAAAATGTATGTTTCATTTTTATTTATTTTGAAGTAGTAAATGGAAACAATGAAAGGAAACTGTTCATCAGAGGGGTTTCCTCAAACGGGGCTGATGGGGCTTCTTTATTTTGTTTTTTGTTGTATGTTTACGTCACTATTATTATATGTGACATGTATATGCATCCCAGACCTAGTGCAGAATCCAACCATCTTGCTATCAGCCCATTCATATTGACTGTACAGCATTCTCAATGCATAATGTGCATATTATCAAGAGTTATTTTTAATGAGAAAATGTAAATGAACTTATCAAAAACTGGTGGTGCCCTTGCAATATATATATATAGCCATCTTTCTCTATCATGAAATCACACAGTCCAGTGGAAGACATATACACTATCCATAATCAGGAAATCTTCATGTTCCTGCTGTGCGTCTGTGATTTGCAATGGTTATTAGGTGTAAAAACCTGGAAGTGTAAAGTCTTGAAGGTCAAGGTCCCAGTGATGTTAAATTTTCATCTGAAGCAAAGAATGCAGAGTGGGGGCCGTCACTGGTGAGGGCCCTTTAAGCAGGAAACTGGTGACTGCGGAGGTGGGCAGGATTTTATCCCCTGATATTTAGTATATTACTCTATGTGACCTTTTAGTTATTATCATTAAATACTTACATACTAGTGCAGTACTTGTCAACCCAAGTGTCCTTTTCTAATTATCCCTGCTTGAGCATCAGTGGATCATTGAATGCTGTAACAATTTTAGTTAGCTAATTTGTATGGATGCTCAAATTTACTTTAAAAAAAAAACTTGGCTGAATAGGAATTGTGTTTGGGACTATTGTTGTAATAGTTCATCTTTTAAATTACCATTCTGTTTTATGTGTTGATTTTGCAATACTATTGGATGTAATACTATTTAATGGGAGCATAATCAAAATATCAAACAAAACAATATCTCTCAAAGTAACATGCACAGGTTTGATTTTATTTATAAATGCTAAAGGCTCGATTTTGTTGCGTGGGCCTAATTGAGGATTTTGTGGTTTTCGTGGCCTTATTCATTGGGCTCCCTCTGTAGCATGTTCTTTCAGGGTGTGAATTGTAATGCATGAAATGATTAATCTACAATTTAAATCTTTGTATTGCTTTCAAAAGCAACAAGAAGACGTGTAAATATTTTAGGCAATTGAGACTATAGCTCTAGTCTTTTAATCTTAGGATGTATATTAACCTTGAACATACTTTGTATATGATAATCACATCCCCTCCAAAGCACTTTTTCACCATGAAAACAATCCCAATTTGAAAGATCTTTTCTTCATAGCTGAAATCTATTATGGTTTTTGAGGGGGAGTTCATGAGCCTACTAGTTGTAAAGAACACTATTTATATGGTACTAAAGTTTGAAGGATTATCCATTTACACAGACAAAACTGGTGAAATTCTAGTCTGCCCAAATTTTTGTTTTTCAATATATCTGTTATTTTAAATGTATTTATGCAGTGTCCCGTATAATTTGTTACTTGCTATTTTCTAGTGTAGTTCTGTCATACGAGCACATTACTAAACACCCATAATTAGGATATGAGTACAACAGTTGGGTTGTACTGAGGATGAATTATACTGAGACAGATTTAATTTCACTTCATAAAAATGTGAGATTCTATGATGTGAAACTACATTTTCTGCATGATCTTTATTCTAAATCTTTTTCAAATTTCTAAACAGCCTTTTTTTGAACCTTTGGTTTCTGATATTGATTTAAAAAAAAAAATCATTATTACAGAGATAATTCTCATGAAATGTCATATATGTTTTATTGTTTGTGAAAGTCTATATGCTTTTGAGAAATGCACTCCTCCAAATGACTAAAAATCCTTCATTTTCTTTGTTACTAATAGAATGGGTACACCGTGAGTTTTGGATGTCCACAAACTAGACATAATTGGATAATATAAGATGATAGTGTCATATTTCCTAAATGTACAACACAACATAATAATGTGTTATCTCACTCAAAACTACCACTTAATCAGAACACATCACCAGCTACCTCTAGTACCACATGTGAAAGAATAAAAGGTGTGTCCATAAGTATCGTGTTTGTAGACTCGAGACACAACTATAGTCCTGAAGCCATACTAGAACACAAAGAGATTGGTCGATCTTACTAATAGATCTATTTATAAGGTAAATAACATTGTGGTTTTGAGGTTCTTTTTTCCTCTTAAACAATGGTAATATGATAGTAATGTATTATCATTAGTGGGTTTTTATCCTACTTTTCTGTTGAGGATGAACGCTAGCTCCCTGATTCTATTCTAAGTCAACAAATAGACAATTTCTTCAATATTCTGTATTACGTACATAGGTCTTACGCTACATGTTTGAAAGCATTAGCTAATACAATACAGCATTGTCTGATTTCCTAAAAAATAAACATGAAACAATTAACCTGCGTGCACATGTACTCACTGCGAGGGTCTGCACTGAGTTCCCTGTGTTATTGTGGTTTCCTATGCCTTCATTACGCACGTTGGAAAGTATGCAAAATACAATAAGACTCAATATACGAGCCAGTAAAATAAAGAACATGTTTTGTATCAGTGTATTAACGTATTTACAGAGTGTTATTTCCATGTTTATTATTGCATTTGCTCAATAATATTTAAATATTGCATCACTTACTTGTAGAGTTTCCACTTTTTAGACGTAACATTGTCCTAAGCCAATTTCTTACTGGCCTGCTGGTAAAATACCAACTGGGTGGCAAACCTACTCAACTTACTATAATTCTATAGCAAAAGTGTCAATTTCCTGCTTGTTTCATATAAATATGAGCAAGTAAGGTGTAACAGTTTCCATTTTTACTATTTAATTTGACTGGAAGAAAAACACTTTGAAAATGTACTCTAAAACTGCCTAAAAAAATGCACCCAACAATACACTTAAATGGACTATGTACCACCTAAAAATAGTTTTTACTGTGAATGTAGAGAGTAAAAAATGCTTGAAAATGATCTATACCTTGTGTTAGCATAATGGCAAGTAAATAATCCTGCTTATGACATCACTTGTGGCCTAATATGCAAATGAACTGGTTTTCAATAGCAAATGTGTAATTTGCATATTAGGCCACAAGTGATGTCATAAGCAGGAGACTCCACAGACCCACGTAAAACACTTTTTTCCCCTAATTTAGGCATTTGCTTGCAGTTTTGCTAACATGATGTATAGATTATTTTCAAAACAAATGTATTCTCTACATTCACAGTAAAAATAATGGTTAAGTGATACAGTCCCTTTAAATACCATGTAAATATCCTCACCACTTTAGTTCCATTCCATGTGCGTGGCAATCTAAGTAATAAACTAAGCAAATTAGCCATTTTTGGGGGTACTATCACTTTAAAACAACCTATTTGGACATAGTTATACACGCTACACACTTCCAGCCAGAAAGAAATTATTAAAATGAATGAGGTTAAACAAAAACCTATAGAAAGCTGGATAAACATGGAGTAACTACCACTACCACAAAAACAACAATAGACTAGACTAGAGAACTTTGACCTGAATATGCAATAATATTAAACAATCCATTTTGCCGCAACAGGTATTTCATCTCTTATATGTGTTTAAATGTGATTTTTCCAGTATACCAACTAACTGTGGATGAATTCTACTGACATATTGAGGCTGATATAACATGATAACCACTTAGGATTAAGAATCAGTGTACAGCCTTTTTGTACCCTGAGGAGACAGAAGACGTACATTTATCCTCTGTTACCACTGGGTGTGGTAGGACAGGTGATCTAGACTCACATCTCCTGTTCTAATTATTTTTTGTTGCTCTCTTAAAATGGTAAAGTTAAAATGTAAACTTTTATAAAAGAAAGAAACAAAAATTCCTGTATTTTGTGTTTTTTTTTTTAATTGCTATTCAGCACTGGTTATTTGTTTTATTCCCTCTAATTTTATAATAAATCGTGTAATCGGAAATAGACAAAATCCATGCTCTCCATTCACCCCCAATTTATTCATCATTGCCAATATTTTTATACTAACATCAAGAAACATATTTTTGCATTTGCAGCATACAATATTAATTCTAGTCAATCAACATGAAGTCTCGGTTTTGTTCTGGATGTGGGATTTTTTTTAGAGAAGGTTTGAAAATATATGCGACAGAGATTAGCCTGACTGGCTGTAACAACAAACGAGACTGAATAGCTCACTGTCTGATTTAAACCTGCCACCTGTGGGACTGTTTCCAGATTCATGAAATTGAACTTAAGACTATTTAGTTCATACAGTGAAATGTGAGTAAAATATTGGTGGTCTTGGCTCAATTAACGCTTTTGTTTATTTCCCTAGTTACATTGCCATTCTATTCACCCAGGTAAAAACTAAGACTCCGCTAATCAGCAGCAAATGTTCCCCACTTAACCATGTTTACTAAAGATTGTACTATAGAACAAGGAGTTTAGGGTCTACTCAATAAAGAGAGAATTGCAGGGAACCGAGATGGGGATTTCAAACTTTAGTTCAATGCAGCAGAGCTGGAAAAATTCAACAATGAAGCTGAATGGAAGAATTTTTCCAACTCAGCTATTTTGGTCTTCACTTCTCAGTGCCCTGCAATTATCTATTTATTGAGTAAACCCTTTATTTTGTTAATAATATGTAGTAATAATAATCTGTTCTAAAAAAATGTAGTGCCCTTTGCCTCTAAGTTGACTAACTCTTGAAGCAAATGTATATTTATTTATATAGCACCAACAATTTATGCAGCACTTTGTACAGCGCAAACAGGGGACTACAACATTTCTTAAACTTAAGGCCTATTGAATTGAAGATTTTTTCCAACTTTGCTACTTTGGTTTTATATTCGCTTGTCAATTCCATACAATACTCTCTTTCATGAATAAAGTCATAAGTTAGACAAACAGACCGACTGATACATGCGGGAGAGAATCCAGGTCACAACCTTACACTCTAGAGCAGTGATGGCGAACCTAGGGCACAGGTGCACAAGTGGCAATAGAAGACCTCTGAGATGGCACGTAGCATGTGCCTACAGTATTGCCATCAACAGGGCCGGTGCAAGGATTTTTATCTACACAGGTGAAGGTGCATTTTGGTGCCCCCTCCTCTGACCCGCCACGCCTCTCAAACCACCAACCATCCATACATTTTATATATATAAAAGTATAATGTATAGTGTGGAAAATAAATACATATAAATATTCAAATCGCATGCTCTAAATTTGTCACACATTGACACCCTAACACACATTGAAACCCTTAAACACAAAGACACCCTTGCAGTCACGCACAGAGACACACTTACCACTTACACACACACCCTTACACAGACACAGTGACACACTTACACACACACACACACACACACACACCCTTACACAGACGCAGTGACACCCTTACACCCTTACACAGTGACACACTTACACACACACCCTTACACTGACACACTTACACACACACACCCTTACATAGACACAGTGACACACTTACACACACACCCTTACACAGAAAGTGACACACTTACATACACCCTTACCACTTACACACAATATGCCATTTAATATGCCAGGATTTTGCCCCTCCAATATGCCATTTAATATGCCAGGATTTTGCCCCTCCAATATGCCATTTAATATGCCAGGATTTTGCCCCTCAATATGCCATTTTTGTGCCATTTAATATGCCAATATTTTGCCCCTCAATGTGCCATTTATTATGCCAATATTTTGCCACTCAATGTGCCATTTGATATGCCAGTATTTTGCCACTCAATATGCCATTTAATATGCCAAGATTTTTCCCCTCAATATGCCAGGATTTTGCCACTCAATATGCCATTTAATATGCCAGGATGTTGCCCTTCCAATATGCCATTTAATATGCCAGAACTTTGCCCCTCCAATATGCCATTTAATATGCCAGGATTTTCCCCCTCAATATGCCAGGATTTTGCCCCTTCAATATGCCAGGATTTTGCCACCCTTCTCCCCCTTCTCCAGTACTTACCTCCTTGCTGCTCTCCAGGTCCGCGGCTGTGAGGGAAGCGTTGTGCGCTCTCCTCCAGCCGCGCAGCTTCAATAAAATTTGTTTAAAAAAAATGCGACCAGAGTAACTCTGGTCGCAGAGCCGCAAGGAGGTAAGTAAACCCCCTGATGGCGGGCCTGGGGGCACGGGTGATTTTCCCGCAGACCCTTGTGGCGCCCTAAGGCACCCATCTGTGCTGCCTTGTGAGAGCGCCGGCCCTGGCCATCAATTGTGCTAATGTTGTGACCTATTAGGCACTTTGCTGCAGAGTTTAGTTGAAATCACTGGTGAAAGGAAAATTATAGGAAGGGAAGGCCAGCAAGAATGAGCAGGGTGGCTGATATTGATGGGCAGAAAAATGCCTGAAATGAACAGACAATTTGAGGGTTTCATCTTGGCTTTCTTAGAAGACTTGTGCATTCCAGTTCAAAAATTTCACCATCACTGCTTCAGATGCTGTGAGGAACGGAGACACGTAAATGAGTGTACAAGCAGGAAAATAAATTGGTGTCAATGGAGGTACTGTACCAGCAAGATCAGTCTGACCAATGCATACCCCCCAATTGTCCTGCTTCATGTAGGACAGTCATGATTTGGGACCACTATACTGTGGTACCAACTTTCATTTTCTGGTGTTCATGAAACACAGAATGTATACTGCCCAGGCACTATAGGACTGTCAGGTTGAGTGACACACTGAAACTCCCAAGCCATGTGCTCCAGTGCTCTGTGTTGTCAGACACACAAGTTGGGAGGCATGCCAGATGTTAGCGCTGTTCTAGATGGATGAATTGTAAACCTGTACTCCAAGCACTTGTAAACATAATGCCCTTTTCAGTAAGGAAAGGCAACATTACTTTATTTTTTACCGTTGATGTTGTTGGCGCAAAAGCAACGACAGTTAAATTACATTTGTGCCTGTAATATTTATCATAAAAATATTTGAATATCTAATAAAATTATTGACATTTGTCAGGTTTAAGAAAATAATGTTCTAAAACCACTGTGCGCTGTTTGCTCCTTTTGTCTTGCAGTCACTAGGTGTGTAATAATGGCCTCAGGATTTGGGCAGAATTTCAGTGACTTAGTCATGCTTCAAGTATCAATAACAAGCAACTTGTTAGAACAGAATTTTTGTTTTTTTTCTTAAAAAGTGAAACAATGCAATTTGTTCATTACATCAACACATGAAAGTCTTGAAAGCCTTTATTATTTGCTTTACAATAGCTTTTGTAGTTTTCCATTAAATTATTATTGTGTGAACCACTAACCTTACTTTTAATCCCTTGCCCACAATGCATCAGAAAAACAATGTAGAATTAAAATATTGTACATGCCATATGACATTGCCAAAGTCTGAGTTTTTATTGCATGGCTGTGTGTTTAATATTATATACATTTTAGTACCAACCCTGTCAATCGAAGTGATACATTTTGTCACAAATTAATGACCATGGTATTTAAGCCAAGTTTATTTCTTCAAAAGCCATTCAAATAATCCATGCCATGTGTTAATAATTAAACATTAAGATTAACTTGTTATTGATCAAAAAGTCTAAACACCTGCCAATATCTCCTGTTAACACTTTTCAGAGTGCCCAACAATGTTTCAAATTATTTTAATAGAGTACATTTAATTCAATCTTCCATGGAATTCATTATGTGAAAGTTTAAAGGCCCTTCTATATCTCTCCCATGCTCTCTCCAAATGCTACATAAGCTTACATAAAAATACATAGAGTTAAAACAATGGATGAAGGGGCAGTTCCACCTAATTTATCACATCCAATAGGGAGGGCTTAAAGAGATAGACAGTACTGTTGCTATAACAACAGCAATACATCTGTTGACTTTATTTGCTGTGTGTAGGAGACAGGATGGGGTGATGGGGAAAAAAACTCATCAGCCATACCTGTTTCTTTTTGTTTACCTTATATCTAAAAATATTTTTGGACACTGTAGGTGGAACTGTCCTTGTAATGGCTGATGTTTAACGTTCACTTGTCAGTTGTGCTTACTCGTTTTAGTTAGGTTACTTTATGTTCTAATTACATTACAAGTAAAAAACACTATAAATATTTTAAATATCGTAAAAAGTCTGGAAACATTTAATAACATTTTAATATAAATTTATAATTGCTATAATGTGTTGTTTCAGTCAGCATTTGATTAGCAGACATGCCCACCACAAGAGAGTAACTCTACGCTAGGTGAAGTTACTACCATTACTGTGGGCCATTCCTGGCCTTAACATTTGCATCTGTTTTTTTACCCATTTATTCCAATCTCTACAAAAGCACCTTTGTACTTGTGAACAAGAAGACTTTTTTTCTAATGTGCTTTACCAGTGTTTTCTTCTGCAGGAACCAATTCACCTTTTCCTGCTCGAGTTAGGTACTGCCAATGTTCATGGTTGATATTTACTGGACTCTTTGACAGACAATTATGTTCGATGGGCCTTCAGAGACCTTGCTACATACACTGGTGTCTTGCATTATCATACATTTATTGGGTGATATTTAAAAGGAACTACAAAATATTACCTTTCATTTGGTGTAATTAATATGTGTGTAAATGCTCTTACCTCAGCAAAGTCTGTAACTGCTGTATTAGGAGAAGGTAGCGCTGGTCTGCTGGTATTATTATTGTTCCCCTGAGATTTACATAATAACCAGTGTGGCCTGACATAATACTGCCTTTCAGTAGCTTGAGGCTCATTGACATTCTTTCCTTTTCAAGGTTGATTGTTATACTAATGTTTATGCTGTTTAGTTTTACAAATTTCTACTGAAGATTTACTAAAGAGTAAAACTTCTAGAAGTCACAAATGCAGTCATTCATATAGAATTGTAAGTGCTTCCCCAAATAATTTCAGCACTCCCACCCAGGGGAGAGCTGGCAAAAAGAGCTGGAGGGCAATTGGCCCCTGGGCTGCTCTCTAATATCTCTCATTTGGCTGGGGGTGCACCACTTTTCACTTTTAAATGCCCCCAGTCAATAACTCTTTTGATCTTTCTATCCAATTGTCCTGTCTGCCTATCAATCTCTGTACCTTTATTTGTCAGCAAATCAGTCTTGCATATCTATGTGTGTCTATCTCTGATGATACCAGGTGGGCTGATGAAGTGGCACCAAGAGCAACTCAATTATTTTTGCCCCTTGAACCAACAGTTTCCAGCCCTCCCTTGCTCTCGCTCCTCTCCTAATTAATTTTTAGTGCACATGTCTCATCCTTCTAATATTCATAATTCATTTTATCTCCTACTAATTAATTTTATATCTCTCATAATTAGTGGTCTATTGTGGTTTTGTGCTGCCCTAGGCAGAGTAAATTTGGGTGTTCCCCCTCCACCCACATTGCAGAGCCAGTTCCTTCCACAGCACCCCAGGGTCCCCCTGTGGGCAGAGTCTTGTGGAAGTATAAGTGGTTTGTATGGGGGTTTTACTTTGCACTGCCATGATCCAGGAACATTGCAGGATTATTATTATCCATATTGGGGTCGCAATGGATATTCCCTAAGTGTGTTTGCTCTCCTGGCGCAGCAGACTGGTTAACTTGGGACAATTTCACCCTAGCGATTGGACCATCATGTGCATTCTGGAGAACAGTCATCTACTGACAGGTTTAACAATGGTGTATACATACTAAGAGCATTTGTACAAACTATCTCATACTAACAATTATTAGTGCCTGTCTGCTGCTCTGCTGTTTCTACAGGACTTGTGCACGATATTGCTAAGTGGCCATTATTATTATTATAAGCACCTAATTTATGGCTGTATATGTTACTGCTATATCTATCTTGAGCATCTAATTTTACCAATTACCAATTATTAGATATATAATTTTCTGCATGCTTTTCACTAGATGATTAAGACATTTGCATTTATTTAGCCAGGTAATGTTTGAATTAATTCTACTCCTTGACCCAGTCTTTACTGGTCTTTGTCAGGCAGTTACATCTATACTTGGTATATTAATGTTGTATATTGTGCAATTGTGCTATATTTTGTATATAAGGTCAGTTGAATGTCTATGTATTTATATATTTATTTTGATACAAATACATTTGGTACCACCTTTTGATAATAATGATATGTTTTGCATTTCTAGTTCCTCCCCTTTGAATATTGTAGTATTTGAGTGTTCTTTTTATTTTTGAGCCTACAATTTAGTCTGGAAAGCTTGCAATCAAATGCTCAGTTAGCCAACAAAGGGTATGATTTTAACTCCACTTGTTTGACTATTTTACATTGAAGTGATCAAAAAGAAAAGTGTAACAGACACTAGTGAATGTAAGGTGCAGCACAAACAACCTGTGTTCCTTTGCCATTAAACACAATCAATATGCATAAAGAGAGAAAAAAAAAGGTGTTGCGCAAAGTGAAAAAAAGAAAATAAAAAATAAATAAATATTAAACTTATCCTTATAGTTTATTCATTTTTTTTCCACTTTGCGCAACACCTTTTTTTGTCTCTTTATTTTACATTTAAACTTTAGATGTTTAGAAGTGACATATGAACTATTTAATCTTAGATGATTTGTAGATCTCTGCTTTGGCCCTTGTATGAAATGGCTTTCACCATTGTAACTCATAGTTCAACACTGATTACCTAGTCTACCTTGCTTTGAAAAAAACATTGTTAATTAAAAACTGTTGTACATTTCGTGAGGACATAAATTATTGTTCTCAGGCATTGTTTGATCCTTGACGGAGGGACCAATTTACAGTGCAGGTGGTATTAAAATACCTAGCTTTATACCTAGAAACATTGCATACTCCAAAATGTGTGCCATTGTTTATGTGCATATCGATCACAGTGATACAGCTGACAATTTGTTGCACATTTTAACTGGAATTTTAAATTAAAATGTAACGATGCTCCCAGTGGTGTATCTTCCACAAGGCAAACAAGGCACTCGCCTAGGGCGGCACCTTGGAAGAGGGTGTTGTTAAAGACAACACTTCTGGTGCTTCAAACATTTTCGCTCCCTCCTCAGCTTTAGCTCCTTCCAATTAAACGGGGTGATGGAGACATGTAATGGACGTTGTGGGGGTATGAAATGAGGGTGATGATGGCATGTAATGGGGGTGATGGGGCATTTAATGTGTGTGCAATGTGGGTGATGGGGCATGTAATGGGGTGATGGGGCATGTCATGGGTGTGCAACGTGGGTTGGGGGGTGCCCAAATTTTGTCTGCCTAGGGCAGCACAAAACCAAGATACACCACTGGATGCTCCTATAATAAAAAAAGGTGTTACACCATGCCTGGGAATTCTATATTTCACTTCCTTAATGTGTTCATTGTGATAACTGAGTACTCCACCAACACTTAGTGTGTGCATTCATCCACAGTACAGTCATATTAAGTAGCCAGCTTATAGGTTCTAGAAACTAAGAAAGATATTTAGACTCCTGTATAAACGATTTAGAAACATGTCATAAATAATAGTTTTAGGAGGCATTGCACTCTGGATCCAGGGATTGGCAAGTCCTTCTATAGATCAAGGTTTGTAAGTTAGCGCAAGGTATCTTTGCATTATAGATATATAAAGGATATTCAATTCAAGAAAAAAATATTTATAATATTGTGTGCAACATACAAATAAACAATAATAATGCAGTTTTAACATATCTGTAACCCCCTCAGAAATATCGGGGATTAATTCTCCCTCGTGTTCCTGAGAGTGGCCACTTGGTTCAGACTTTTAGACTATATAAGGGGGACAGTATATCCAGTTAGTCATCTATACTTTCAGTGACATCTCTCTAGCTAGACAGATGTAGGGTTAGGGTGCAGCAGCCTCCCGACTGGCTGAAATACCTCCACATTCCTTATCTTCAATCCTAAGAATCCTGGACTATATGTTGTGTCTGTGAGTATCAAGCTGTTGAAGATGCCACCAACAGAGTTGTCCTCCTGTTGACAATATTTGACATTGAAGCTGAGTGACCCCAGGAGACATCTGGGTCAACAAAACAGAGAGATAAGTGGGACCCATGAGTCCCAGCACCATTCAATGTAACCAGACTAGTAAGTGTGAAAACACTCTATGTCTATATATTAGAATATATATAGACAGATCGGCCATAACATTATGACTACTGACAGGTGACAAGCCAGCAGAGGCAGTTTGATGCTTTGGGCAATGTCATTCTGGGAAACCTTGGGTCCTGCCACTCATGTGGATGTTATTTTGACACATACCCCCTACCTAAGCATAGTTGAAGACCATGTACACCCTTTCATGGAAACAGTACTCCCTGATGGAATTGGCCTCTTTCAGCAGGGTAATGTGCTCTACCACAAAAATGGTTTGAGGAACACTACAACGAGTTCAAGGTGTTGACCTTGCCTCCAAAATCCCCATATCTCAATCAAATTCAGCAACCATGGGAGGTGCTGGACAAACAAGTCCTATCCATGGGGCCCCACCTCGCAACTTACAGGACTTAAAGGATATGCTGCTAATTTTTTGGTACATATATATATATTCTAAGATTTTTGTTAGATTACTAAATCTAGTGATCTAAGATATCAAACAATGTTTTGCTCATGTTATTTCACCTTATTTAAGAAATGCTTTATTAAGGTGCCAGATTTCTTCTTGATCGTTAATAAGACAATGTTCAACGTGCCTTAGAATCCAAATAAAATCATGGTAACCCACATGTGGCTTAGAATTATTGAAGCTTATCTTGGATAACCATTAGTTGCAAACATCAAAGCTTCATCAAAATGTTTCAACACAGTTTCCTCTGCTGAAGGTGACACGTAGAGTCAGAAGTCTCTGAAAATAATTTCCAAGATGGGTTTTCCAAAAATATAACAATTTTTATTTATTTTTTGAGGACACCCTTAGCTTAAAGGTTATACGAGTGAACTAACCTAATGTCCTTTTTTTGGTTCTTCTTTCAGACCATCCAGGGGTAGACTTGAAAAACACAAGATTATTTTATATAAATGAGTTTGAGTTTCTAAAGAAAAACACGGTGGAGTTTGAGCTGCTGGAGAAACTCTATTTTTACTGGCAAAGGAACAAGTGCTAGACACAATCTCCGAAGCCTTTACAGCAATATGTACAAGTTTCTGCAATGTCCAAATGAATATCTGCTGTATTTTGCTACACAGGAAATCACTTGCAGCTGATTGAACTATGTTTCTCGTTGTAGTTTAAACATACAGCACAGAAATGCAAATCGCTCAAATAAATGTGTTTGGTAAAAGGGATCGTAGAATATAGTTTATGTATGTTGACAACATTTACACTGAAATGTCTCTAGGCACCAGTGGTGCTACTAGGGGATGTCAGAGGGGCCCATGCCCCCCTACATAATATCCTGCCTCTCTATGAACACCCCCTAAACTGAAATGACGTTGCCAATTTTATTTTTACATTCTAGCCTTACAACCACTCTCTGGCGGGCCAGGAATCAACTATAAAAAGAAGGGTTGGGCACTGTATGTGAAGAGCAATGTTGGCATCCATTGTCTGCATCGATGCCACAGACAGCTACTGGTGGACTCATCAGAGAGAGAAAGTGCCACTGCTTCCAATTCAGGAAGTATGAGCCTGTATATTGCATTATTTTGCAAGTAGAGCAAATCAAATGAAAACTGCAAATTGAGGTGACTCACAGAGCTTACATTTATTACAATAATCTCCAGCAAACACATTCATAAAAAAAATAATAATAATTGGACAGAACTGAAATGAAATGGTTAGAACCTTTTAACACAGCGCGGTAATATAAATACATTGAATGTTATTGAGCTCTAATTAGCAGCTTCAGTAGTAACAGGATATGTTCAGATGCATGGTTTGCATCAGTAGCCCGAAGTCTCCCACTTTTGTTCCAGATTAGTAGCAGAAAACTCTCTCCCTGTCTCGAAAATCTCCCTCCTCAGGCTTTTGTGTGATACTGTGTATTTGAAGGAGGCTCAGGAGCAGTGATTTTTATTTAGAAATTTTTAAATCTTATGTACATGGAATTGCATTATGGGAATCACACAATATTTGGCAAATACTAAAATATCAGTGCTCCCTATCACCTGACCTTCTGTAATTTCTAATTAATGGACACCTGGAAGTTGTGCTCATGACTCTTGGACCAGCATGCAATACCTTTCATTGCCAATATACATATACAAATGTATTTTAAACAATAAAATAATTATAATTTTGAAAAAAAAAATCATTTTTATTTTGCAGGTCCTATTTGTGCATATAAGTTCTGTTTGTGCAATGTGGGTTCAGTGGCAAGTTCGTTTTGTGCAGTATGGATGCATGTGAGTGCAAACTGGGTGCAGTGGGTGGGTGAATGTCAAGTGTTGTGGGTACAACATGGGTGCTGTGACAGGTCCTTTAGGTGCAATGTGGGAGCAGAGAAAATAAATAAATACAAAAAATAAATGTATTTTTAAATAACATTTTTATAAAAAATAAAAAAAAAGTTGAAAATATAAATTTGCATATAAGTATAAATGAATCTATGTGTGTGTGTGTGTGTGTGTGTGTGTGTATATATATATATAACATACACACACTGCCACAATTCCCCCTATTATGCTTACCATTGTGTTTTTTTAATTGTTCATATTTATCAATGGCTGTATTCATTATGACCATTTATTAAGGAGTGTGATAATGCTCTTTCCTATTTATTTTATTTAATTGCTAGTGATGAGATACCATAGAGGGTGGTGCAACGACTTTATGAAAAATGTCCCTGGAGGAGGGGGGGGGGGAGTCCAGTTTATTAAATATTGTTCTAATAGTAAATAATTCTAAGTTGTGCTCTTCAGTGTAGATATTAATGATTTTTGAAGTGCAGGATTGGTGGAAAACTATATATATCAGCCCCCCTCCTTTTAGGAAAACTATATATATTAGCCCCCTGCTTTTAGGAAAACTATATATATTAGCCCCCCTGCTTTTGTCCCTTAGGCACAATCACTGCAAGCTTAAGGGAATTATAACATAATAATAAAATGTTCAGATATCTGGTTTTCAAGTATGTCCAAGTTTCACCAAAGTCACATAGGTGACTAGACTGCCCTAAAAAATTAACATGTGTGGTACATGACCCAGCTCTCAGACAGTCTGATGTACACTGTTAGCATGAGCAAAAATGTATTGTCAGCTTCGGAGTCTTTTTTTTTCTTACAATAAATGCTCAGCTTCAAAATGACATATAATCATAGGTTTCAAAAACTATCATATTTATAAGATGTTTTAACTGTATATCTACAAAACAACGCCTACTGAACAAAGTAATACTTGAAGGTGTAGGAATTTGCAAGTTGCAGCAAGATAATTGCTGAAAAGTTGGCTGTTACAATGCTGACACCTCTGTTTTCCACTTTATTTACTTGACTTAGCATGTTAACAGAAAGTGTGAAAGTGGTTCGAAGTAACAGCCACACATCACAGAGAAAATAGTATATATTTAAAGAGACATAAACACTAAATGACTAATGTTAGAGTTTAAAGGTATACTTTCATCTTTTACCGTTCGATCCATGTATTGTGGCATTAGAAATTCACACATTTTTAGAGACAATATATCCCTGTCCCTTTTAAAAATTAACTATTTAATGCATCTCCAGAAACCTCTTGACAGTCAGTCAGAGGGCCACCTATTTGATGCATGGAGATTGATTTGCATGGGATGCTCTCATTATTCTCCCTTGGATATATAATAACAGGAAAATAATGGAAACAATTGTAAATTATGTATTTCAGATGTAACGTGTTATTGATGATGATTTTTCATGTATCCATTGATATCAAATGGAGATTTTCCTGGCTACTCCCAAGGCAGGGGTTCAGATGGAGTCATCTGCTAGAAAGCAAGATGGATTGCTGATTTTGATAAAATGTGTTATACCCAAGGTCAGCCTCACAGTTCTTGTATTGACACGTTTAAATAGGCTCTGTCCCCTGGACATTGTTTTAGTATAAATATAGAGAATACAAACCTGTAGTTTGATATCCATATTTTATATTTGTCTACACTGACTGTAAAAATAATGCTTAGGTGGTAGATTCCCTTTAAATAAAACATAATAGCGAATTATCATGTTCACTTGTAACATCTTAACAGGTTAATAGAATTAAAAAGTACACATAAATGCTTTAAGTAATATAACAAGGGATTCTTAAAGCAGCAGGTACCTACATGATAACAATATAATTACAGGTTACATATTACATTGCTGGCTATAGGCAGGTGGCTTCATACAATTGTCCACAAGCTATTGGAATGATGCTTCTGAGAGGGCAACTGATGTAATGATAGGCGTTGGACATCTTAAAGTGGGACTGCATCATATTGAAAATCAATGTAAAGGATGTACGAGGAATTACCTCACAACTGCTTGATGGAATGTTTCAAGAAGACGTTAGATGATACAATTATTGGAGGCAGACAGAAATAAAGAACATGTGTTGTATTAGAATGTGTGCAATTTGCCCATGGGGCTCCAATGCATTAAATAAAAAGTTTTATTTTACAGAGAGAAAAAAAGCCCAAACTATGTTTAAAAAAAGTCTGAATTAATTTGCAGAGGGAGTTGTTTCCAGTTATGTTGCTTATTAATAAAAATAATAATCTATTACCATTATGTTGAGGAAACAGCAATAGTTTAAAAAAATATATAGAACATGAAACTCACAAGAGATAAAAAAAAAAAAAAAAAATAGGCTTTTTATAACTAACAAGGTAGTCAACGCTTTGCAGGAAACTTCAATGAAAATCCAGATGGAATGCATGAAAGAAAAGTAAAAACTATTCTAAGCATGTATGATAGCAATGTTAAACTACCAGGTTCAGGTAATAGACACAAAATGGAAACAAAGTAATACCACCCCATTGGACTAAAGTGAACCTGTGTGCTAAAAACCACTCTATACACTAAAACATTTACCTTTTTTGAAAGACGAATTGTCTCCAGTAATATGCAAAGGGAAAAATAAAGCAGATAATAATATAGTGTAGTATCTCTTTAAATGTGTCAAAAAAGTGCAAAAAATATATAAACTATATAAACTGCACACTCACATGTCCCTGAGCAATCAACTGCTCAGGAAAAATGGCATTGAAGGAGCTCAGCTGTGCCAGGTATGATCTATCCAGTAGTTCCCGATAGAATGAACACATGGGGAGAGAAGGTAGGAATACAGGTGTAAAAAACTTTAATAGACAGCAATAAAATCAATAGTAAGATCTTACATTAAAATTTCCTTAAAAGTCCTTATAACAGTCTCTTAAATGCTGCAGTCCCCCTCTCTTCACCACCGGTTCAGGTGCTGCTCACTTTTGTCACTTTAAGGCGCAGTATATGCTCATTTTTTGTCTGTCTACCCCATTGGACTGCCTCATAATAAAGACTGAATAGGTTGTGGCATTGAGTTGTGTTTGAGAAAAACAATCAAATCCATTTTAAAATCACTAACATCCTCTCACGATAGCATAATAGTAATTATTACACATAGACCAAGAGTGTCTGAGTTGACATATCACTAAGCATGCTGGGATATTATTGGCCTGTTTTATGCCAATGTTGCATTGTAGCTTTCATTACCAGTGCATTTCTAAGAAATGCATTAACTTCGATAAAATTACAACATGAAGTTATGAAATTCAACTTTTTTTTTTTTTTTATCAAACACCACCAATCATTGCATATTTGTAGCCAAAACCAAATAGCAATTTGAGATGCCTTCCTTAATGAAATGGTTAAATTCTATTTCCATTATGTCAGCTTGCACCTGTGCTCGTTATCAAATGCTCCTAAATATACCTCCCTTTTTTTTCTTCTAGTAAATAATAAAAGTTAGATATTGTTTCATTTTCTGAACAGGATGCAGAGTACAAAACAACAGATGTACCATAATCAAGGTTTTTCCACCCATTTCCTTTATGTTAAAAAAGAGGTCAGCCATCCAGACTCTTTATCTTTGGCTTAAAAGAGGAAGTGTATGTTGTTCCCTGATCACTGGCTTGTAACAATAGGAATGTCATGGTGGAAAGTGATGTTTGCATCCTTGTAAGATTTTGAAAAAAACTTGCAGTAGAAGAGTTTACAGCTGTCTGTTACGAACAATGCTTTCACCCTAACTTCCAAAATAACCTAACTTCCAACAGGACAGTCTTTCTCAGAGACATTACAAATGCCAACTGGCATTTCCACTTATTTGCCTCAGATGTCAACTGAATACGCGTTAAACAGTGTCTAAATAGGCGTGGAATTTGATTATAGCTCGTGCCAGGATTGCTTTTGTCATTGTATGTAAGAACGGCATCAACCATAGGACACTGTAACACAAGAAGATCTTGATTGGCTGGTTTACTACGAGTCTGAGACTAGAAACTCCAATGTCTTCTGCTATTCTGTCGACTAGGCTTGAAAAATCGCAGGCCCTAAGGATTTTTATCTCCTAAATCTGTTACTGCTGGCCCTGGTGATTTGGAGTATTTATAACTGGAAGTATATTTCTTTCCCAGTGTTTAAAAAAAAATCAGGTTAGTTCTGTCTGGCTTTTAAATTATATAAATATTTGCCAACCTCTGTTCTACAAAGCCTTAATTTGCAAGGCACTGTGAAGAATGACATAAGCATTTAAAAATGAATTTAAATACTGGGTTTTCCTCATTTACTAAATGGTCTATAAAGAGTACACCGGTATAAAAACACAACAGTTAGAATAATGAAAAGTGCCTGTATATGGAATACCAAGGTATAGTATTATGTCATAAGTACAAATAAATGTATTCATGTATGTCACAAATAAGATTGTAATAAAACATATCTATTATTATGTATCCTTAATTAAAAATAAAATCCAGGATTGTTTGTTTTTTCCTGACATAATATAAATACAGGTTTTTATATTATGGACGTCGTTACAGTGCAACCGTTCCTGTTTAAGGATTCTCATGTTTCTACTTGTGGCGAGTACCGAGACTACATGTGTATTGCTTACATACATACATATACTAAATGCAAATAAATGAGCTCCAGACTACCAGTATCTGTATCGGATAGTCTGGAATTCAATGCTGCTGGGTCATGTCACGCAGCGTGACCCCCTTTAGCCTCCAACCATTTTTCATCTCAGGGCCGCAACATACAAAGTTGGCAAGTATGCTTATCATAATTATATGCTTTCCCACTTTGTGTGTGACTTTGATGGAGCCCTACAGGGTTTTGGGTTAAGCAAATATCACTGTTCATGCTCGAATGTTTATTACAGAGCATTCAATTATAGCGCCACCGCCTCTTGAGTTCCATTTGTAAAGCTACTAAAATAATTTGACACCTATTAAAACATGTCTATGGTGTCTGTGTTTAGTCACAAGGTGATGTCATGAACATGACACCACAGATACTTTTTTTTTAATTACTTTTTTCTTAATTTACACATTTGCTTTACACAATCATTTTTATTATTCTCTGCATTCACAGTATAAACAGTTTGAAGAGTCCATTTAAGACTCTGAAATTTGGGCTACTAGCAACAGTTTTTGTGTGTTTCTTTTTTTGGTGGGTTGGATGTGGGTTAAAACAGAGGAGAAAGTAACCTGAAATTACAATAATTGCTGTTTCTGTAATTGTTCTATGAACGTTAAATCTAGTTTATATCTCATTTGAGAAGCACCAGTAGGTTTTATTAAAAAAACTTGAGAGTATGAACTGACCTTTAATCAAAATACTAATCTAATTTTTTTTTCTGTGCAAAAATGTGGAGCATGCCGCATAAGGTGTTTGCATTCTTCAACATACAAAATAAATACCAGCGAAGCATGGGGAATCCTAATGCACATGTCCAAGAATCAACCTCTGGCAAACAATTGTGCAAAAGGTATGTTTTAAAGTTAAGTATTGTAAAAAAAAAAAAAAGAAAAAAAAAAGTTAATTCATTCTTTATTATTATACATCTCTCACTGTTTATCTGATCATCAGAGTATTTCTTTAATATATACATTTTTCCATGAAGAAGTCTGATGATATGGACAGCTTCGTGTCAAATCAGGTGAACCTACTGATCTAAACAAATAATGTTAAAGAGTGAAAAATATTCACATTATTAATCATTTAAACAAATCTGAATAAATTGTCTTTGTGACAAAACGTCTGACTTTTCTCACTGCCATGGTGTTGGTTTCACCTCCTAAGAGCAAACAAGTCTATGCTGTTATAACAATAAAAATAGTGTTCTACTCATTTAGTATCAATAGGGCCCTATAAAGCTGATGCTGATAAATAAGCAGGATATGCCATCTTGGATAGGCTCTTTAAGGCTCAGATTGTACATAGTCCATAGATCCTTGAGAAGTTAAGAGGGGAACGCATTGTTATAAGGAGGACAGCAAATTCTGCTCAGAAGTATCTGCTTGAGCCATTGACAGCAATATCCTATGAGATTTCAATAACCCCCTAAGTGCTGGAAAAGTACTCAGTACATTCCTTTACAATGAACTAAAGGCCCTCTGGCTATGCATGGGTCAACATATAAATAGCTGTATTGTGTTCCATCTGCTAGGGTTGAAATGTGTCCTACTTACCAGGTGTGCTTCAGATTACTCATGTAGTGCTGACCGTATTCTAGTTATTAAGCTGTTGGGACTGTCATCACTATGCTGATTTTCTCTAGGCTATTGCAGTACATTTCTTGGCTCGGCTTATTGTCATGTTCTGGGCTTTTTTTTTTTTTTACAGATGATGAAATACCTGCATTGTGAAGATGTTTCTTAAAAACTATAAAATTAAGGGAGTGGCTAATTAATTTTCAGTCTCTTTTTTTATAATAGTCAATACCTGCCAACAGTCCTCTATTTGCCAGGAAAGTCTCATTTTTGGGGGACCTGTCTGTTCAGTGTAGCATATGCTCTACAGTACAGTAGGCTGTTCAAAACGTTATTTTATTTTTGTACGTTTTGGCTCAGCCGTGTTTGCCTCTGAAGCAAGATTTGAAGCTCATTTAGGTAATCACAATAGCTGATTTGAATGGCAGTAAATCCAGGCTCCATTTGTTATGGGATAAACTTATAGAGAGTTAGTGGATATTTAGCCACTCCGTGCTTTACTATGGAAGACGCACCAGGTGCTGCAAGGAACGATAGCCTTGTATCAAGCTTCTTTCGTAAATTCCTATTCGATGACACAAAGTGTGCTGTCAAGGACTCTTAAGCACCTGTTATTAGATTTTAGTTATTAAGATTCTGCACTAATCCCATACTTATGATCCATTTAACACACTGTGTATAATTAACATAAAGTTTAAGGAAGGCCTCAGATATGCCTGTTTTCAATTGTAAGTGTTTCAGATTCACAGATACAATATAATTGTGTTGGTGCTGAATATATTGTCCATTGTGTTTATAAAAACATGGTTCGTAGAACACACTAATGATAATGTCAAGCTGGCTCCGTGATCATCAAAGACAAATCCATCTTAAAGGCACAGTCTAATCCCCAAACTCACGTTGGTGCCAATTGGACACTACTGCTTGTAGAGTGCACAGGTGTTTTTCTAATGTGATCTGATGCAGGCATTCTGCATAAATCACATTTTTTATATTTGACTCAAGCCCTCCCCGAGTGATCTACACTACAGGTGCTGCAGCACTGATTATATAGACACTATAGAGTTTTGTTTTATTTAGTCACTCCCTGTGCTGCTGGAATACACTGCATTGTGTGGATTCTGCGCACATAGGATCTCTTAACAGTACAACACATTGTCTGATGACATCATTAGAGAGACAGTAAATTCCATTAATTTGAATGAACTTATTCTCATTAGCTCCTGTGGCAAAACAAAAATAATATTGACTTTTACTTAGCTATTGTTTACAATTTCATCTAGCTTTAAGTATTTTACATTTTAAGCAATGAAAAATGTAAAAAATGCATTTTAAAGTACACTGAAAGCACATTAATATGCATTAATATTTTGAAGATGCAATTTGGGCACCAGACAGTAGTCCCTTTAACATGAAAACAACAAGACCAGGCACCAAGGGATGGCCTTGTTTCCCACTAGAAGCCTTCTCACAGTTAGAGTTTGCAAACTTTTATTTACTTTTGGGATTTACCACTAAACCAAATAATTTGTAAGTTCTGCTAGTAAACTAAAATTGAATTATCATAAGTTATAGCAAATGCCATTCAATTTTATGTAGAAGGAAACAGCTCCCTCTTAAAAAATGCAATATATGTGTTACCTTCTTCAGGCTGTGCTGTGACTATAACTAAATTAATTATAAACAAGGAACTATCCTTTACCTGGTGTACACAGTTGAATGTAAACTCAACTTCCATAGAGTATACCTGGTGTACACAGTTGGATGTAAACTCAACTTCCATAGAGCCTACCAGAGTGACGAATCTCACCTCCAGAATTCCAATTAAGTATCATGCATCTCTCCCGATGAACTAGCAAATAGACAAAGCTGAAGCCTCTAAATCGAACCCAGCAAGTTTACATATATTTATACATGTTTATAATCTGGAAAACATTATAGCATCATGAATAACCATAGCCTCACTGATTCTTTTCAGCAACCAAATCACAAATATATTAATTTCATGTTTCATATACTGTATTTGTCACCTACAATGTTAGGTTTGACAAAATGTTACCTAAATCTGGTGCTACAGTTCTGTAAGGTTTGAATGCAAAGTGAGCAACTTGGTTGTGAATAACCAGTAATAAAATCCAGTGCCAACTAGTTCACAGCACGTATGTATATACAGGTGGCATTTATAGGATATGGGGGATGCAAAGTGAATACTGTGGCATACAGTACATAACAGGAGGTGCATGAAGTCTAAAATCCTGATTTTTCTTTCATCTAACCCTCATTGTCTTCCGTGAGGACATGACTTTGGAAATTAACTTGGAGCAAGATAAGGTATACTCTATGGTATTTAGCAGCTTAGTGCTCCCAAGGCTAAATACTTCGCTCATGCCTTATCTGACCTCTTGGTGAAAGTCTAAGTGCCATTGTAACCATTATTGTCTGATATTGTTGGTGAGTACACTAGTGGACATCTTGTTTGTGTTTGCCAAATGGGAATAGCGTCAATAATTAAGCCTTTGATAATTTCAAGCTAGTTTACCAATCTAAGGTAACTTTCTTTCAGTTTTAGAGTTGTAGACTAAGTAGGCAAGATGAGAATATTTGCATTCCACAGCCTCAACATGTATCCAGGGAATATGTGATACATTCAGGATAATAGAGACTGTTACATAATTAGAGTATCAGCAGGGGTAGTTATGCTCTGTGGTATGAAGACTTGAAAAGAACAGATGCAAAGGTAATATTTTATTAGTGGAAACCATGGATTACATTGAAACATGACATTTAAGTGAGAAATTAGTCATTATTTATCATACAGTCATACAGAGTACAGTTATGTCAGTTCATCTAAAATATGAGGAAGACCTCAGGTTAGTCCGGTGTTGAAACATTTACTAGAGGATAAAATGATGGTGAATGAAGTAAAAGCTATGCGGACAGACATATAAAGGATCAGCAGAAAAAGAAGCAATGGTGATCAGGGATGGAAATGACTCTTCAGAAAGTGCTCTGTCAACCCCGGAACACCATATACACATTTTAAATTAAATTATTATAATGCAAATTCTAGAACAGGCTCTACCACCGTTTGCACGTTTTGATCATTTTGAGATCATTTGTGATCTTTTTGCTAAATATCTGCACTTAGTGTTGTAGTTTTAAGGGACTTATATGTATCTAGGGTTGCCACATTTTCTGAAAAACAATACCAGCTATGCTGTCACCTCCATAGAATTAACATTGGCCTCATGCCAATTTTTTATCCGCCTGGTGGCAACCCTATATGGATATCACACCCTGCCCTGATACATACTGCTGCACAGGGCAATTCATGTAACCTTGTGTACTGGGACCTATGGATTGGCCTGTGCATGGGATATATATCAGGGCAGTGTGTGAGATACAACCTTTTGTACATACTGGGGGTATATATTGCTGTGTGCATGGGTATTTATCATAGCATAATGATATGCTATGGGCCTGGTATACAATTATTTCCAGGGCTGAATCTAGGGTTGCCACCTTTTCTACAAAAATATACCGGCCCTGCTACTGTCTCCATAGAGTTAACATTTGCATCAAGCCAATTTTTTACCGGCCTGCTGGTAAAATACTGGCTGGGTGGCAACCCTAGCTGGATCAATAATTACCCAGCCAGCCTACAAAGAATCCTGGCAGGTCAGTCCGGCATTGATGGTCAGCCCTTTCTTTCTAAACTAGACGTCTGCAAGAATAATAAAGATTTGATACAGAAAAAAGAACATTCACCTGCGTGTGTAAAGTGAAAATGGAAACATCTAAAACATTTGAGTATGGTAGAATATGTGACATGCCTGTATTTTTGAAACAAAAAATGAATTCAAGAAGTTTCTATAAGTCTATGGCAATAACAACTGCTTTTACTGAAAAAAAAAAAAAATCTACACCAATAAATTCTTACCGTAAAAGTAACATATGCCTTTGTAGGCATGTTTTGGGATGTCATCCATAGCCTGCAGTGTATTTTGTCTTTATTTTACTGTACCTAGCAACATGCACATGATCTCCTTCCATATTTTTTTTAACTTAGAACAAGCACAAAATTTATACCTCCAGGTGCAATCCATCTGATAAGCCACATGCAATGCTAGAAAACTAGAGACCTGAATAAATCCTGCTTAAAGTTATTTTAGTTTTTGAATCTACGGATGGAAAAGCAATTTGACTATTTGGTAATGTCAAGAATAAATTCTTCTGTCTTGCTACAGATGATTCTTTAAAAGACCAGACTATGTGAAATGTTAAAATATATGAGATTGGCAGCTGGTAGTTGGCTGTTTGTGTGGAAATAAAACTACTGGTTTCTGTTTCATCAGTAATACACACGTATATAGGGATTCTTGTCTAACATAATTTGAGTGCTTCATGAATTAAAATGATGAATTAATGGAAAAATGTGAAGAATCATACTCTCCATATTTAATAATACATACTAAAATGTTCACATGTTCATATACAGCCATAAAATCTTAAAAAGGTAAAGTTTCACTAAATAATTTTTAAACGTAAAAAATATTAACAAATCAAAAATTAAAAGCTCAGAGTACCACTTTACAGATACATGCAGGTTTACACTCAGCTGAAGCAGAGCTGATCTTGTTGAGGACTAACAGGGCCAAAATTGCCATTCAAGTATGTCTGTAGTGTGTTTCGATCTGACTGGTTTTATGTGATGTAACTCATGAGTCAACTCATTGTAAGAAAAATCCTATTTTCTAGGCTTACAATGCATAGAAGCTCAAATGAACAAAAAAGGTTTAAGGGGTCTTTAAAGAGAGATTTAGAATGAGAGAGAGAGAGAGATACAGAGATATAGTAGTAAGACAGATATATACAGAGAAAGAAAATACAGAATTAGTAAGATGCATAGAAGTGGCACAGCTGGAAACATTTACAGCCAGTTAAAACTGAGTATTAGAATTCTGGTGGTTAGTAGCTCCTTAACGGATTTTGGATAGAACTAATTGTCTTGCTTAGTCAATATCACTATACTTTCACAAGATACCAGCTGTTGTTAAACTACAACTCACATCAGTCCCAACAACAGCTGTTTAGTTGCAGGTTGGTGACCCCTGTCTCAAAACCTTTTGCCTGTTTCAACAGAAAACCAGTGCAACTAAATTGTTCTTAGGAACAGTGAAGAATGTTTCTCCTTAAAAACCACCTGTTTTATCCCCTCAGTCATGACCTTCCAGAAGACTAAAATAAACAGGGAATCAATGGGAGTTTAAAAAATGATATTGGCAGTATGTCTGCTCTGCATAATTCCATTTGGGTTTATATCATTTTACTAGATATTTTTTTTTTTAACTTGATGTATGAGCAGTGATGAAGCTTCTGAAAACCTCCATGGGGAACACCAATAACATGACACATGCAGAATGGAATGCTAATGGGTTTTTTTGTATTTATTTATACATCTAAAGTAGTGCTCCTCATGATTTAAAGAAGCTTTTGTACTACTGAGATTGACTCTAGGAGGCATGTTATTTGTGCAGAAAATTATAATCAACCTTGTTGTCCCTTAAAGCATATGTTTTTGTAATAGTAATATCATTTTTTAATTATAATTGTTCTTTCCCAATGCAAAGGATAGATCATTTTAGATCTTCATTCGCTACATTTACAGTATAAACAATGTTTAGGTTGATGGAGTCTAGTTTATGCTGTTGTATTGTCAGTTCGTAAAAGCTCACTGTTCAGTGGATAGACCCCAATTAGTATAATGAAAGTACAATGTTTTAACCTTTTTGTTATATTAAAAATGTTGTTGGTAACAAAGCACTGAAAATTCCTCTTTCTAGTCATGTACCATGTCTGGATAGCTAGTACACAGGAGGTAGACTGCCTCCTTATGCAGTCATTTTCCTAACCCCTCTACGAAAGTGCTGTTATGAGCTCTTACTGTGGAATCAGCCTCCCTTCGTTGAACTCTCTTTGTTTCAAGTTCTTGGAATTTGGTTTCAGTCAGCTGTGATGTTACAAAAGTAGGATGTGTCAAAATAAGCAGGACTGTTGCCACAGCAACAACAGTGAGTCTCTTCAACTTCGCATTCGGTTGTTAAGAGATAGAAAGCATTGAATAAAAAAGTGAAAAGTAAGATTTGTTTCTTGTTCCTTACTCATTACACAATGAAGATCTGATTTAATAATACCTCTTCGGTAAGTGCAGGTTGAACTGCCTCTTTAAAAGATACCTTTAAGTAATGCTAAATGTGTTTCATTCCTAACCCTATATTTAACACTCAATTTTCCAGTATTTTATCTGGTTCCCTTTTGATGAAAACAATTTATTACTTTATGCCTTAGACACAACAAACCAGTGATGGCTTTTATCTTCTGATTGTTATAAAGAGTGCTTTGATGCAGTAAATATCCAATGGAATGTTAGCATGTTTACATGCTGTTTGAAGAGGACTACATTCTTATTACATTATTAGACTGTATAGATTAACCTTTTCCCGTCTGAAGGACACTCTATGCAGTCCTATTTTTTAGTGTCTAAAGGCTTGTAGGATGGCATAGACCATGACCCCGCAATGAGCTGTGCTGTGGAACATGCTGCTGGGACTTGCAGCGGGATCCCCCGTGTCAGATGAGGCCTCAGTCTGACATGTAAAATTTAGCGACACTCAAGGTAAATTTAACTGAAGCCCTGTGTTCGGGCGTCACATGTGTGAATTTTTGACAGGGACCCACAGGGTCTGTAGAGACCATAATTGGGTCCCTGTCTATGTCTCCCTGGCACACGCTCACTATGTAATAAGGGCTAGGAGAACAAAGACACTGGTTTGGCGCTTTGGTCGTTAAGGACCAAAGCACCATCCAGCACAAATGGGTTAAATACTTATTGCTTTATTCATGAAAGAGGAAATTGCAGGTAACTGACAATGCAAGGCCAAAGTAGCCAACTTTGGCCTTCAGTTTGAAAGTCCCTTGTCAATTCCCTGTAATTCCCTCTTTCATGACTGAAGTACATAGCGGAATTTAAGGTAATTGCAAACGTCAAAGTAGCCAAGTTTGAAGTACAGCTGAATGGGGAAAAGTTTAAAACTACGTAGACCTTAAGTTTGCAATTTCCTTCTCAATTCATGCAATTCCCTGTTTCACAAATATTATCCAAATACCGTATTTATCGGCGTATAACACGCACTTTTTCTCCCTGAAAATAGGGGGCAAATGATGTGTGCGTGTTATACGCCGATATAATGTTAAGGACCCATAGTACCGTATATACTCGAGTATTAGCCGAGTTTTTCAGCACATTTTTTGCGCTGAAAAATGCCCCCCTCGGCTTATACTCGAGTCGGTGGCTGAAAAAAAATCTAAAACTTACCTCGTTCCTGCTCTGTCCCCCGGTGCTCTGAAGGTCCGTGGCTGTGAGGGAAGCGTTGTGCGCTCCCCTCCAGCCGCGCGGTCAACAAAGTGTGTTTTTTAAACAAACTTTATTGTTCCGCGCGGCTGGAGGGGAGCTCACAACGCTTTCCTCACAGCCACGGACCTTCAGAGCACCGGGAGACGGAGCAGGAACGAGGTAAGTACTGGGGTCTGGGGAAGGGGGGGAGGAGGGTGGCATAACGAGCATACTAAGGGGCAATATCCTGGCATATTAAATGGCATATTGGGGGCAATATCCTGGCATATTAAATGGCATATTGGGGGCAATATCCTGGCATATTAAAATGGCATATTGGGGGCAAAATCCTGGCATATTAAATGGCCTATTGGGGGCAAAATCCTGGCATATTAAATGGCATATTGAGGGCAATATCCTGGCATATTAAATGGCATATTGGGGGCAATATCATGGCATATTGGGCTTCAAAGTTCTTTATTTGAAATTTACTTTTTTTCCCCTGAAATTTCCTTCTTAAAATGAGGTGCGTGCTATATGCCGGTGCGTGTTATACGCCGATAAATACGTTATATCTAAACTCAATAATATCACAACTGACCAATCATGCGCACTCCACAATTACCCAATGTTCCTTCCTTTAAGATCTGTAGATAAGTTTTTAAATTCTAAATTAATTTATTATAAATCATAATTTTTATTTGCCTTTTATAAGTAGAAGCTTGGGGCAGGGTGGGCAGTGAGTGCAGAGGTTGTATGACGAAGTGATAGGTATGGGTTCCATGGCTACTACCATGATGCCATAGTTTCATTTACTCATCAGCATCTGATTTGCTTGGCAACCATCTAGTGATGTTTGTATCATTGTCCCCCCCCCCACCCAATCACTGACTTTCAACCACCTGTGCCGATGCGGAGTGGTGTTAGGCATGGGAAATATCAAAGGAGGAGTGGTGTGCTAGAAGAAATCACAATGCATTTCCAATTTAGCATTTATATATCATAAACATCAGTTGCAATGTTCAGCTCTAGCCTCACACTCCTGTTATTACATCATTCTCATTCTCTGCAGCTAACGCAACTAAGTCTCATCCTGCCTCTCCATCACCTGGGCTTGGGACCGTTCTTGGTTCTGCACCATCATGGTCAGTTGCTGGTTCACGTGTACCACATCTTGCGGGGTACAAACAATCAGACCATAGACAGCAGAATCAAATGCCATCATTGGAGGATCACCAGCAGATTTTGAGGGGCTCCTGATGTGCTCAGCTGATCACAACCTCTGGGATCCACCTCCCTGAGAGGATGCTTGTTGTCCCCACAGATGTATCTCGTTTAATAGAGTAAGATGTTTAGGACATTAAAACACAGAATGTTGGCGTCACATTCTCTTACAGTTTATATAGTAGCTGAGTTATAATCATTTTGATATTGAGAATTTTTCAAGTCAGCCATTCTGGCCAAACTTGGGATCTTCATTCACAATTCCATACAATGCTTGACTTAAACAGGTGAAGAGGTAACTGACACCAAGGCCAACTGAGTCGTCTGACCTGGTGAAGTTCGAGGAGGAACTGTCAGATCTTTTGTGTCCTGTGTGGGCCATGGGGCCTCATAATCAGGTGATGCTTATGGTTTATATTCCTTTGACACAGCTAATACATGTGTTACATGGAATACAGGTGTCAGTTCAGTGCAATATAACATGCTGCCTATGATGAATAAGTATTTTAAATACACTTACCATTTCTTCACCACCTTCTCTGACCTGTTTCTTACACCAACTGCATTAACAGCAGTGGCGTCGCTAGGGGGGGGGCTACTGGGGCTGAAGCCCCGAATCTCCGGTTCAGTTTTTGTTTTTTTCACTGGTGGGGGGGCGGGCGGACCGCACAGGGTGCTAGGTGAAGGTCCGCCCCCACCCGGTAGTGCTGTGCAGATCCTCGGCGGGGAAGCGCAGGCACCAATGGCTCTGTGTGTGTTAAACACACTCAGAGCTCAATCACTGCTGCCTCGCGCTTCCCATGCGTAGTGAAGACGTAGAGCTACACGCGGGGAGCGCAAGGCAGTACTGATTGAGCTCAGAGTGTGCTTAACACACACAGAGCCATTGGTGCCTGCGTCTCCCCATCAGCGATCCGCACCGCATAAGGTAAGGAGGGGAGGAGACAACAGGGAAGGTGAGGAGTCAACGGGGAGGGGGAGGAGACAAGAGGTTGGAAGGAAGTAAGATGCAAGAGGTTGGGGGAAATAAGATGAAAGAGGTTGGGGGAAATAAGATGAATGAGGTTGGGGGAAATAAGATGAAAGATGTTGGGGGAAATAAGATGAAAAAGGCTGGGGGAAAATAAGAGACAAGAGGTTGGGGGAAAAGAAGAGGCAACAAGTTGGGGGGGAGACAGAATACAACAGGGTGGGGGAGAGAGGAAACAACTTGGTGGGGGAGAGAAGAGACAACAGGGTGGGGGAGAGAGGAAACAACTTGGTGGGGGAGAGAAGAGACAACAGGGTGGGGGAGAGAGAAAAGACAACAGAGTGGGTGGATAGCAGAGACAACAGGTTGGGGGGGAGAGGAAACAACAGGTTGGGGGAGAGGAGACGGGGAGGAAGAGAAGACATATATGGGAAAGAAGAGATAGACAGACATGGGCGAAGAGGAGAGAGACAGACGTGAGGGGAGGAGAGGCATACATGAGTAGAGAGACAAAGAGACAGTTATAGGCGGTAGAGGAGAGAGACATGCATGGGAAGGGAGATGAGACAGACATGGGAAAGAGAAGAGATAGACATGGGAAAGTAAAGAGACAGACATGGCAAGGGATAGGAGAGAAACAGACATGGAAAGGAAGAGGATAGAGAGACTGACATGGGAAAACGAGGATAGGGAAGGAAGAGGAGAGATCCAGACTTGGGAAGGAAGAGAGACACTGAGAGAGACCACGTGCAACATTTCCCTGGAGTAGGTGGTGACAGCTAGTGCTGGGGCCTGTGGCCAGACCGCCCCCCTGCAGGCCCATGCAGTTACCCGGTAAGGTATTTTCCCTATTTTAATTTTTATCAGCTATTTTGGTGGTCTTTATTTTGGATATTTTAGATATCTATGCATTTTGATACTCTGTTGGTAATCTATACATTTAATAGTAAATGTATGCCAGAGAACAAATGTTTATGTAATTGTATTTGTTGTATGTTTGTGTATATTTTTATTTATCTTTTTTTTTTAATATATATATATATGTATTAAATTATTTTATGCACATTTGAATCATTAGAAATTGCCTATCTTTAAGTTCTGTCTGGATTTTTTCTTTTTAAGTTCTCTTATAGGTCCTCCTTTTAAGCAGGAATTCTATGTTGCAGCACTAGCAGCTATACATTAACTGGGAGTGAATTTAACCCTCTCTTTATATACACAATATTGGCGGTTGGATCACTTTCATTTTATTTTGATTATTTTAAATTATATAGTGCTTTATTTCTTAAATATTACATTCTGAAAAACATACTGCTGGCTTGTGTGTATTTTACTGTATTTGTGTGTGATTATCTGACACTGTGTTTTATGTATGTGCATGAATGGGGGAGAGGAGGCAGCCTTTCCATTCTTGATCTCTCTAGAACAATGGCTTTGACCTACCCTGGTGAGTGCTTGTTTGTGTGACACAGCGTGCTTGGTGTCTGTGTTAAACAGCGTGCTTGGTCTGTGTGATATAGTGTGCTTGTTATGTGTGTCTGTGTGAGACAGTGTGCTTGGTCTGTGTGAGACAGTGTGCTTGGTCTGTGTGAGACAGTGTGCTTGGTCTGTGTGAGACAGTGAGCTTGGTCTGTGTGAGACAGTGTGCTTGGTCTGTGTGATACAGTGTGCTTGGTCTGTGTGAGACAGCGTGCTTGTTATGTGTGTCTGACAGTGGGGTGTGTCTCATACAGGCACAGACCATCTTCGTTTCTAGCCCTGCTGAGCACACCCGGCGCTCAGACCCTATAGTGTGGTGCTCCCTCGCGCTCCACTGCATTAAAAATGTTTTTTATCCTAGTAGCAAGTCTTCCATGCGTGGACAACAATTCCCATGCGCCAGATCTAATTTTCTGGTCACCATGGCGTCCTGGCTCCTGGGATTTGTTGAGCCCTGAAAAATACCCATATACCTATTATTTATTAGAATCATATATATCTATCTATATGCCACCTAAGCATGTGAGCTTATTTACTCCACTTCTATCAAGTCTGCCATGGGCTCCAGCCCCGGATCTTTTGGAGACCTAGCAACGCCTCTGATTAACAGTGTCCACAATCTGCTCTTAGTGTTCATTCTTCCTCCTCTTTGCTGCTGCCCCATCACCCATTTGTTATGTTGGCACAACTTGTGTACCAATGCTGTGCACTCCTCTGCTGAGAAACTCTGCTGGTACCCTTTGGGCCTTGACTTCCCACCTCTCCTGCTACCACTGTCCTGCTCTCCCCCCTCCTCCATCCTGATCCCTAGCTTGCCTTTTCAAAGTTTTATTTTTGCAGTGTGCAAATCCTGCTTTCAAATTATGGTCTGCATCTGTGCTCATTATTTCTGAAAAAAATCCTTGATAATTATTGCATTGATTGTACCTATCATTTGTATTGATTTCATAACCTGGGCTGATTTTCTATGGATGATTTGTTTTAGTTTTTCGGTAGTATTTCTGATCCTTTTTTGTTTTTTTCTGGAGTTTTGATGTCCAAAATTTCCCATAGAATATAATGGGGGATTTGAGGCTACCACTTTGGTTCTCTGCATTTCGAATATGTTCCGACTACATTTGGTTTCAGCAGATATCGGTGTGGAATCAGCTATGATTTCCAAACTGCAAACATATTTGGGGCTACCTGGGTATCTCGACATTCGGATTACAATGTGCGATTGATGTGATCCGAATCCATCTGCAAATTGGAGGTAACATTTTTGTGCTGATTATAGGTGCATATTGGGTCGACCCTAAAGAGTGACGTACTTTCATGCCATTTTATACAATGACTTGCAGCCACCATGTTTCACTAATTGCTAGTGAATGCTTTCCACAATTGTACAGTACTTTTGAACTCTGTGGTTATATTTTTAATGAGAAGTTGTTATAGCTAAGAGCATGGCCATCTCTTCAAAGAGGGTGTCAAGTGGAGCTTTAATTTTTTTTTTTATCCAAACCTAGCACATCACTTTAGAGCAGACAGATAAGCAATGAACCCTTTCTGCAACCTGTCTGTACCACTTAACTTGTACTCTTCTGAATTCAGGACCCTCACAACCATAGACATGACTGTTCTTCATGTCATTGTTCATGGGTGGAGAAATTGGAGAATAGTGTGTCAGACAGGTGAAGCGATCAATGGTGTGAAAATCACTGAGCAGGAATAAAGAGAGTTGTGCCGAAAGAAAATCTGATTTTCCTATTATTCTCCCTTCCTAATATGAAGGATCAAGTGAGTGCTAAGTTGTAGAATCTTGTGAGAGGTTTGGGACCAGTCACATGCCTGCTGTCGCTCCACCGCACTTGTATCCTACAGTATGTGTCTAAAAATATGTTATGAACTGGTAATAAAAATAATTAAGAGCCTGGAGTAGAACTACAGGCCCTAAATACCCTGCAATCAAAGGTATTATGAATAAGATTTGAAAAATATTTGAATAGAAAGAAAACAATGTAAATATGAGATAACAAGGAGGAGCAGAAGAGCATCCATGCAGAGGAGTAGGCAGAAACAGGATACAGATAGGGTCGCCACCTGGCCCGTATTTTACCGGCAGGCCGGTAAAAAATTGGCATCAGGCCAATGTTAAGTCTATGTAGACAGTACCAAGGCTGGTATTTTTTTGAAGAAAAGGTGGCAACCCTAGATACAGATATAGAAAACTATACTTCATGGTTTGTGAACAAACTATATACTTATAGTAAACTGCATTGTATAATCTATAGATGATCTGCTGATGGTTAACCGAATGTTGATATGCTGATCAATGTTTTAAAAAAACTAATTAAGATGGTTTTATGGTGTAGATAAAAAAAGTCAACCACATGATATGTCTGTACCTATCCCTGCTGTCTTCCCTTGCTACCCTTGCTATCTTTATACACTGAGGAAGGGAAAGGTCTCTGGGAGACTGCACTGCTAATGGTCCCAGGTTTGAATATTGAATGTATTCCACATTTGAATTCTCTCTGCAAAATAGCATCACTGAGCAAAAACATAAATTTTTAGAGAATCTAATGACAAATACATAAAATCCCAAAAAAATAAATAAATGACTCTTCTGTTTTACCACCCATAACATATGTAAATAATAATATGGTTATAGATAATATTCAGAACTGATTCACGGATATGTATTGGATCATTCAAGCAAATATTGTCAGCATTCAAGATAGAGGGAATGAGAACAAATACAGTCGACGGAGGACTATTTACAATGATAGCTCAAAAAGTAATGCATTTACTCCCCACAAATATTTCAGATCCAGCCAGAACATTGTTCACTGTAGACATAGCTGATAAGTGTTCCTATTACCCTGGTTTAAAAATTGGCAGCTAAGAAGAATAGCTAGGCAGTTCAATGCCAGCTGGAAATTTGCAAGCCTTTCTGTACACTAGTGCTTTAGGCTCTGGGTCTGCATAAACTAGAGTATCATCAGTAGGAACCTCTTAATGAATAAAGGTTGTTACAAGAATCTTGCTGTATACCAAGGACATGAACTTGGATTGTGTGGATTGTGTAACAATTTGGGTGTCTCTAGAATTAAATCACCAATGGCAGCAATTAAAAATAATCTCCTCCTTTAAAATAATAGATATTAATGTGATATTTTCCATTTTGCTGATTTATCACAGCTCGCTGCATGTCTGTAGTTTTAAAGGCACATCAGACTTTTACAGCAGTTTAAGTGATTAAAAGTCTTTTAGGGTCATGCTTGTTTATTCTTGAGTTTTTCTCCAGGATTTATTTATCTGCTTGACTGCATTATAGGATAGCTCTTAATAAGATGATTTATGGTGCTGCTGCTGTGCAATTTGCTGTTTGTATTGTGTTTGTCTGCACTGCAATTTTATTTTTATAGATATATTTAGGATGTTTACCAGTATGAAAGAAATCCATTAAATGAAACTTTGAAAAATTCTATATCTAAATATTTACAGTGTTTATAAATTCTAGAAGTAGAAGTGTAACTACAAATTAGAGACCTCATTTGACCTTTTGCTTTTCCACTAGGATCTGCAGAACAGTTGAGCAAACTGGCAACTGTGCATGTACAGCACGGAAAAAAGTGTGTGACTTATATGACACCACTAAGCACAGAGGGTGGAGCCAAATCATTACATCACAGGATGTGGTTACCTTCTACGGGAAGCAATCAAAGTGATTGTAAATAAATGTTAAATAACCAAAACATGTTGATCTACAGATGAAATATTAACATGGTACATGTTATTATTATATGGTGCAATACACTGGTACATGGTACATGGTGCAATACACTTTAGTATTTTGAGTAATGATGGAAGTTTTTTTTTTTAACAAGGAAATAGGCTACTACATTTGTTTTGTAATGTCATTGTCTAGTTTTAATGCTGAAAGTCAAGCAGGTGCTTCCTGTTTAAAAGCAGCATTATGAATATTTTCTTTTGTGGGTGGCTTGATGGGTGAAAAGCAATCTAGTAAGCAATAGCATCAATCTGAAAAGGTTTGTAGCAGAGGACTATACCCTAACACAAGGGGCATTACTCACTCTTCTTTACTTGGGGGGACTTACACCGATCAGACATAACAGTAGGGCTGGCAAAAACTATCTAGTGGCCCATGATACAACTTTATCAGGCCATCTGTTATAGACACAAATAGACAGGCAAGACAAATATGTTGACAGATTATGTACAGAGATTGATAGACAGACAAGACAATTGGATCAAAAATTAGAAGGCATTTAAAAGTGAAATGTGGTGTGGCCAATTGAGTCAGGTTCGAGAGCAGTCTTGGGGGCAATTGTCCCTCTGTCCCCTTTGGCAGACTTCCCATGAATAGAATATAATTCCTACTAAGTGTATATAAAACCATGAGTTCCTAACTCGATGGCGCACTACTTGAGAAAACTCAGCAGGAGTTTGTGGAAATTTTGGCTAAACATCATTGATGCTGTTGCCCAGACTTGACTTACCTATCAAGGTATCTGCATTAGACACAATTCTCACTTGGGTTCAAACTGGTCCAAAAAATAAGAAACACATAATAAATTATGATTTCCTAAAAATATCAACAGCATTCTAATAAAGGCAACAGTTCCCAAAATTAGTTGACATAACTTTGGTTCCTGTCCATGAATAACTGATTATGAACAAATGATATGTTATTATATTTTTTCTCAGCAACATAGATGCCAGGTAGTGAAAACCTTCATTCATGGGCAGGAAATCACCTTTTCAAATCCTGAAACACATAGTTTCCATATGGCAGGCTGTGAGTGAATGGGGCCTGTGTTCATGCATAGTACAAGCTGAGAAAACTCAGTGTATATTTTGTAAGTTTAACCTTTGGATTGGAAAGGGGTGAGAGTGGTAGGGCACTGATACTCTAAAAGCAACATACTTTGTTCTTAATTTACCTGAAAAATTGCATGTAGTGTAAAACAATTATAGAATTGTGTCTCGATAGGACTTTTGTGAATGAAACCGGTCAACTCTGGGAAATTTTTTTCTGGTTAAACACTTTTAAATAAATAATTACATTTTAAATAAATTCCCGGTTTAAAAGATACATAGAAATACATTTCATTTTTATTGCTTACATGTTACCCAGAGAAGATGAATTAGAAGAATACACTGACTTATCTTTTTATTTTGTATTATAACTTGAAAGGAAAATGTTATCCAATTATTAATTGAAACCTTTGCAACATGCTCAAAGCAGGAGCATAAACGGAAGCATTTGAGCTATTTAGAAAAAAAGGTACACATGTAGATAACAACTAATACTAGTGCTACCCGCATATAAAAAGGAGATTCAAAATTAGGACCTAAACTGGAACTGTTTGAGCTCTCTGCCAACCTGATTGGAAGTAATCAAAGATGGCTCTATAGTTCAGTTCCATTGCCACATTTTTTCCAAAAGAAAATCCAAAAGGTTTTCCCAGGTGTTGGGTACTCATGGTCTATAGTTTTCCATGCAGTTTGGAACTAATGGAGTTTTGTTTAGGAGTGGTCAAGGAAGTGTCAGACCAATTCTTTCAATGCATCATAAAATGTGAGATGTTTAGGGGAAGGGTACAAATACCAAATGTTAGGATGTAAGCTTTGAGCGGATGTCAGCATTTTGTTTATATTCACATTGTTCAAGAGTTTTTCACAAAGTGGAGGCATTATGTTTTTGAAGGACACTGGTTGCCCTTCTGCATTAGAGTTTTGGATGGAGGAAATGTTCACAGTGATAAAAAAAACTAGACATTCTTGACACTTGGTCTGTGAAATTATGGTTTGAAGAGCCTTTCTACTGTAAAAAACAGTTGTTTACGTCTGTCATGTGGAGGTTTAATTTTATATGACAGATAAATATTTTTTTTTCAGAGTTTTCTTAGTTATTAATATTTATTAATAGGTTTGCTTAGAGCGAATTTATAATCTGTGTAATGTGTTGTCCTTTCTTCAAGTTTTTGTCCTTATTGTACAAACCATGGTGCATGATGGATAAACATTTGCTGGGCTATGATATCTAGATTATCTATTATGGTCTTGTTATAGAGTTGGACTAATAATTCTTCAGAGATATCCATTACTTGGTCAGATGGATATTTGCTATTAGGCCTGAGAGAGTCATTCCTTTTTGTCGGTGATGGTTAAATGAGATTAAATGGATACATGTATGATCTGTGGATTCAATCTGCAGGAGAATCACCCAAGCATCCTAAAGCATTTCCACCCTGTTTTAAAAGATTTACTTTATGATCATTTAATATTAAGTAACCCGCCCCCTTCTATTGTGTGATCATTGTGTCTACACAAATATGTTTATTTTGTTGCACAAACCACTAGAACAAAAAGGGCTTGCGATATCCAACCATGTTGCATAGCTATAATAATTCTAGTCTTGAAGAGGTCTCCATGATAGACAATTTTTAAGAAATGTGCTGTTTTGTGGGGTCAAAAGATCCTGAGAATTGTTAGATCTCACTAAGAACAATGTTTGCTTTGCAATATCCTGCTTCAAGGTTCAAGGACCACATAACGGGGCCAATCTCAACTATATGCCCATCCTTACTTGTAGAAGAGATGTAAGCATGGATTATAGTTCAACAAAAGGTTATTGTACATTTTGTTAGGTTCCAACCCACAGACTAATTGCCTTTAAATAATTTCACATCTTTGACCTCTTGAGGAAACTGTTTTTGGAATCTTGTACAGTTTAGGACTTTTTAAATAGATTCAAATATTTTGTCCTGAGTTTAGAAATTCCCATTGTTTACATGTTTTTCTGTTGTTTTTTAAAGTTACAGGGCAATAACTCAAAGTAGTGTTTTTTTCTCCTACATTGACCTTTTTGACCCCAATCCTAATCACCCCAACACTAGCACTAACCATAGATGCTAAGCCTAACCCTAGATTCTAACCCTAGTATGGTTTTTTAAATTCTCAATCTCGTAATGTTACTGACTGCCTCTAGATGCAATCTAGCACGATAAAGAGCGATGGAAGTGATATATGATCAATTCCATCTAATTTGCCGGCTGCAGGGCAGCGCCATGTTGGAGGGACATGCTGCCCCAGGGGGGCCAAATTTTGGTGTTGCTTAATGCCTCGGCACTGCTCATTTTAAATAAGGACGTGCCATGGCATCAGCGGGTCCTCAATGCAAAAAGAATACATTTTATCATAGGACATCCTGGTATCCTCGAAGGGGATAAGAAACTATCTCTTCTTAATAAATAAATGAGGCAAATTTCTGATATGATTGACCAAAATGGTTCACAAAGTATTCTATTAGATTAAAGGTAGTCGTGAAACAGAATCCATTTAACCGCACGTTTGAGATACACCATTTTGGGATCCTTCAGCGACAATATAAACAAAAGGCACCTTGAGGTGAACATCTCTTTCAGCATTTCTTATTAAACAGTTATAAGGACACAGTTTGCAAACAATAGAATCTGAACAAAACATGACCAAGAGTGGCATTATACCATTCTGAAATTACAAACTGCTGTCTTTCTTTCATGTGGAATCCATTTCCTTGCTTAATTGTGCTTTCTTTATTTAAACACCAAACAGTGCATTTCCATTAGCTTTGTTTTCTTTATCTATAGTCAGTGAGCATTTGAAGCCAAGTAAATCAAGCTTACTGTCTGTCAGCTGCACAAGAGAAAGAGAAACTGGGCCAATATTATCAATGCCCTCAAAACTGAATTGTCATTAATACCTTTTGTAAAGCAGCTAGGCTATTGAGAGGCAGCCAACCCTTTCTTTGAACGAAAACGGGCACCTGATTAAATTGGTCTGTAGGTTAATCTTATTAAGGGAGCTAAGATGCTGGAATATTTCTTCTTAACGTTTGAGGGAACACTGTAGTCAAGTATTTAAAGGGACTACGTCAACTAAGCATTGTTTGTACGGTGAATGTAGAGAATAAAATACAAATGTCAAAATTATTATAAATTATGTTTTCAGAATTAAATGTAAATACATAAGTTAAATGAAAATGTGTTTTAAAGTTGTCTGGGGTGTTTCCTGTATATGACATCACCTTGTAGCCTGATATGCAAATTACACATTTCCTATTGAAAGAAGTTAATTTGAATATCAAGTCACGGGTGAAAACACATTTTTCACTTGCTGGTCCACTACTGCTAATTTTTGCAGTGATGATTTTTGATGTGTTATAAATCACCAGTGATAAATATATGTTTCTGTTGTGTTCAGGCTCATGGAGCAACGGAGCAGGGGATAAGTCACTTTAGGGTAAACCTGTAGCAAGCAAGGATCAATAGCCAGTAAACACAAAATAAAGACCAGAGGCAAATAGGACAGTCTAAAGCAGGGGTCAGTTGCTGGTAATCCACAGTAACCCCCACCAATCAGTCTGGCAGAGGTGGAGGCGTGAAGTCCACAAATCAAGGCAGGGGTGCGGCCTACCTTGTTGCCACAGGATCCTGGCTTGATCCCTGTGGCTCGGGCAGATGGTAGGGGCGCCTGGCATGCCAATGGAGAGAGGACCTGACAGATTCTATGCTTGTGTTCCTGTATGTTGTAGCATTTGTTTACACCTTTAAAGGAACATTAAGCATACATAGTTTTGTCTCTTATTGGACTAAATATTCTGTATATTGGGATAACACTGTTATTTACACAGAACAACCAAACAGTGCAAGTTTTTTGGATATATAATGATAAGACGATCCTTTATTATGTTGAAGGTCAGCTCCCTAGTTTAACTTAATGCTGTTGAACGTTTTCATGTGATGGGTTCACATGAGATTCACATGCTGCTGAATTATAAAAGATAATGTGAAACCTAACTTGGGTATATAAAGTTGCCTTTGTGATTTAAATTGCAGTTCTTAGTTCTTCCAATCTATCTCATTATGTTTAGTCTACAAAAGAATGCATTTGCTTTTTACTGTATTTGTGAGATACATTTCAAGCTGATCAGTAACACTCATGGTATATTAGTGACTATTGTTCAAAGAAACAAAAAGAAAAGATCAGTAAGGTGATAATTTATGGAAGAAGAACAGAGTATTACAATATATGGAAAGTGAATGAACAAAGACTAATTATTTGTCTAGGAGAGCAAGGCAGCTGGTGGAAATTGAAATGGAAATTCTCTGCAGAGGAGGAGATTATTCAACATAGATTTGAGTATTCATTACAAAATAGTGGGCAGCAGTGGTAGAAATAAAGGACATCATGCATATTTGACAAAAATAAAAATAATAGTCCAGCAACCCTTTTCTGCTGGAGTGTCTAAACTTTATCCTGTACTTAGCAGAGCACTAAAAAGGTATAGTGTGGGTAGTAGGACAGTGAAGTAGACATGTGCATTCGTTTTCGGACGAATGCATTTTCGTCCGAAAATAGCATTTTCGTCCATTCGTCCGAAAAACGAAGAACGAAAATGCTAAGCTAACGAAAGCCGAATGAACGAATGGTTAATAAACGAAAATCATTCGTTCATTCGTCCATTCGTAGTACTATTGCATTCTATAAGCCGAAATAGAGTCGGTTTATAGAATACAATAGCATTTAACTATACGGAGACAGAGTCTCCATTCATAAAATTATGAATGGAGACTTTGTCTCCGTATAGCTAAAAGCCGACAGCCTATAAACCGAACGTTCGGTTTATAGACTTTCAGCTTATGGAATACATGTATTCCTATTGCTATTCTATAAACCGAACATTCGGTTTATAGAATAGCAATAGGAATTCATGTATTCCATAAGCCGAAAGTCTATAAACCGAAAGTCGTTCGGTTTATAGGCTGTCGGCTTTTAACTATACGGAGACAGAGTCTCCATTCATAAAATTATGAATGGAGACTTTGTCTCCGTATAGTTAAAAGCCAACAGCCTATAAACCGAACGTTCGGTTTATAAGCTGTCGGCTTTTAACTATACGGAGACAAAGTCTCCATTCATAATTTTATGAATGGAGACTCTGTCTCCGTGTAGTTAAAAGCCGACAGCCTATAAACCGAACGACTTTCGGTTTATAGACTTTCGGCTTATGGAATACATGTAATCCTATGGCTATTCTATAAACCGAACGTTCGGTTTATAGAATAGCCATAGGATTACATGTATTCCATAAGCCGAAAGTCTATAAACCGAAAGTCGTTCGGTTTATAGACTTTCGGCTTATAGAAAACATAGAGTACTATTGCCTTTCTATAAACCGAACGAGAGCCCCATTCATAAGAATGAATGGGGCTCTCGTTCGGTTTATAGAAAGCCAATAGTATTACATTGTATTTCTATAAAACGAACGAATTAAAATTAACGAAACGAAAATAATGAACGAATTTCGTCTGAAACGAATGCAGTAGTGAACGAAATTCGTTTTAGACTAAATAAATAACATTTTCGTCCGAATGGACGAAAACGAAACGAAAATTTTAGTTTTGCACATGTCTACAGTGAAGGGATTGATTTTAATGTAGGGCAAAAGGGGTACGGTTCTCTACCTCATGTACCAGTCTGTTTCTAGTTTGTCTAACTTAGTATGTAGTTCCCTTCTATGCTCTGTACCTAGCTCTACGTAAATTGTTGGTGCTATATAAATAAATATTAATGTAATGTAATGTACAAGAACTCTAGCACCCATAGAAGACTTTTTACTGGGAACCAGGTGATTGTTGAGTTATAATAAAAAAAAAGCACATTCCATAATAAAAATGTAATTAATATACTTGTAACATCAGTTATACATGTCCTAGCCTTGTAGATACCAAATTAATTGTTTAAGAGTTATATTAATACCAAATATACTTACCTGGAGTGAATAGGACTAGAATAAATTTGCATAGGGTGAGGGGGGTGATTGACAGGTCAGTTACTATTGTCACTGGCCTGTTACTATAAGACCATGGGCAGTCCTGGTGGCCATTTTTTTTTTTTTGCATCCCTGGATGCCTTCACTCGTGAAGCATCCAGAGATGCTGAAAGTAGTGCGAATCAAGAATGCTTTGATTGCGCTGTGATATAAACACGGCCCGTACATGTATGGGTATTGTCACCAGTGCATTGTCATTAAAGGGTTTAATACTTGTGATACTTATTTCAAAATCGTACTATTTATGCTACACAGAGAGTGAAAAATAAGAGGAGTAAAATAAAACGTACATTGCGAAACTCTCTCTCATTAATTATTAGCTTGCTCTGTTTTGGGCACCTGAGAGGTAGAATGTCATGGGTCATGAAATGTGATTAATCCCTCGCCATGACCCAGTACAGCTCACTTACAAATACCTTATTAACACTTTTAGAAACTGCTACTAGTTGCATTATCACTGCACCGGGCAATAATTCTTGAATGCAAATTAATTAATCCAAGCAACCTATGAAGTATTCTTGGAGGCATGAAACCAAATGTCGCTAGGTACACAATCACCATTATGACTGTCCCAACCAACTTTCAAGATACACCAGTGCAATTTAGATGAGGTGCAGTACTTTCAAATAGCATAACAGCAAGCAATCAAGCTTCTTCTGAGACTATTCAACTTGACATATCACAAAATATTGCAACTTTTGTGACCAATGAACCTGCCTCACTGACTATTTGTCCTTGTGGCATTCAGCCAATTGCGAGTTAGTTGCCTCATGTTGCTGTGAGAACTCACATACCCAAAATGCTAATGGTTACATCTATTATAGTTGATGTTATGTACTGATAGTTTTCAATCAGCCAAATATAAATCATCCTTTGCACCTTCATTTTTAATTATGTGTAAGCAACTTCACATGTCTGTTATTTAGTACCTACCCTCTCGAAGCATACCGATATATTTATTTTAAAAAATCTTATTGGCTTCTAAGTATGTCTTTCTGGTAAATATCACAAACATTTGTTAAACCCTTCTGTATTAACTAAGCCAAATGGAACAAAAAAAATGTTTGGCAGTCAAATCTTGACGCTTGACCAGCCTTTGGCTTCACAGAAAATAAGTTAAGAGCTACATTTTTAGGCTGTTTTCTTCCAAGGAAAACCATTCAACATCCTGAAATCATTTTTTATTTAGCTGGAGGGATTCTGATGGCTGAGCATAGTAATTGTTGATAATGAATCATAATGTCAGGATTGCTACTTATATTCTAGCCAAGAAGAAGAGATAAAACTGTCCTCAAGCCTCACTGCAAATTACACCTGAGATCCCTGCAGCAATTCCATTTATTATAGAATCCCGTGGGCCAGTACTTTACTGTTCTTGAATAATGTATAATGTGTTTATCAAAAAAGTATTCAATTTCTTGTGAAAAAATGCCCCTGTAATTGAATAATATAAAGTGCATGAATTATTTATTCTCTTATTGATCTATGTATACAGAAGAGACCAAATTGTATATTTCACAAAATCTCTTGCAGTACTAGACCTATAGAGTGTTTCCAGGTACAAATATGTGTAACAGACCGAAATAGCTGGAATGTTTCCTTCACAGATATTCACCAATTTAAAAAAAATTCATGCAAAAAGAAGAAATGTACTATTATAAGTTTGTTGCAATATGTAATTTGGCATTACATTGTATCCATTAGGTGTTATTCTCTGTTCTGTTCAAAATTCAAGCTATAAGTAGTTTCCACAAAAAAAACATATGTCCTGTTGTGTTACTGTTCATGGACCAGAGATGTCAGCACTATTACCTCTGGTTTTGTTCGAAAACCACCAAATGTCACATCCTAAGAGCCCACAGACCTGCTGGCATCAGCTCATGGCGGTCATCTTGGTGGAGCCCACGATCCATATGTATGGGCTCCGTTGTTCTGAAATTTCCTTCGGAAATCCATATCTTACCATTTCATGAACCGTGCATGCGGACAATCACTCAAGTCACGGATTAGACAGCTCAAAGAAAATGCAAACAACTAGCCACCATGCGTGCGCGAGCATGTCAGCAAAGTCTAAGATGCAGACTACTACACTTCCCATGATGCCTCCTGTCTCCAAAGTTATGAAATCTGAGCAATTAGACCAGTGGGGTTAGCGTTAGAGTAATAGTAAGTGTTATGGTTAACTCTGTAGATTACAGCTTACCCTTATACCAACACTAACCCTCCTGGTGTAATGTATGCACCTGAGTTTAAAATGGTAAAAAGAGATAACCCTAATCCATAGCCTCACTCTACCCTAAACCCCCTGATCTAATCGCTCATTACCTTTGGAGGCAAGAGGCATCATGGGAAGTGTAGCTGTCTGCATCTCAGACTTTACACGGCATGGTGGCCGGTAGTCTTCATTCCCTGTGAGCTATCTAATCAGTGATTTCAGTTATCATGGGCATGTGCCATTCATGTGATGGTAAGATCTGTATTCCTGGAGGAAATGTCAGAACACCAGATATCCTGCATGCACATGCGTGGAGGAGGGGTGCCAACCACCCTTTTCAAATTTTTAGGTGGACATCCCATTTTTTTTCTGAAATGCCCCCCTCGTACATCTGTGGGTGTAGCTGTTTTCATCTGATGACTATTTAAGCTCTGCTCAGACTCCAGTCTGGTGTCTATGCAAAGCGTTTTCACTGCTTTTGGCCGTGTCAGACCCACTGGACTCCGGATCAATTTGGTTGAAGCAATTTCCTCTTGATGATTAATGATAAATCAATGTGAATCACCTCAGGGACTATTATCACACCTTTTAGTCCAATCAGAATGTGGCAAAATAACACTCCTAATTCCAAAGGTTAGTGCAGTAAAGTGGCATGGGTTTCTACTGCTGTCAACCACTGTGGCAAATATAAGATTAAAGAACACATGAAGGTTAACAAAGCATTCCATAGTCAATATAGACTCAAGGCTTGACCTGTTTTACATTCAAAGCAGGATAAAGATAACATTAAAACTTTCATGACCTAACGTGTCCGTCAATGTTGTTCAGACTTATCCGTAATACTAATGCCCAATAATTGTCCTAATCCTTTCTGATATTTATTTAGTTGACTTTCTATCTTAAATGCATTTAGCCAGCCACAGTCTTTTAGCCAGCCACAGTCTTTTAGCCAGCCACAGTCTTTTAGCCAGCCACAGTCTTTTAGCCAGCCACAGTCTTTTGTGGAATATTATACATTTCAATCTGACATAGTAACCTATGCAACCAGAAGTCAGGTAGGAAAATTCCTGCCGTTTCCAAGGTGAGGTTCTGCATACAAGGAGTCAGCGTTAATCACCTAATAAAATGTTATTATGGACTTAAGATATAAAGGTAAATTATCCTGAGCAAAAAACTAAACTGTGGTACAAGATCATACTTTACCTGCTTAGCAGCTGATGGAAGTGGTGTTGCCGTATTTGTTTCTCTATCAACAGCTCATTGTAAGGCATGTTCAGCTAATCTGCTTTTTCAGCACTTTTTCATTTTATTCCTTGATTTCTGGCATTCTATCCAAAGACACACAATCCTCTCAATATAAACTGTATAAACCGAAACTTGGCATTGTAGTTACAGCGTTTTTTGTGTGCACAACATATGTCTCCTAGCAAATAGCCAGTAGTAAAGAAAACTGAAGAAAAATATTGTCAGGCGCTCAGTAGAATTTGTTGGGGTCCATGGAGCCTCTGGGTTTGCAGCCAGGGCTTAGTGAAGCTGGGCATGCACTCACAGTCTTCTGTTGATTCCAGTGCGTTCGGTTAATCAGTTGTCATACTGGGGTGGTGCTAGACCCTTAAACTCACAGGCGTCAACAGGAACTGATAGAGACTACCAATAGGGTTGCCACCTGGCCGGTATTAAAATTTGGTATCAGGCCAATGTTAAGTCTATGGAGACAGTACCAAGGCCGGTACCATCCAGTTCTCAAAGATTGTATTCCTTCATTCTGTACCACTCTGCTGGTTCTGCCTTCTGTTCTTCACCCTGTGGCTCTTGATATTTCTCCAAATAAATATAATGCGTGTCTAAGAATGTTAACCTTTGCAAATGTATTAGTAGAAATCATTAATATAAAGTTTGTTTTCAGATTATTTGGCAGTTTAATATTAGAGTTCAGTGCTGTCCAAGTTTTTTAATATGTACGGTTAAATACCATGTAGAAGTTGAGAGGCGGACAGTCATTGCAAATTTCATGAGGTAAAGCAATAGAAAATATGTGTTTTTTGCCACAATTCACACAAAAGCCCATGAGATCTATATCCAGCTGTACAATAAATGTTCTAGATGTAATATCGGCATCATCTTTCATATGTTTAGAAAAAACAATGCTCCATTTTTAAAGTATGTTCACTAAATAGTTAGCAGTTATCTAATTGAAATATAAATAATCTCTTTTTTACAATACATTTCAGGTATGAATTTGAATGATTTCAACATATATACCTTGCTCAATTAAGCAAAGTTGCTGAGTTTGGTTTAGAAACGCAAGCACTTTAAATCAAGTATTTTCATGTTTAAAACGGATTGTTGCATTGTCCTATTGTCACAGTGTTTTACACAATGCCATAAGGATTAGTTTGGTTCCATCTTTGCAGTTGGTGGGAAATATTTACTTAGTAATGGTTTAGTGGAGATATAAGCTGGGAAAATCCAAGATTACTTTTCAGCATAAGAAGCAGCTGCAGGGTCTGTCACAAAAAAAAAAGAAATAGAAAAAAGAAAAAAAAAAACAAATTCCTCTAAATAAACAAACCTTTGACTATTGGTTTAGAATTATGACCACTGTCACACTTGGTTTGCAACATTTAAAATGTTATTATTCATTTTGTAAAACATTTGGTAATATTTAGATGGAGAAAATGATGTTCATAATAATGCATATCTTATAATATTCATAAAACAGATCGTGAAGAAGATAAAGTTTATTACAAAAAAAGTTACTTTCCCGTGTACAACCCCCCCCCCCCCCCAAAAAAAAGTATTTAAATAAAAACATAAAGGAAATATATATATATATATATATATATATATATATATATATATATTGCACATTTTGACTCTCTTTACATACAGGGACAAGGACTGCAAAGTTGTCTATTGACCTTCATATAATATATATAATAATACTTCATATTCATTGATGAAGTTATAGGGTTTTATTAATAAAAGAATGAGTTGCAGGGAATTGAAAAGGGAATTTCAAACTTAAGTAGCCCGGCTGGAAAAATTCTCCCATTCTATGTTCCAGTTCTCTAAACTAGCATAATATTTTCAAAAAATAGATCATCTCTGTGGAACAATTGAAGGATATGTTCTGGTATGTGTTACATAACTAAGACTAATCAGAGGGGGGATTTAAATCCATATTAGTATAGATTAAGAATATTGGTCTAATATAGGCCATGCAGCACTCATGGTCACAACAGAGAAGAATAATACCAATAGAAAAAGTGAGTACAAGAGAAAAAACAGCCTGCAAAAAGCTTGCTGTAGGGAAAACATTTACATTTCTTCTATTTACTCTGGTTTATTTCTTTCACTGTGTGCCAGATTTGCTCATAGCAGTATTTACGGTCACACTGTACTTTATTGTCTACGCTGTTTATTTCTTAAAATGAGTAGCCTGCAGATACACTCATGTTCTACATTAAAATAGCAGAGCTGTTAGTAAATCTACAGAAACTGCGGCTCCATTCCTGCAAACACTTGTGAGTCCTTGCATGTTTATCTCTGGCTATGGAAAAACTACCACTCTTCATACAAGTACAGTTGGCTCCTGCCTACAGGTCTTTCAGGGATGCTGAGGAAGGTCAAAGGAGAAATATTATTAAGAAACTATAGAAAACATACATATGTTATTTTTTAATGTGGCGCTCCTTATTCTCTGTTCTTATTTTGTTTATGAAATTTCGATGATTTCCGTTTCTATATGCACCTAAACCCCACTGAGAGTCGAGCTTGGGATCTACAAAATCGACATAAGAAGGATCGCAATGTGACTGTCTACATCTCGAGTGTCACTGCCAAACTGCCACTTTAAAGTGGAAGCAAAAGGCAGAACAAATGCCCCAATGGTTATATCCGCAACCACGTTATAATACGTTGCGTTATGAATGGTTCCACCCATACGTACCAGAAAATGTATCTGACTAAATGAAATAATAATGCTCCACCACAAAATGGGAACTATGTAATTAATTTATCGGCATGTATTTGTATTCTGTTATAAAAGGCATGGATAATATTTTGGGTGATATTTCTGATCTAAGAAAAATTCTATTCAATGCATGTGGGACAGCCTTGATTGGCAGGGACGAACACACTTTAATAATAGACAGGCGGACAACATACCTGGATTAGTTTCTGTTGGTAGAGCAAGACTGGATGGTCACAGCATTTCTTCTCACTATAAGCACACCAAGTACTGTAGAAACCGCAAATACTTGTCTTGCTTTTAGGGATGTATGGCCTGTTAGCAATTTTCCTGAACTGTTGAGCACCATCCTTTTCTTCTTTTTTTTTCCTAATAAATGTAGCTATACACCACTTAAATGACTAGAGTTGCTATAAATAAATTGGGAAGGCTTGGAGATGAAAAAAAAAAAAAGTAAAAATGAATGTGAAACTTATCCTGTAAACGTACCCCTAGCCTGTATAAAGGTGTCCTTTAGCTGGAATGTCTTGGCTGTGCATGAAAATCCTTTCCATTCTTTGTGCCTCCAGGTATTGCCAACCAGGTCTCAGCAGAGATGCCAGATAAAACACCAGAGGGTACAGAAACCACATCCCAGAATGAAGGTTAGTATTATGTTGCTGATGGAGAGAAGTCTTTCTGTTTTCCAGTTATGCTGCAATGCAATATAACACTGCATAGTTTTCAGTAAGGAATTTTAAACTCACTCGTACAGAGCTTCTGTTTGTTTTAAGAATGTGTGGAATTGTTATCTAACTTAAATTATCCGTGGGGCAATTATCTATCATTTCTGTTTCTATGATTATGGTGTGCTTTTTTTTTTCTTAGTGTAACAGATATTGGAATACTGAAAAATTTGAGATAATTTGTGTTGTTTGTAGTATAAAACCCTTTTCAGGCCCTGTGGTTTAACTCTGAACCCACAGTTTCATTGTCCTTGCTCTTGCTACCTGCTGGTCTCTCTTTGAAACCAACATTGCAACATGGTCAGTAGAGTCCCCTAATATTAGAATTTAGTATCCGCCTGTTACGCCATTTTAGTTTGTCGATGCTTTGTATGCAGTGGCAGTACATGCGTGATCCAGTATTATTTTCCATTGAATTTCATTATGAAACTGCCTTAAATATGTAACAATGTAAAAATATGTTATTGTTTAAACAGTATGTTTTTACTATGCAATTTTATCTTCCAGTTTAGTTTTTCTGGGCCTTGAAGGGTTTCTGCAAGACATGAAAGTCAACAATAAAAGGGTATTTTGAATATTAACCCCTTCACGCCGGATGCTACTTTGGTCCTAAACGACAAAAGCACCAAACCAGCGTCTTTTTGTTCTTGGCCCCCGATCAACATCGAAGCATGGACCCGATCAGGGTCTCTATAGACCCTGTCGGTCCCTGCCAACATCCCGCAATACTTTGTGACGTCACGGAGGCGTGTCCGAACTTCCGTGATGCCATGAATGTAGCAGACACTCTGCTGCATTTTGCTACATTTCTTATTTCAGACTTAGGCCACTCAAAGTGGCCTCATCTGATGCAGGGAGCCTCGATGAGCTGTTACATGCAGGGCGCTCTATGCCGTTCTGCAGGTTTTTGATGTAAAATGTAGCAGACGCTCACTTTGAGCGTTCACTACATTTTTTATGTCAGAGTGAGGCCACTCAAAGTGGCCTCACCTGACAGTGGGGACCCCGCTGCAAGTCCCTGCAGCGGGATCTGCACACAGCTCATTGTGGGGGGGATGCGATGAGCTGTTTAATGCAGGACGTTCTATGTCATCCTACAAGCCTCTAGGCACTAAAAAATAGGACGGCATAGAACGTCCTACAAGCGGGTTAAAGAGTGGTACTGTATTAGTCAGGAGAAGATAGGAAAACAAATTAAGGTGATATATTTAAAGGGAGAGTAGACCTTTCTTCTTAAAGGTGAAGCTCACCAGGTTTGACCCTGCACCATGTACATTAAAGTCAATGAGATGAAATGATCATACCTCAACTCACCTCAAATTACCTTTTAGTCAAAAGTTCCAACTAATTATTTCACATCATAAAATCTAAATTTGTATCAACTATATTAACTTAATAGTTGTCCTTTAATTTTTTAATAATACATCTCCCTGGCCACAAAATAATATAAGTTGTAATTTTGTTTCATGGAAAAAAGTTAGATAAATTTCAGCCATGACAGAATTTAGAAGCTCTATCATGGCTGTCATTTCTGCTTTGTCTTTGATGGATGCAATCCTGTGTTGTAGAATCATAGGAAGAAAGGTGTTTGATCTGCCTAATTGTATTGGGTTCTTTAAACCACAGAGGGGTTACTTAGAAATATACTTCAACAAGTCATATTACATTTAATAACCTTCCAGTAAATGTGATGGATAGAAAAATAATTAGCTGTAAGTTCGTAAAGTCTGTCCTCAGGTCTTCCCAACAATGAAGGTTTTCAGAGCCTCCTAGCAGGTGGATAAACCAGTTTTATATTAGTTGGGGATATTCATTGGAGCATTGTAAATTCACCACAAAACAGGAAATACTTTCTCTCTGACTCCAATACAGATCAGTGGCGGAAAAAGGCAACTTTTCAGGGACTGGGCCCCAGCTAGGCCAGTATATTCCCAATCTTGTTTTTTTATTCTTTAAAGATTTTTTTTTTTAATGCTATAATAAGAAAATACTGACTTTTGAAAAAGAGACAGTTAGCTGACTTATAAAATACAATCCACAATAGCTAACTCTGACACCTGACAGAGTATCTCAAGGGTACCCTTAAAGGTACAGGCCCAGATGCATTGCACCTGCTGCACCCCTATTGTTCCGTCATAAGATTGTCACTACCCACAGTTAATTGCATGAGCAGCGCACTTGAGAAGCATAGTAAGAAATAATTGACAGAAAAGGATAAGACACAATTTCTTTAACCCATAACATGTAAGTATATAGATATTTTTCCTAGCATACTCTATAGCTGGGGTGTCCAAGTTTTTTCTTTGGTGGGCCACTTAACCAAAAATGTATGTGAGCATGGCCCGCATTTATTTTTCATTCTGAGAATATATATATAAAAACAGTAATGTGCAGCATCTTAGTTTTACAGACTCCACAGCAATACAACTCACAGTAAAAAAAATACTTCACATTAAATAGAAATTAAATAAGGGCACAGCACTTATATTAGTCTTATATTCAGGCTTTTAGTTTTTTTCCTAAAGGAATATCCAAAGTTTGGGGGGTCGTCTTATAATCAGGGTCGTCGTATATTCGAGCAAATACGGTAAATAAATAATCACCTTACTAACATATATATAATGTAATGAAGGAACCATAAATTCAATATTAACCACAATACGTATATAATAAAGAAGAATATGAGTTCACACAGTTAAGGGAAATCTCTTAATCATATGAAGGGAAAAATACTCCACTTAATAGCTGCTAGTCTTACAGAGAGCCTTACAGAGCTTTATATATATAAAATAAAATAAAAACGCAATGACAAATAGAATAGTATTAAAGTGAATATATAAATGTATTATGTCACAAAAATATAAAAAACAACATACACAGAAAATGAACTACAGTGCCACAATATTATCTTATAAATTAGCTGGTCACTATGATCTTGTGCATAAATGACAAATACATAACATATACAAGATAAAAAATATCTAACAGAGTGACTCTAAAATCAACAACAAAAATCTCCTCTTACCCACTGGGTTTGTTCACCTGGCCAGCTTATTGAACTATCGGATATGGTAGCTATGCCAAGTTGTTTATTATGGTGACAATGACTGTCGCACATGGAAGCTTAGCATTTTGCCTTGTTTATAAAAGTCTCTTTTGTTTTCTGTCTGGGGGCAAACAAGCAATGATTTCAAGGTGCATGTATTAATTGGAATTGTCCTCCAAAATAGCTTATTCTTGAAAGGAATTTGTCGAGGCCACTCATTGTTAGCTGGTGGCTAGGGTTGCCACCTGGCCAGTATTTTACCGGCAGGCCGGTAAAAAATGGGCATCAGGCCAATGTTAAGTCTATGGAGACAGTACCAAGGCCGGTATTTTTTTGAAGAAAAGGTGGCAACCCTACTGGTGGCATCAAGGAGTGGGCAGTGCTAGCCTTAGGTTAAACCTAAGGCCTAACAAACTATAAAACCAAGAAACTCTCAGACAAATTTGGTATGTTCCCAGGTATGAATATTATCAGTTTCTTTTACATTAAAAGTTGATAAATTACTAGTGATTCAATAATAAATCATCTAAAATAGTTGTGTTTTGTTTTAATTTTCTTCACAAAATCCTGCAAAATGAAAAAGATTCTTTCAGATCACACATCACCTCTATATATGTATTTAAATACAATATGAAAGCTTCCTGTTTTGTTACTTCTGGAACCCCTGTAGAGCTATTCTGTTCAAATATTTGCTATGAAGTTAAAGTAGCTACCAACATAGTTTCAAAATGTTGTTCTTGGACTCGTGCAGTAATGTGACTTTCACAACTCAATGTTTGAATGTGTTTCCCACATTCACTCTTCTCGCGAAATTCAACTTTAGGCATCAATAAAAATAGATGCTGCATATTAGTTACCTTGTACTGCTACAAGGAAATCTACACAAACAATAGTATGTACATACATTGAAGAAATATGTATATTCATTACACAGCACTTCGTAGATAGCTGGATACCATTAAGGCAATGAAACATCCAGCATCATCATTGTAAAGCACCACATAAATGTTTGGTGTGCACAGCATAGACTGCACAGCCTAGTCCAAAAATCCAGGTTATGATATGCTGACAGTGTCAATAATGTACGAACAAGAGTATCTCAAAATATACCTGTTATTTTCTTGCTTGATCAACAAACAAACAATGGAGACATTCCAAGCAATGGTGGAAACGCCATATGCGTTTTGTGACCAAAACTGTTACTTAAATTTATTTCTGATTTGGGGCGAAAGGAGTGGATTGGCCCCATTGTTTGTTTGCTGCTCAAGCAAGAAAATAAAAGCGAGAGACTACTCTTATCTGTATATTATTGACAGTGTCAACAAATCTAAACCTGGATTTTTGGTCTATGATTGACATGCGATGGGCACAAAGCGGAAAGGTGTGTATCAGCTGCCTAGCATATGCTTTTTATATTGACCAACAGCAGTGCGGGTCCTCTTCTTGCAATTCATGGTGTCCACAGCACCCTAGATAGATAGCAAGTGTATGGCTATAGATATAAATATAAGAAGCGGTATTTGGTAGTTTCCACTACCCTTTGCACAATGAACCAACCTCAGTTTGCCCATATATGTTTTTATTTGTGCAGCTTTGCGTACATTCGTGATTTGATTGACATCAGGCCCCTTCAACCTCAGTCAGTCATTATGGCACAGCTAGGGAGAATAAGTCTATAATATAAAAATGCTAGCTTGTTGGCTTTTTTGTGCAATAGAAAATGAGGTATTGGAGTAGATTGAATGCTGGATGTTAAGGCCGGCAAAAGTTACACACATACAAAAATACAGACAGTCACACTTACACACACAGAGAGAGTCACACTTACACAGAGGCACATTTACATGCACACAGAGGCACATTTACATGACCAACAGCAGTGTAAGCCTGCGCCCACAATATAAACGAATATTGGCCCCATAAAATTATGTGGGTCCCCCAGGGCTGCAGGCAGCATATGCCTGGTGCCCCCAATATAAAATAATACTGGGTGGTCATTCAGTCATCAATTTACTGCTAACTTTTGAGTTGACGGGGGGAATTGAATATTAATTATCTGATATTATAGACAACGTTTTATTGCTATGTATGTTTGGTTTTTTTTAAATCTCTTTTTAAGACTAATAAAATTGCAGCAACAAATGTCCTACACTAAACTATGTTAAGCATATATATTATTTCATGTGATATCATATATTACGTTTAAAAAATGCTACTTTCATGAATACATTTTTGCAAAAGTTTTATTATTATTATATTATGGAATTATGAATCTAATATACAGTTGAATTGGATACAATATGAATGCATGTTTCCATAATACATATTTATGTTTGCAATAATACTTTATGGTGTGATTTCAAAGTGGATGTAAGATTTAATATTTATATATTAGTATATTTTTGAAACTATGCTCTTCTGTGGACTGTTCTACCCCCAAATGAAACAAAAAAAATGTTGGGTGCTCTCCAGCTGCATAAATATACACAGACTCTTGAGGAAGTACACACAGACATATAATATGTAAACATTCAACCTGTGAACTTGTATCAACAAATGCAAAACTAAGACACTGGGGTCTATTCACTAAACAGTGAATTGTGGTTTACTGACAAGATCGTTGAATATAACAGTCCAATATAGATAAGCTCCACTTACTATACTCCCCATATCTTTTGAAAATGCCATTGTCAATTCACCACAGTATATTGTTAAAGGGGACATTCCACTAAGCTAATCTTCTGTATGCTGTACATTTACTTAATGTAAAACAAATTACACATCTCCTGTAGTTTTTACACTAAAAAAATTCACAGGGGTTTCTAAAATCAGAGACATCCTTTAAGGAGAGCTTGGATAGATAGGCAGGATTCTATTCAAATCTATGTCCAACTTGTAGGAAGTGTTGAGGAAAAAACTGATAAGATAGGTTGTGTTCTTGTTCTTTATGAAGCAGAGCATGGCTAAAAATATTGGTTCAACTGCCCCAAAAGCTACAATAAAAGCATATTTCCAATAATTACTTACCAATAAAATGAATGAGATATACTGGGAATGAGAAACAGAGCTGTAACTGGAAGTAACATGCTACACCAGTAGAATCTGTTGGCTCCCAAGGAGTACTCAAGATGGTGGTGGAAGGAGCGATCCATCAGAGAAACCACGAAAAAGATAAATATTTTTTTTTAAAGTTAAATAAAAAAAATTGAACAAATCAGTTTGAAATTGTCAGGTTTGATATTCATTTAATGCAGCAGTCAAGTTTAAATAGGTTCTAATTTGGTTATTTCTCAGTTCAGATTATACCAACTTTTGCAGTGCAGCCCACCACAACACGCTGTTTAGTAAACACACCCCTGGAGATTCCACAGGAAACAAATCCTCTAAACACCAGCAGATCAGTTGTTGATAAAACTGTGTAATATTTGTGGCTGCAGCTGTACAGTCTAGTACCCGAAACATGTTGAAGATTGCACTGGATTCATTTTTTGTGCACAATGTTGAAAGAGCCTTTTCATTAGAAGTTTCACATGGCTTCAGTATTATTATTTCAATATCAATATGCAAAGGTGACGGTTTAGAAATGTTAAATAGTTTCAAGAGAATGGGAAAAATAGAACAATATGCACTTCTGAATTGAGTGGGGAAATTCCACTCTGAAGAGGACAGCGAAGTGGGTAGGCCTGCAATGGCAAACACAGTTAGGAGGCTTTAGGAATTAGTATAAAAGTGCATTCACTGTTGGTGGGAAAGTCGGGTTAGCAACAAGGCATTGTGTACACACTCAGTAAAATACAATAAGCTTTACTGTTGCACTTTAGGATTCTATAACGTGTATCCAAAGAATTTATAAAACCTTTAACAATAATGTATGTGGTAGCTGAACACGTTTTTTTATATTGCAGTTTATTGTGACTTGCTACCATGTATTCAGATGTTTGAAACAGTCTTCTTGCCATACAAAATTGTGTTCTGCAGCTGGATTGGTAGAATATAAATGAACATAAAAGGATTAGGGTATTAAATCTGCAGATTTTGCACAGATTAGTTTTTAGCATACTTTAAATGTGGTATAGACCTCCAATCTTTACTATTTCATTTAATCTCCTTAATATGTTAACATTGGTAATAGAATTGCAAGATTTAATATGGATGTTATGAAAATTCAACTAATTTCTTGAAGTTCTAAAACATCCAAAATGTTAAATATGTAAATAATTATATTAAGTGATAGAAAAAAAGGTCCAAAAAGATCATTAAATAGCAATGATCACACCTACTTAGTGTGGGAAAGGTTTAAAAAAAATGCCTTTTATAACATTTCACACAGAGGCACATACATTATTTTTATGTGCTTAAATATGACTGTACAATGTTGATTTAATAAACGATGAGACTTCTATAGAGAATATGGCAACTATGGACTTGCACTTGAAAATGAATTGAATTTAGCTTTAAAAATATGTAAAATAAGATTGAACGTATTTTTTTGTACTAACATTCTTTAAAAAAACTTGTTTACTGGAGTCTTCACTTCTGTTTTTTTAGTTTGTTAAAAGCTAAAGTGGGTCATTTGGTAGACGATAAAAGAATATCCTACTTAAGTAACCTCAAGTGAGTATAAAAGATGGGAAGTGACTCATAATACAGCTGTTTAATTTGGGAAATTCAAAAAAGGCTAAAATAATGATCTCAGCAATTTGGCAGTGTGATAATTGGCTATTTTAGGTGTAATAAAAGCAAGGTGCAAATAATAGGACAATACAATTCTGTAAGATGTAAGATTTTTAAAAACTGGTGTAATGCGTATGCACTTACAAACTAATGTGGAAATCAAACTCATCACAAAACTCTGTCGCAGCAAGACAGACATTTTAAACAATAACTTTTGTACACCAATATTCTCAAGAAAAACTAGCACATATCCAAATGCATAAATGTGTTTCTTGCTTATAACATCACCTTGTGGCTTGATGTGCAAATTAACTATTTTCAATGGGAAATGTGTAATTTGCATATCAAGCACCAAGATCATGTAATTACCAAGAGACACATTTAAAACATATATTTCTCTTAATTTGTGCATTTGCTTTCAATTCTGCTAACACAATGTATAGAACAATGTGTATTCTCTATATTGCAGTATACACTATTGCAGAGTCCCTTTATGTTGTCAGGTTGTTAGGAAAACAAAGTCAATTTGATGTTATTCTCCTTAGAAACCTGCATCTATATTAAATGTTTACATTGTGTGATACAAATCTTTTGGCACCTTCCCCTTCTAAAGACAAATAGACCGCTTGACAGCATTTCATTCTTGCAAGCTTGCAGAAAAACTAGAAAACCAAAACAGGAATCCAACCTTCCAGTCCTAAAGACACATATTACACATTGAATAATTAGTGATAACCTTCTCATTTCCCACTTGTACGATTTCTAAATCAGTTATTTTATAAATTGCCCAATGTAAACAATGTTATAATCCAGTGATGCCAACATTTAATAAGAAGGACTGTAAGCAGGGGAAGGCAGGCAAGTGTCAGCCTTGAGAGGGGGGACGGGGGGTGGGGGGACGACACATTAACATAATAGCCTGGGAAACTGGAACAAAAACACCTTAGAAACTCATTAGGAGGGATTGTATGAGAAACATAAAATACTCAATAATCAATAATCAATAATTTGATTAAAAATAGAGAAGCAGAGCTCTTGGACATACATTTGTTAAAAGAAAAACCCAGGCATTTGCCAAAAAAAATACAATACCTGAGAGTTTAGTAGGAGAAGGCAATGATGCCATTGTCTCACATGGTAGCAGCAGAAGTGTCAGAAGGCAAGGGTATGGGATAATCTACCATGGTCAGTGCCACTGATGACAAGCAGCAGAGCAGAGATAGAAACACCTGTGCTATTATAACAAAAATCTCTTTTGCAAATAAACAGGTCATAGGTGTACGTTTCCCCAAACATATGACAGAACTTATTATTAAGATTTGGTGTGTTATCAATTTCTCTATGAAACCTGCCAGGCATTTTGAATCTGAACTGCCTTTATGGGTGGAACCAGCCTGATATGCTAATGGAGAGGTTTCCTCTAACATGGTGCAAGCAAGCAAAAAACGGTGATGTAGGTTACATCCTATATAGGGCTAGCTATTTGAGATTTTTTTCCTTCTCCTGGGGCTCACAATTCTTTGTTTGTCTCTGCAATTTCTCTCTATAAGACCTCTGTGTTTTATAGACATTTTCTAGAAAACTAGTTACACATAAAAGCAACTCTTAATGCTTAGGCCTCAAAAACCCTGATTTCATGAGGTGAATAAAATATTTTTTTTACTATCAGATTAAAATGTTGCTTTATAATATGATAATCATGGTATAAATTTGAAGTCATCTATATTTTAAATATATTAAATTAACTTTCTTTAAGTCCACTGCTACATTTCTGAAACATGACGGGACTCATAGTGTTGAACCTAATTACTATGCAGAATAATCATTGCCTAGCTTTAAGCCTTGTGCCAGTGTACAGTAGCAGCTTCAAAGTGTACACATGTTGGGCTTAGCACTAACCACATCATGCTGTTAGAGCAATGTAACCCTGTCTTCTAAGAACATTTTACCACCATGGTAGACCGCTGTCTGGGGTGTCTGCATGGCTTTACATGTATTTATAATGCTTGTTTATGCTTTGGTTGGAAGGTTGTTATACTTGCAACATGAATGGACAGATTTTGAAGACACATTGCAGTAATGAAGCATTTTATAAATATATTCCAGGCTCAGGACCATTAAATTAAAATTCTGCTGTAGGAAGCAGGATTCAACTTAATAAAAAGTATAGTCATCACTATAGGGCCTCTATTCATTACAGTGTGAAATCATAGTCTGTGCTGACAATTTATAGTGGCACATGCATATTTTAGTAAATGTAGTTGTGTGTTTTAAATTTGTCAAGGCCAAAATAACTCATCAATATATAGTCATCAATATTAACACCATAAAACGTTCCATGGCTGGAGATTGACAAAATAATATCAGCAAACATTTTTATCCTTCTATAAATTATATCTCAAGTGCTTAAAGTGATAACAAATTTCTTAAGAATTTGATCCATATTTGTTTTCTCTGAATATGTGAAATGTGTGCACAATATAATATCTGCTGATTTTTTATAGAGATTCATTTTCAACAGTCCAAATAAAGTGCATAAGAGAATTCACTATGTGAAAAAACATCATCTATTTTGCCTCTAAAATAGTCGAAAATATTTAGTTTTAAAGAATGTTACTCTTCTTTCACCAAGATGGAAAACCATCTTTAGAAAGATACAATGTCTGAGGACCTCACTTCTTTATAAAAACAGAGAATTCTATTGGTTGACTAGGTCTCAATGATGACCCTATAGCAAATCAAAAGTCTAAGAGAAAAATAAGTCTTTGGGTATGTCATACTGAATTTACAGAGACATGGGGTATCATCGGAGTTCAAAATACCTCAAAACCACTACTCAGCAGAATACGAAACAATTGAATTATATTACATATGTTTATTTATTTATAAGGAATCAACTATCAATGCAGTGCTTGTTGAAGGGCATTACAAAGTTAACTAGACATAATGGGGGTCATGTATAAACACGGCGCACACGCAGATAGCGGCAAATACTGACGCTATCAGCTTGTGCGCCAATGTATGAAGCAGACTACCGACAAATTTCGGGAGTCTGCGCTTTCAACTCCAAATGCGCAGGCTGGTACAGCCTATGCATCTAAAAATTGCCCGATTTGTGTCAGGGAATGGCGGATGTGTCTATCCTGCACTGCAAATTGTCAGCAGTTATAATAAAGCAAAAAAAAACGTTATACATAACAAACGCAGATTCCACCATTTTATAAAACTGCATTTTTATACATGACCCCGAATTTATCACTATTGTATTTACTACATACAATATGTAGGGAGTGGGAAACAGGTAAAACAGTGGCTTAGGAAATGCAAAAGTAAGTAAATAGCAGATGCTAAGATAACAGTAGAGCTATTACAACTGTACACTAGGAATTAGCGGAGACCTGTGATGGGTGCTAGTTGGATAAACAATGAGATTATTGGAGGAGGTGGGTTTTTAAGATATTTCTTGAAGAAGGAGAGAACTGGAGGTTCTATTGAAGTTAGTTCCAGGGATAAAGGGCAACTCAAGAGAAGTTGTGACTATGTGAGGAATAGATGATAAAGGAAGAGGGCAGCCATAGTTTGTTTTGTACAATTAGTTTTTTTTTTTATTTATTTCATCAAGTATTTATAAAGTGCTAGAGTAAACTTCTTGTGCAAAATCAACAAACGAGTGTGTACCAATAGCGTACAAATATTGTGCAGTTATCAATCTTCTATACATACAATCTTATGTGCTCAATATGTGTTAATACAATACATAAATTTATATTACATGACATTATAGTGACCACATAGATACAGTACGATACAAGGAAACATAACAAAAAACACATAGGTGTGCATTCAGGAGGCGGCACAGGTGTGGGTACAGGTGTATATGCTTAATTCTCATGTACATCAACAAACGAACAACAAACAGCCATCCCATCCAGTCTATATAATATTTGTTAGAGTCTAATTTTTCACCTCCCCTTGTCTTTATTGTTTGATATTTATCGATCCCTTTTTCCATTTTTAACTGGAAGTGTAACTGGTTTTTTTTTATCATTCCCCAAGTGGGGATTTGATCACTCCTCCAGTTTCTTGCCAAAATTTTTTTGCTAGCCAACAGAAAGTGAATAACATTTTCTGTGTTCAAACTGCATTACTGGGAAATTCTGGTGTAATAACATACTTTTGGCTTTCAAAGACATATCTATGATACACAGTTCAAGAAGTTTCTGTTGAAGCCTTATCCAGAGTTCTTGTATTTGCCTGCATTTCCACCAGATGTGTAACATACAGGGGCGGGCTGGGCCGGGGGGCAGGGTGGCAATTGCCCCCCAGGCCGCCCTAAACTATGTAAAACACGGCCGCTGGGCCAGTGTTTTTTTAAAAAAACAAAACAAAAAAAACCGCGCTTGCAGGCAGAGGCTGAGGTGAGAAGGGATCGGAAGATCCCCTCTCACCTCCGCTCTGCCTGCAAAGCTGCACGGGGAGCCGAACAGGCAGCACAGAGAAACCTCCGTGCTGCCTGTTCGGCTCCCCATGCAGTGTGCCGACACGGAAGTGCCGACAGTCACGTGATCGGCGCTCTGACGTCAGACGCGCGCCGATCACGTGACCTGTAGGTACAACCGCCGGGAGGCCGAACAGGCAGCATGGAGGGACCATGCTGCCTGCCACCAGGTAAGTCCTCCTGCCACTAGCCACCAGGGAAGTCCTGCCACTAGCCACCAGGGAAGTCCTGCCACTAGCCACCAGGGAAAAAGGTAAGGGGGGGGGGTGGGCAAAAAACACTGGCATATTATTGGGCAAATTGGCTGGGGCATATTACATGGCAAATAAGACTGGCATATTATTGGGCAAATTGGCTGGGGCATATTACATGGCAAATAAGACTGGCATATTATTGGGCAAATTGGCTGGGGCATATTACATGGCAAATAAGACTGGCATATTATTGGGCAAATTGGCTGGGGAATATAACATGGCAAATAAGACTGGCATATTATTGGGCAAATTGGCTGGGGCATATAACATGGCAAATAAGACTGGCATATTATTGGGCAAATTGGCTGGGGCATATTACATGGCAAATAAGACTGGCATATTATTGGGCAAATTGGCTGGGGCATATTACATGGCAAATAAGACTGGCATATTATTGGGCAAATTGGCTGGGGCATATTACATGGCAAATAAGACTGGCATATTATTGGGCAAATTGGCTGGGGCATATTACATGGCAAATAAGACTGGCATATTATTGGGCAAATTGGCTGGGGCATATTACATGGCAAATAAGACTGGCATATTATTAGGCAAATTGGCTGGGGCATATTACATGGCAAATAAGACTGGCATATTATTGGGCAAATTGGCTGGGGCATATTACATGGCAAATAAGACTAGAATATTATTGGGCAAATTGGCTGGGGCATATTACATGGCAAATAAGACTGGCATATTATTGGGCAAATTGGCTGGGGAATATTACATGGCAAATAAGACTGGCATATTATTGGGCAAATTGGCTGGGGAATATTAAATGGCAGAATAACACTGGCATATTATTGGACAAATCGTCTGGGGAATATTAAATGGCAGAATAAGACTGGCATATTATTGGGCAAATTAGCAGGGGCATATTAAATTGCAGATAACCTTGGAATATTATTGGGCAAATTTACTGAGTTATATTAAATTGCAGAATAACACTGGCATATTATGGGACAAATTGGCTGGGGAATATTAATGGCAAATAATATTGGAAATGTGTATGTAATGGGGTGATGGAGGCATGTAAATGTGGTGATGGGGCATGTCCTGGTGTGCAACGTGGGTTATGGGTCATGTCGTAGGTGTGCAACGTGGGTAGGGGGGGGGGGGTGCCCAAATTTTAGGATATTGGGTGTCTAAATCCTGGCATGTTGAGGGGCATAATCCTGGCATATTGAGGGGAAAATCCTGGCATATTGAGGGGGCATCATCTTGGCATATTGAGGGGAAAATCCTGGCATATTGGGTGTCTAAATCCTGGCATATTGAGGGGCATAATCCTGGCATATTGAGGGGCATAATCCTGGCATTTTGAGGGGCATAATCCTGGCATATTTAGGGGAAAATCCTGGCATATTGAGGGGGCATCATCTTGGCATATTGAGGAGAAAATCCTGGCATATTGGGTGTCTAAATCCTGGCATATTGAGGGGCATAATCCTGGCATACTGAGGGGCATAATCCTGGCATTTTGTAAGGGAACATTCTAGCATATTAAATGGCAAATCCTGGCATATTGTGGGGGAAAATCCTGGCAATATTCGTTATAAAACAAGGAAAAGATGGCCGTGGATGGGGAGGCGATTCGATGGTGCAATGGGCCACTTGACTGGATTTGCCCCCCAGGCCTAAGGCTGCCAGCCCTCCCCTGGTAACATATCGCCCTTCTGCAAACCACACCTCCATCACCGACATGAGGCATCAGGGAACATTCTTGCCATATGGCTGGGTACCATATACATTTTGTTTAATAGCTTATATTGCATTTCTACTATGTTGAGACATCTAACTGCTCCAACTGTTATGTTAAACACCTTGATCACCTTTTTTTATTCAGACTAGTACCAAAATCCTCCCCCCATTTAGAAATAGCCTTAAACTGGACTTCTTTTAGGTCTGACCTAAGCAGTTCCTTACATCTTTTTATAAGAAGTTTTGTACTAGTTGTCTACAGGGTGTTTTGCAGTTTCTCTATCACTCAAGATTCACCTAAATATAGGTGTTTAGACAAGTTACCCTTAATTCTGATATAGCTGAAAATTTTCCCTTTCAGGAGTGGATTTCTCTCAGTCGGTTGATGAAAAGGGGTCAGCCATAGTCAACAAGCTATATAGTTGAAGAAATAATGATGATATTTGGTGGAAAATTGGTGCAGGGATTTAAATTGTTCTAGGGAAAATGATTAACCCTTTTTGGAAAAATTATGCTTTATTAGCAATTCACAAAGATTTAATATAGTAGTTGCTACTTGTTATGCCAAATGGTTCACATTCTGGTCCACATAAAAACCCTAATGTCTTAGGATATACAAAATGTCCTTAATGCGTAAGTGAAAACATCCTGGGTCCGGTCCTGGGATGTGTTGGTGATGGAGCCAACACTGGGAAGGGCTACATAAAGATGCTTGAGGTCACGCAACGTTGCTGGTGCAGGCACTGGGTGTCTGGAGCTCAATTTGTGTGCATATAGACTATATCCTATTGTGCAGTGCCACTACCGCATAGGCCGCAGTATTGATGGGAGAGTCCCAAATATGATGGAACAAGATTGCTCTGGAAACTGTATTTAGTTCATTTGTATTGAAGCAGTTATTGCAAATGTAACATGTTAATAGAATAAGACCAAACTATAAGGCGCAAAATATGAAGGTCTCAAGCTGTTGATCTGCCTCTTCATTCTAAATCCGAGATTCAGGTAAAGAAAAAAGCGAAACGGGACACATTTGTCCTCAGTGTGCTGCGGTCTATATTCCAGAATTCATTCAGGATTTTTTCAAGCTTTCCATGGTGTGTGTCAGTCACTAAGTGGATCTACAGCTTTAAATAATGATATGTCTAGTCTATTGTCCGTGGGATATGGGCTCAGCAGAATACAAAATCTCTGCAGTGTTTTTACTGGCAAACAGCCATCTGCTATTATGTATTCCAGTCAGGTACACCTCTTCAGACGTATTTAGAAATCAGAGTAGGGCTAAGTAGTTCTTTCTGGAAGTGAAAAATACACAATAAATATAATACTTTTAATAACATGCAGTGGATCTTTGAAAATCAAGGTACTTTATGGATGAGGAAAGGTTACAAAACAAATAGCAGATTCCCTTAAAACTATGCACATCTAAAAAAAAATAGTTTGGCTGACATAGAAATACTTCCACAACTACACAGTTAATATTAAAAAAATAATATTTTTTTTAAAACATAGAAAATGGATGGCTTGCAAAATACTAGCACAATATGCTCTTGTTTTTCTATAACCTTATAATACTTTTGGTGCATATTATATTTAGATAATATTTATTAACTGACAGTTAAAAATCACTTTCAAGGGAAAATATTTGTTGCAAACATTGTAGAGGCATATGACCGAAACTTCTTGTACTTAGACAATGCTGTCTATACAGGAAAACACAGGTGTGGCAAAATAAACTACAGTCTGGTGAGATGTAGGAAATCGAAAAATAGAACTAAAATATATGTTTCCGTTCATTATTTATATTACAGGTAATTCTCCAGCTACCGCTTACGTGCAAATCCCTTGATCCTCAGCCAGCATGTGCAAAACCAATACTTTTATGTATGTGAACCATGCAATACCTGTTCCTAGCTGTGAACAGGATCAAGCCCCATGGTCACTTAATCTTGCAGTGACTCCACTTAGTGATGTATGAAGCATAGGAAACCCAGCCCACTAAAATGATGGACACCCTCCGTTAATAACTTTCACAAATACAAATGAAAGGAATTAACAAGCATATATATTGTACAAAATAATGTAATAATTACAAGAATAACACAACTATCTGACGCTGACTAAAACATAGGAAGATAGATGGAGAGACAGACAAAGAGAGAAAGACACCCTTTAATTGTCGCCTGTTTCTCCACTGTGGAGATCACCAGAACATTTGACAGGGATCAAAGTCTGCTCTTACACATGGGAGGGTTAGTAACTTTTGGTGTGAAGGGGGAAATTATTTAGTGGCAAAACCAATTGAGTGCCCCACACACACACACTTTTATGGTGAAACTTCATGCAAAACAGCTATGTTGACAGATTGCATAAAACATAGAAAGTGCTATGCACTGTGGGATACAGAAGTGAAATGCAGCCCCAGCCAATTGGGTCAGGTTAGAGAGTAGCACGGATGACACTTGCCACCCTCCCCTGCTCTGACAAGAGGCCATAAATATCTCATACTCCCTGAAGGACAGTAGCTTTAGCTCTCTAGGTGCTGTACTTCTTTATCTCTCCTACTCTTAGTCTTCTCTTTAGCATATCCTAATGACATTGGGGATATTAGCCCCACAGGGATACATGAAAGAGCAGGTATGTGGCAGGGTAAGGGTTAAGCTGGTAGTTTGCAGTGCATGCGGTGAGCAGGAAATTAGCGGCGCGAGGTAGGACTGTTGTGGGATAGGTGGCATCTGCTGATTGGTGCCATATTAGATAGCCACATGCTTTTCCAATTAGAGTGACCCCATTTCCAAACTGCCATTCAGGGACAATTATTTTCTTACTGATGTGCACAGTGTCATGCGCACACACACTTTTTTTCATACTATATATCTTTATTTGGCTTCATTAGGTTATAAACTGATCTTCTTAATATTACATTGTGTCAATGTGTCATCAAATTGTTTAACAGATTATAGAATTTATCATTATTATTTACAAAGTAAGGCGCGCACACACATACATAGTGTCACATACACACCACACACATCACATAGTGTCTCACACATCACACAGAGTCACATACAGTCTCACACACACATCACACAGAGTCACAGTCTCACACATCACAGTGTCACACAGACACATCCCACAGTGTCTCACACTTCACACATTGTCACATACAGGGTGTCACACACACATCACACAGTGTCACATGTCTCACACACAGTGTCACAGTCTCACACATCACACAGTGTCACATACACATAGTGTCACAGTCTCACACATCACAGTGTCACACACACATCCCACAGTGTCTCACACTTCACACATTGTCACATACAGGGTGTCACACACACACCACACAGTGTCTCACACATCACATCACACAGTGTCACGTCTCACATACACTGTCACAGTCTCACACATCACACAGTGTCACAGACACACACAGTGTCACAAACACACACAGTGTCCCAGTCTCACACACAGTGTCACAGTCTCACACATCACACAGTGTCACATACACACAGTGTCACAGTGTGCTCATTAAATTGTCCTTTACAAAGTGTGTAATGTTGGTGCCTATCCCTGACCCTGTCTTTGGACCAAATGTATATAAAATATCTAAATGCACAAACAAAAGGTCTAACATAAAGTAGATAGACCCCAGAAGATTTGTTGCGCAGGCCTCAAAAAGGCCTTGTTCAGCAGCTTTGGTAGTTTATGTACAATTCGAACATGAAATGGTGAGATCATTCATTGTCAATATTGTAATTGTTATGCTTCCTTGTTACAACAGTCCTGCTCAAGTCAAACATTTCACTCAGAAGTGCTCCTCCTTTCTTAACTATTTTCCTGAAGAAGTCGGATTTATATAGCTTGTCCTTGTCTTTAGAAGATTTTTCAGGATTACCCATCTAGCTAATTAGAAAGATGTTGCTTTTTATCACTGTAAGGTTTGGAGACTTATGTGCACAGATGGATAGTCCTCCAATATTGGCAAACCTGCCACAATAGATGCAAAGGTAAGTGTTTGAAGGTGGCTTTGAGAAGTTATAAAAATATGTGTTGATAATTATTTTACTCTTTGAAGTTTTTTGTGTTTATTCCAGCAAACAAATACCTGTACAGCAGAAACAACTTGTTTTGGTTTTTTTTGTAAGTGCAAGTCATTGATGCAAGATTGAAACCTTTCGGATAATAAATACTATTACCAGCAATGACAGGGAAGTAATATATATATACACAGATATATTTACAGTGTGAGAAAAGAGGGGGAAATTGTCAACTTTGGGGATTTTGTGGTTGGCAGTTGTGTGACCAACCAGCACTCCAACACAGATGCTATAGTTTTGACCACGTGCCAGGCATGGTGTCAGGATGGTGGATGCTACATGCAAATCCAACCACATTGACAGAGTTATGGAGAACAATGTGACCAAGTGGATACTATATCCCAACAGGTGATCACATCATGTTTATGATGATTGTGTTCTTTTTAATACATCCCTGGGGAAAGAGTTCTAAAAACAAGTGGCTTGTAAGTTCATGAATGATGTATTCTTTATATTTTTATGACATTTGACATCTGTATTCCTGATAAAAAAAAATGTTTACAATTATTTCAACTGTGCTTAAAGGTAAATAGGTTACTGTTCATTTAAGTAATTATATTACTAGGTTGGAGATGAGAATACCGTGGCTAACTTCAACCTTGCATTATCTTTAACCATCCAGTGGATCATGGGAGCAATGATGTAGCAAAAGCTTGACGTTATTGATAATGTAAGTAAAAGTATGTTTATTAACATTAGTCTTCAAACATGAAAAGCCGAATCTTTGTTGAAAGATCAAAGCTAGTATCCACCCTTTTTCCACCACACTTCTCAGTATTGGCAAACTGACAACGCTGGCTAAAGATTAAAGAAACATATGACAACCCCCTGCTACCCCTACAGATCCGTGTGTGAATAAAAATGGAATAAATTAGGGGTTACTTTAAACAATTCTTTTTGTGATTTAATTCTGGCATGCCTTCAGCTTGTAAAGTTTTGTACGCCTTTTAGGAAATCAATATGGCCAGGATCCAAACTTGGCTTGTGTAGGTCTATAGGAAGCTGCAATGTCATCAGCAGGCAACATTACAATATCCGAATGGAGGTTCTTGGCAGAGCTTTCGTTCTGTGAGGGTTCCAACTATCTATGTCTCACTGTGAATGGTAAAGTGATTGTGGATCCAACTAATATATTATACTGATTTTCAGATATTTTATGTCTCCGCATTACTTGGGGTTTTGGACATCAACTATCACCATCTTACTTGGGCCAATCATCAAAACAAAACTTGAATAAATGTATAATGATATTTCAAATTTAATACAAAGCTTAATGAAAGAACCACAAAACTTCTATAATAAAATCAACATTTTTACTAATCTCCTAGTATGATGTACTATAGGAGTGTACTGTAAATTTATTTTTACTAACCACCTAGTAACAGTTATATACCACTTCGACCCCTGTGCTATTGCTGTTCTATATTCCTGCTGAAGACTTTTTTTAAGATGCATATAATAGATAGCAACAGACAGCACGTAGGTGTTGTGATTTCATAAGTGAGAGGCAGTCGGATGTGATTTTTGAGTGAAACTAAGCACGTGCATACAGCACATCCAAAGCAATTAGATGCAAGATACATTCAATTGACTATTAGGTTCCTTAAAAGGAAGGTCTAGTTCCTAAAATGCAACTTCAAAATGTGAATGCATATTGAAGTACTTTATAGTGCTTTGAAATTAATATTATACAATTTGCATTAGTTAAAATAAGAACTGCTTACAGTTATATGAAGTTAAAACTTTCTAAGGTTTTGCAGCATAATGCCCCCTCTTCTTGGCTGGCAGTGCTGTATTTACTGCGAGGCATCCTAGGCGGATGCCTACAGCGGCAAATTTTGGGGGGCGGCAGCACTGAAAAAAAATAAATAAAAAAAATAAAAAAACCCGGCCCTTTAAAAAAAAAAAAGACCGCGCTTGCAGGCAGAGACTGAGGTGAGAGGGGATCGGAAGATGCCCCCTCACCATCGCTCTGCCTGCCAGGATGCACGGGGAGCCGAACAGGCAGCACAGAGAAACCTCCGTGCTGCCTGTTCGGCTCCCCGTGCAGTGTGACACGGACGCGCTGACGTCATACGCGCGCCTGGTCACGTGACCTGTCGGCACAATCACCAGGGAGCCGAACAGGCAGCATGGAGGGACCATGCTGCCTGCCACTAACCACCAGGGAAAGGTAAGTGCTGATGGGAGTCAGAGTGTGTGTGATGGGAGACAGTGTGTGTGAATGAGTGTGATGGGAGTCAGAGTGTGTGTGATGGGAGACAGTGTGTGTGACTGAGTGTGATGGGTGACAGAGTGTGTGTGATGGGAGACAGTGTGTGTGACTGAGTGTGATGGGAGTCAGAGTGTGTGTGATGGGAGACAGTGTGTGTGACTGAGTGTGATGGGAGTCAGAGTGTGTGTGATGGGAGACAGTGTGTGTGTGATGGGAGACAGTGTGTGTGACTGAGTGTGATGGGAGTCAGAGTGTGTGTGATGGAAGACAGTGTGTGTGATGGGAGTCAGTGTGTGTGACTGAGTGTGATGGGAGTAGGAGTGTGTGACTGAGTGTGATGGGAGTAGGAGTGTGTGACTGAGTGTGATGGGAGTAGGAGTGTGTGACTGAGTGTGATGGGAGTAGGAGTGTGTGTGTGTGTGATGGGAGTATGAGCTTGATGTGAGTCTGAATGTTATGTGTGATGTGGGGTCATGAAATGGAGGTGATAAGGCATGTCTTAGGTGTGTAACGTGGGTGTGCAGCTTGGGTAGGGGGGTGCCCGGATTTTGTCTGCCTAGGGCAGCACAAAATCAAGATACACCACTGGCTGTGAGGAAGCTTCTCTTTTGTCTTCACTCTACAAGAGGTCACTCTACAAGACCTTGACCAATTAGTTCCATGTCACAGTGCCCTACAATGTATTACAGAAAACATGCATTGTCAACTCCAAATGTGCAGTATAAGATCATTAAACCGACATTTCCTGCAGGAATCACATAATATCTGCTCAGTAAGACAGCTTCGTAAAACCTGTGTATAAAGTTTTAGGAGATACTGGGCGCAAAGAAAGCAAGTGTTGCACATGCAATATGCAAAGCCAAGGATGCAATCTAGACAGGAAGTGAGCAACAGATTACCCAGTTCACTAGAACTGCTGATGTTAGAGAGTACCAAGAAGTCCTCTAAAGAAAGCAATGAGACGAATTTCAGAATCATCTGAAACCTGTGCTCTCAACTAATGTTGCCGCCTTATCTGCACAAAAATAGTAGCCTTGCGATTGCCTCCATGAGTGTAAAAATTACTTGCAATTAAAATTCAGGCTTCAGACTTGGTGGCAACACTATTTTCAACTACAAATCTAATTTTCATCCTTTTTGTGAAAACTGTCATGCCATAAGTGACTTATAATACATTAATAAGTACTAATATATAAACTGTGACATTTTTACATTAATAAACCTATTCAAACTTTTCAGTTATTTTACCATTTAGTAGCAATTGCTGGACATTTAATGGCTGTCATCCTGACTCTTTGCATGAATTGGATCTCTGACTCTCCAACTCAAGCAACCTGCAGTCCCACCTCTACGTTACGTGTAGCACTGCCCTCAAATGTTGTATGGTGCCACCTCCTCTTGTGTAGACCTGCCGTCTCATAAGATCCCACAGTTCATACAAGACTCAAGACTGTGCACTTCGCACAGCTTATATACTGGTAACAAGGCTGCAAGGGGATCTTCTATAATGGGACATCTCCCTGTAGCCCTGTTACCAATATACAAGCTGTACAATGTGCACAGTCTTGTATTAACAGCAATCTGGCAAGAAAGTGGGGTACATGGGAGGATGTGGGGCTTTGGGGTGGAGCTACATGGAATTGAGATGTGGGGCTTAGGGGTGGAGCTACATGGAACTGAGATGTGGGACTGCAGGGTTCTGGGGAAGGAAAGTAGGAGTTGGGAAGCAAGATGGAAGCCATTACTTGTGCAGCAGTTGCCGCAAAATGGTAAAACAATGAAAATATTGTATAGGTTTGTATTTGTAAAAATGGCACAGCTTGTTTGTGTCCTGCCTAGAAATGTTCCTATGAACTGTATAGAACATAATAATTTTAAATGTATGAATAGAAAAAAATATATCAATTACCTGATATAACTAACAAATTATAATCACTCATTTTCTAGATGACACTGTTCTGACACAGGATGAAAAGGATAAAATAATGTTTTTTTTCCTGCTGTTTTTCTACCTTTGTGCTTTTATATTACTCACTAGAGTTCACTGCTCGTATCTCTCTCCTTTCATTCCTAAAAATACATAAGAGTTGAAGAGGTTTTGTTTTGCATCAACATAAATGATTGCTACCGAGACTAATTGATGTAATGGCAGGAATTACTTGGTAGAGACATGAGAACAAGGCAATTCAAGCCCTACAGTAATTTGTAACATGTACACTTTATATGGGAATTAAGCTCTAATTACAAAGCCAGCATTTACACAGTAGATAATTCCTCATGCTATTAGAAATTAATTTACTGGCTACTCTGTATCTAGGGATGTGCAGAGCCTCAGGGTGATTCAGTCTGCAGAGATTTCTCTGATAAAATATGTATAGATTATTATTATCTTTTTTATGATTCAGCACTCTGCAAAAGGAAGGAAAATATGCAAAGAGTAATACAAGCAGAGACTGTGCTTTATTCTTTTAATATAACATTTCTACTTGAAATGCCTACTCTTGATGCAATCTTTCAATTAGGCACAACTTATTTTTTGCTGCGAGTTGTCTTTTAATGTGAATTGGAGAGCAATTTGTGAGGGATGATAGAGGAGAAGGATTAAAATGGTGCACTGAATCTAAGCCTTGTTGGGCAAGATATCGTGCATCGCCTGCCAAAGACATTAGTTATTTTAATTTAAATTAAGCTGAACACCAGGCTAAGTGCCATGTCAAGAACTGTGAAAATCTACCTAGAGTGGCATCATTACAAAAGTGCACCATAGGAATGTCTCCATGACAGTAGGTACCACCAATATATTAATGTTGGTTGAACTTTTTTTTTAACAAATGTTTCTGCTCTTTATTAGCTTGGTGCCACTTGCCACCTTCCGATTACAGCACTCCAGATGTTGTAGACTACATCTAACATAATGCTCTTACAGCAGAAATGCTGGTTAAGGACCAAAAATGGGTCAAAAGCCAGAGGAGACAATATAAAGGAGAGTGTAGTGACTGAAGTCAAGGATAGGAGCAATAGAAGGGACAATACTAAGTACTACAGCTTCAAAACGAGCAAGCACTGAATGAACAGTGCCTGCTTGTTTTATAGTCTGCCCATTCCCTAACCCCTCCCACCACCTCCCAGGTAGACACCCCTATCTCTGGGAAGACTAGGGATGGAAGCAGGGCAGAGACCTACCTCCTACTCCCTCCTCCTTGCTTCCCTCCCAATGGGAGAGGACCACTGGACACTCCCCCTGCCTGTAGACTAGAACTTGCGCTCGCGAGACACGCCTTACTACAGGCCGGGGATGCGGCCTACATCTCGCTCGCGCGTCCCTGGGAGAGATGTGGAGGCGGTTGGACCAGGTGGGGGACCCCGGAAAGTAGCTGTGGTGGACTCGACAGCTATACTAATGAGGATATAAACAAGCCTTGCTGACTTTACATGTTAGATGGAACTGTACATTATTCTAAACAATTTTTATAAATTTCTCTAAATAAAAATAGGATAGGAACTGATCAAAAGTTACCTAGGTGAACAACAAAGCTTACAATAATAAATGCTGATTGGCAGTGACATATCCTTACAGGAGACTGTTATAGCAGATGCCAAAAAGCCAGGGACCAAACCTATTTAATTCTCGTAACAGACAGGCACACGGAGCCTGTGGTTTCTAAGTACTAACATTCTCTCTAATTGATATGAATGGTGGTTACTCCTTCTGTATACATCTTCCCATGAATCCATTAGCCACTCTTGTCATGAATCTCTTTAGGAAAAACTTCAAATGTTCTTAAAAAAATTAAAAGTTTCAGTGCCAGAACATGTCACTTCTTAATGTTTCTAGTTTGTGAAAACATATCCAATGATTGATATATGTAAAAGCCAACCTGAATCACATCCATACCCCTATTAATGGCCTGTTGTGACGCATTGGCCCTTGTGCTAGTGACTTGATGCACTGATTTTTGCTTATTCAAATCAGATGCAGCCTTTTATTGGTCATTAAATTAAATCCACTGAATTAAATAGAAAGTGATGAAGTACATATGACTTAAGTTGGTTTGGCAGCCACTAAGAAATGCTTTTAATCAGATTATTTTTTTATAGAAAATACAGCCAGCTCAGTAATGTATATTATACCAATCTCTTTAAATATGAAAAGATGCCATCTTCGTTTGATGCAAGTTACTCTAAAAATATAAGCCATATTAATCATAGCTTTTATTGTTTTATATTTATTCCTGCCAAATAATGGCTTATTTCACAGTACTGAGGGATATTATATTTTAGGAAAACCTGGCATTGACAGGGGTATTTAAAAAAGTGATATATTAATTATAGTTTTATTTTGTGGTGAAAAGGTGGGGTAAGAATAAGGGCTGTAGTTGTGACCAACCATAGACTCTGCACCTCATCCACCCTTTGCCACACTTTAAGTGGGACAGTGCCAATTCTTTGCAGTCCCAGTTTTCATTCTCTGGTGTGTCCCCTTCATCCTGGATTGTAGGCGGTGTGTTATGCTCTGCAGCCGTGCAGGCCCAAAATTGCACTGGTACAGGGTGCAGGAATATGACGTAATTTCTCACTGCCCTCAGTTAAATGTCACCATGGAACCAATACAACAATATTTACACATATTTTCTTTGTTACAATATCAAACCCAGGAAAAGATAAATAAAATTGTACAAATTCTGGGATTATGGCAAAATTATTGTATTTATAGAATGAAAGTGAATGAAGGGCTCACAGCTATTTTGTAATTGATGTCTCACCTGACAGAACATGCTATATTCTCACTTTATCATCTAGCAGAAAAGTATAACTGATGATTATCTTAAAGAAAAGATACGACAAATGTCACAACATGTATAGCATGCTAATCAACCTTCCAAGGTGCATATACCAAGAACTTTTCAAATGTCACAGCAAAAATGACTAGTCAACATGCCTGGAAGATTAGATAACACTTCTAGTTGTCCAACTACAGCCCTCTAGCTGGACTATAAAGTAGAAAATGAGAGACCAGCGGCAGTACCAGTTGAACACAGTCCTTATCGGCTCCTAAGGGGCAGGGCTGGACTGGGAACAAAAACCAGCCCTGGAAAAAATTGGTATACCTGCCCCATAGCATAACATTTTTAAACCTGCCCCATAGCATAATATAATACATATTTCTGTATTGTCTCTCTTTCTTTTCTGTCTCTCATTTCGGTAGCGTCTCTCTCTCTCGCATATCTGTAGCGTCTCTCTCTCTCACATATCTGTAGCGTCTCTCTCTCTCTCTTGCATATCAGTAGCGTCTCTCTCTCTCTCTCTTGCATATCTGTAGCGTCTCTCTCTCTCGCATATCTGTAGCGTCTCTCTCTCACATATCTGGAGCGTCTCTCTCTCTCGCATATCTGGAGCGTCTCTCTCTCTCTCGCCTTTCTGGAGCGTCTCTCTCTCTCTCGCATTTATGTAGCGTCTCTCTCACATTTCTGTAGCCTGTCTCTCTCTCTCGCATGTCTGTAGCGTCTCTCTCTGTCCTTTCTGTAGCGTCTCTTTCTGTCCTTTCTGTAGCGTCTCTCTCTCTGTCCTTTCTGTAGCGTCTCTCTCTCTGTCCTTTCTGTAGCGTCTCTCTCTCTGTCCTTTCTGTAGCGTCTCTCTCTCTGTCCTTTCTGTAGGGTCTCTCTCTCTCTCCTTTCTGTAGAGTCTCTCTCTCTGTCCTTTCTGTAGCGTCTCTCTCTCTGTCCTTTCTGTAGCGTCTCTCTCTCTCTGTCCTTTCTGTAGTGTCTCTCTGCCCCCCTTCCCCCTGTAGTGTCTCTCTTCCCTCCCTTCCCCCTGTAGTGTCTTTCTACCACCTTCCCCCTGAAGTGTCTTTCTCCCCCCCCCCCCGTAGTGTCTTTCTCCCCCCCTTCCCCCTGTAGTGTCTTTCTCCCCCTGTAGTGTCTTTCTTACCCCCCCTTCCTCCTGTAGTGTCTTTCTCCCTCCTCTTCCCCCTGTAGTGTCTCCCCCTTCCTCCTGTAGTGTCTTTCTCCCCCCACCTTCCCTCTGTAGTGTCTCCCCCATCCCCCCTGTAGTGTATGTCACCAACTCCCGTTCTCCCTGTAGTGTCTTTCACCCCCTCCCCTTCCCCCTGTGGTGTCTTTTACACCCTCCTCTTCCCCCTGTAGTGTATACCTCTCACTCACCTTGCTTCCTCCGCTCCCAATCCCGCTGCCGGAACTGCTGCTGCAACATCCGGAGACAGCAAGCGAAAGTCTTAAAACAGCGGCCGCCAAACCTCTTAAAACGGCCGCCGAACTTCCTAAAGTGGCCCACCACCACTTTAAGCAATTCGCCGGCTGTCGCCTCTTTAAGAAATTCGCCTGCTGCCGCCGGTTGTTGCAGCAGCCGAATTTATTAAAGTGGCGGCCGCCGCAGAGTCACTGTAACCTGGAAAGACGGCTCCGAGGCAGGCGGCCCACCAGGATTTTTCCCGGTATCCCGGTGGGCCAGTCCGGCTCTGCTAAGGGGTCTCATATAGACAGGACAAACCACACATAGAATAGGGAAGGAAACACATAGCATGATACTGCATACACTAATTGATATAAAAGTAAAATGTACAAAAGAGATCAGATCTATTTGCAAAAAACTCATAAATAATACAAGGTGTGGTTTTACCCATCCCAAACTCCTGGCTTCCAAGATGTTAGTCATTGGGAGACATAGGCTGATGCTCTTCCAATGGTTGGAATACAGGAGATGTGTCAGAATCGGTAGCCTTCAACAATCTAGCTGTGCGAAATATGAGGAGTACTCCTTGTGTAGGTGTTTTGTTCTAGGAGTGTAAGCCCTCTGAGGAAGTTTCAAAATGATACACGTAGGGAAACACAGAACTACTTCTGTCACCAATTGTTTTTAACCTGTTCTGTTGGTGGGTATCATCCAGACTGTTAGATAATCGAATAGTCAAGGAAATAGCTAAATGAAGTTATCATCATGGGGAACTTTAATATTCCTGATTTGAACTGGAATACCAAAGAAGTTGCCAGGGTACTCTAAATTCGCTACTGGGATAATCTCTAAAACATTTAGTTGAGTAGCCAACTCGTAAGGAGGTCATGCTAGAATAGAGATTCAATATCAGTGATTACTGTAGGTGAAAGTTTGTGATCACCACTTGGTGTGATTTAATGAAAGAAGAGTCACACCACACAAAAACAAGGTTTACATTTTTAGAAAAACCACCTGTGGAAAACAAGAAAATGTGTAAAGGAGTCATTATTAGACTGGAGCAGATTAAATAGAGTCCAGGAGGATTGGGATTATTTAAAAATGCCATTACTGAAGGCAACAGAAAATAGCATTAGGCTTGTCAGTAAGAGCAAAAAAATGAAGAAACCACTGTGGTACTCTGTCGAAGTGGCCAAAGTAGTAAATAAATAAAAAAAATATAGCATTTAGTAATTATAAAAAAAACAGAGTGAGGATCTATATTAGACAGAAAGAGGTAAAGCAAGTTATGTGAACTTTGAAAGCACACGCAGAGAAGAAAATCTCGTCAGTAAAAAAAAACCGGGGGGGCAATTTTTTTTTTTACATAAATGAAAAAAGTAGGTTTAGTTAGATTAAAACAAAGGTCTAGTTAGATTAATGTGTGTTTTTTTTTCAGTTCAATTATTAGTTCTTCATAGTTTATGTTTTAGAGACTAATTATGTGTAAGTCCCTTATGATTCCGAGACATGTTAGCTGGTTAGGGGGACATTTCCAGAGACAAATTAGATCTGGAGCTAAAGTTATCACAAACACATAACTTTTATTCTAGTAGTAGTTAGGGACATGTTTTCTAAAAATAGTGATTCACGTCACCCTTAGCTTTACTGTATTTGAACTTGCAGGAAGCTGTATTATTTACAATATAAATATTTGCTTAAAGATTGGATTGTTTGCCCACAAAAAAAAAGAAAGAAAGATTTGCATTGGACATACAGTAATAAATATGTTTATTTTAAAGCACTAGCTATATGTTTAAAATCAAGATTAATTTCGTTTAAAGGTTTGGAACAAAATGTTTTTAATATCCGTGAACTAAACACAGAGAACAGCAAGGATTATGTATCTAGGACTGAGTTCTTGTATTTTGACAAGTCTTTTAAAATGTTACTAAATGCAGGCCAAATGAAATCCCAACAATAGTCCATTCCAAAAACATCAAGGATATTTGCTGGAAATACTTTTGGGGAATATTTATGAAAGGACAGGCTATGTAATTTAATTTTTTTTTTAGCAGTTAATCACTTAAATGCTAAAAACAAGTGGCAGGGTTATAGGGAAGTTAATTTAACCCATGTTCAGATACTTATTTTAGCATTTAGTTGAGGCTTCTGTAATGCAGCATAAGAGACGGACCAATAAAGTTGAATTATAAAGGCAGATATAGACATTGGTGTATTTTGGTTTTGTGCTGCCCTAGGCAGACTAAATTCAGGCACCACCTCCACCCTCATTTCAGAACCTACACCAGCATCCCAGGACATGCCCCATCACACATTGCACATCTAGGACTTACCCCTGCATCCCAGGACATGCCCCATCACACATTGCACATCCAGGACTTACCCCTGCATCCCAGGACATGCCCCATCAGCCACATTGCACATCCAGGACTTTACCCTGCACTCCAATACATGCCCCATCATCCACATTGCACATCTAGGATTTACCCCTGCACCCCAATACATTTCCATCACCTATTGCACATCCAGGAAAGCTGCTCTGTGGTGTCTAGTGGAGGCAGTTGGATGTCTGGGCAGCAGCACAGACAATCTCATGGTGCTTCTCGGGCTGCCTGCGCTTTTATGAAGTTTAAGTACGGCGGGTGAGAACAAGCATGGGGAGACTACATCTTCCATAAATTTCCATAAGCCACTTGCCATCCTTGTTCCGTGCCCATGTTGTAGTCCAATAACAGCTGGAAAATAAACAAAAAACAGGGAGCTGCCAGCCAAATGTCTCCCAACCCCTGTAAAATATACTATGATAAATGTGGATGGGAGCTGGGCAAATGAAAACCAGTCAATAGTATAGCTGGGAAGGTAGGATTCGGATTGGCTAACAAAGTCAATCCAATCAGAAGCCTCCTATTCATTTTGAAATATCAGCCCATCCGAACTATGATTTTGATTAGGATTTACTTATTTATTTTATGGGGAATGGAGGTACTTGGCCACCCTCCGGAACCCTGGGGGGAGGGATTATTTTTTTTTGCCATGGTTATTATTGGGAGGGTTCATGTCTACTTGCCCTGGCCCCATGTTTATAAGGCGGTGGGTGGGAGCCATTTGGGAGGCTCCAAGAACCATTTATGGTATGGGTCAGGGCAAGCAGCACTTGCTCCCCCTTGCATATTATATAGGGGGCTGAGAGCCATTTGAGCAGCACCCTGCTACATTTATCATGGGGAGACTGGCAAGTGGCCCTGGTCCCCACATGGATAATATATAGAGGCTGTTAGCCATTTTAAATTTAGTCTGCTGGCCCCAGGGGATGCTATTTTTTTTATTTTTTTTATTATGTACTTCATTGGTAAGGCCAAATTATAGAATTGAAAAACATTCAACTGAATAGGAGAACTTTTCCAATCTGCGACTTTGGCCTTAGGTTTGAAATTCCTTTTTTTTTTTTATATATATATATATTTTTTATTTTTAACAAATATATGATTGGTGTAGTTACAAAGTGAGCAAGTACAATGACATCTGTAAAGGGCAATAAAGACAAAAAAATTACAGACTTATGTAGTGATGTGAGTCGAAGAAAAAGATAAGATCATATCTCGCGAAGACGGTAGATTGGAAAGCAGTTTATCTGATGAAGGGTTGATTCAAGATTCATCAGTTCATCGTCCATAATGGCAAAGAAAGGTGATTGTTCTCCATATCATTTTCCTGTTCGGAATGACCTTTCATGTCTATACATGGTTGTGGAACCACTGTGTGGGGTCCAAACCCATTACATTACATATCTTAAAGATCCAAAATCAAAGAATACATGGAAGATCATAACAGTGAGTCGCGATTTAGAGAACACTTGTTTCACGTCCTAAACAGTTAACCGGACGCCTGTGGCCTCCTCATATTCGGACATAGTTAGAATGTAATTTACTTAACAGATGTATTCAAAGTAATATCTAGAAGTTTTTCAGTAAAGAATCACCAATTCATCTATAAATAACATACAGGTAAGTATTAAAGAAAAATAAATAGGGGAACAAAGGGAGAAACATATGAAAAATAATTGCTGAGTGTCATTTGATAATGATGTTACCTCTATAGTAGGGATGCTAGAGGATTTCGAGGTAATCCAACTCTGATGGTAAAACGCTCCTATGTCCTCATTCTTTAATCACACATCTGACCTCTCTCGAACCTGGGATGTTTCCTGGGCGTTCTATACAGGTCGTGTCTATGTTTTTGGTGGGAGGCACGCTTTATATTCATCTGATAACATGTATTCCAGCCAAACTGACCATCTCAGTTCATGCACAAGACCTTTTCCTTTGGCAATTTGCGATAAATTCTCCGGATCCTGTCCACCGACTCCACCCATTCAGCAAATGAGGGGGGTCTGGTTTGTCTCCAATGCAGTGGTATAAGGGCTTTTGCCGCATTTAAAAAATGAATTGTGAGCGATCGTTTATATTTACCTATCGAATGGGGAGTGTGATGAAGTAACACGCGTTCTAGGGTAGCAATGAAGTCTGGGTCGTCTATGGCTCTAATTGTTCTAATTATAGTTTCCCAAAATTCCTTCAATAGGTGGCACGACCACCAAATGTGTCGGTGTGTGCCTCTCGCTATGTTACATCTCCAACATTTAGGGGAAATGGTAGGGAAAATATGGTGGAGATCTGCTGGGGTTTTGTACCATCTTGTCAAAAGCTTGTAAGCTTGTAAGCTCTTGGCTCCTGGCCGAGATGGAACATTTTTGTGTAGCTATGAAAATTTTTGTCCATTGGTCTTCCGTAAGAGAAATATTAAGGTCCTTCTCCCAGAGTCTAGTGAAATATGGGCAGGATTGTGTATGCGCATCCATTAATGTTTGGTATGTAGTGGATATAAGTTTGGAAGTTTGGAAAGGTGGGACGCATAACCTTTCAAATTTCGTAGGACCATCTGGGAATGGGCCCTGTTTACTAAGGGATTGTATGTAATGTGCAATCTGTTGATGGGTAAACTTAACAATCGGGGTAATGTTGGTCTGTACATCCATGTCAGCCAATTTTTGTATCTCGTTGCCTCTAAGAATATGGCCCAACCTTGGGAATTTAATATCAGGGTTGAATAAACGATGCATGGTATGGTAGTGTAGTCCTGGAGGGAAGTCATGGTTGTGTGTCAAGGGTAATAAAAGTGACGGTGAGTGTGATATCTTGCGGTCGTGTCTAAGGCTATTCCATACTTGGAGTGTGGTGGGTATGGTAGGGTGATCAGGTGCCGTACACCAACAGTGTGATTTAGGGAGCCAAACCACAACGGGTACAGGGCCTGATAGACTATGTTGTTCAATAGGTATCCAAGGTTTGGGTGCTGGTCTAGACCATTCCATGATCCTGGTTAAATGTATGGCTTTATGGTATTTTAATAAATCGGGGAGGCTCATTCCTCCTTTAGATCGTGGCCGGGTAAGTATATTGTAAGCCAGTCTAGGCCGTGTGTTATTCCAAATTAAGTTGATAAACATGGATCTCATTTTAGAGAACCATGCCCTAAGGGATATGTATAGGAAGTGTTTGCAATATGTACATAATTCGAGGCAGGATGTTCATTTTCAGGATGCTTACCCTACCAAACCAGGAGAACGTTTTCGTAGTCCAAGTTTTCAGGTCATGCTGAATAGTTGTAAGTTGGGGGTAAATATTTTTGTGATAAAGGTCTCGTAAATTGGGGGTTAAAGTAACACCTAGGTATTTAATACTGTTAGTATTGGTACAAGTATATGAACTAGCAGATTGGAGGATGCTATTTTTCTTTAACTTTTTTTATAAGTTTGTAATATATTTTATTTTAAACCTCCAGTTTTTTTAAATTGACAATTTTGGGCTGAAATTAGTTATACTGAGTAGCCCCTTTATAGTTTTCTGCCAACTCTTAAAAGTGCGGTTTGTTTGTTTTTAACCTACTTTAAATTGTATAAATATACATTTGCAATTAATTCCTTAAAGTGAGTTGAGACAAAATGAATATATGACTATAAAACAGAATCTTTTAACAAATAGATGAAGCTTTAAATGCATAGTTATTTATAGACATTAGGAGAGATACTAAAAATTGGAAATGATATCATTTTATTTAACCAAGTTACGAAGTGAAGCCATGATTACCTGTTTGAAGTGATGTATACACAAAAACCAGACTCTAACGCTAATATTGATTCACTTATAACATTAGTTTTACAGCATTAATAAATCTTTCTGAAGTTTATTGTCTGTGATCAAAGTTGAAAGATAAGAACAGGACTTTATCTTTCCTTTGGATTAAATAAAGCATTTGCTGTCAAACATGTGATAATAGATTCTATTACCATAGCTAGTAATTAACAGAGAGCACCAAAAAAAAGACTTAATTTCAGAATAAAGAACGTCACTTGAAAAATGACCATTTTTAAATTTAGCGACCTACTTATTTTTGTTGTTAGTTCTAGATGGACAGTAAATATCTTTGCCAACTGATCTTTGACGTGTCACAATCGTTTACGTTTTTATAAATTACTATGCTCCTGAGGAGATTTACTAAGGAGCACCTTGATAATTCTGGCTTGCTTTACAACTGATAAAACCATATGACTTTAAAGCAACCATACGTCTTAATTTAACCAACCTCTAATTTAAATAACTTCCACTGTGATTGGCTGAATACCATGTTTATTAGCAGAAAATCCCACAGGAAGAATAATTTGTATTCTATACATTTCTTGCTTCACTAACGCGCCTCAAACACAAAGCATATTGCTGTGGTAACACACATGAAAATATAAGTGACTTATAACATCTATATTGTTCTTTTTTTTTAGTCATTTTAATTTTATTAGCCAATGATATGCCGTTTGAACAATTTTCCACTGACATATTATTTTTCCAGTTGGGCAAAAATATAAAATCGTATTCAAAACAACTAGCAAATATCTAGATGTAGAATTCATGCTGCTTGGTTAAAGACTAAATAAACATTTGTTCTTTCACTGTTAGTGAGGCCTATTCTGGGATATGTTCTACTTAGTATTCTGCATTTGCACTCCTGTTTTTCACTGGTCATCTACACAAGCTTTATAAGCCGTCAGTGCTTGTCTTACACATTGCCAACAAATGTTTGTGCATCAAGGCTGAAAACAATCCAAACTTTGACTTTAAATAAAAACATTTGACCAAACGGGTATCTGCTAGTTTATCTGTATGTATTAGAATGCAGTAATAGTGGTCTTGGGAAAAAAATGTAAATAAATAAGGTTACAAATGGAAATAAACAGTTGTACTTTAAGTGGAAATGTTTTCATTGGAGCCGTATTGTTTCAAATGTAGACGTTTATTGTAAATAATCTGACAGTCATATTTGTTGTTGTAATTGAACTGCTCACATCAAAAGATGCTTGAATTAAATGTTTCTATTTTCCTAGGAAAGCATCATAAATACTAAAGGCATTTGTCATGAAAGAGGGAATTCAAATGTAATTGCAAAGTGAAGGCCAAACTAGCCGAATTTTCCAATTGTTCCAACTCGACCATACGTTTGAAATTCCCTTCTCAATTCCCTCTCTAATTAATAAAGTCCTAAAGTTACAACATCCCAGTATTATTCCTCAGTTAACCATTTTTAAGAGACAGAATGATTCACAGCTAGTCTGGCAAGACTGATGGGCTGAGGTTCATGGGAGTTGCTGTGGTACATATTTAAGGACCCTTGAGCTACATTTGACATCATCTTATCCTATTTAAAATGTGATGAGCACTATATATTATTATCTGAAGATTTGTTTTGTCTGACAGTTTTCCAGTGGGAAGATCATAGGGCCATACACAGGCACGAAGAATTACAACATTGGGCATATAGCCCATAATGTTACAAGATGGCACTTGGTCTCGTAGGATACCAGGATACTGTATGTCTCTCTCCTCTCCCCACCCCCTATGTCTGTTATCCCCCCTCCCCCCCCCCCCCCAATCTGTTATCTCTCCACCCTCCAAAAATCTGTTATCTCTCCTCCTCCCCCATATCTGTTATCTCTCCTATCTCTCCTCCCCCAAATCAGTTATCTCTCCTCCTCCCCCATATCTGTTATCTCTCCTCCTCCCCTATATCTGTTATCTCTCCTATCTGTCCTCCCCCAAATCAGTTATCTCTCCTCCTCCCCATATCTGTTATCTCTCCTCCTCCCCCATATCTGTTTTCTCTCCTTTCCCCCAAATCTGTTATCTCTCCTCCTCCCCCATATAAGTTATCACTCCTCCCCCCAAACCAGTTATCTCTCCTCCTCCCCCATATCAGTTATCTCACCTCCCCCTCCTCCCAAATATCTATTATCTTCCGTTATTATTATCTTCCATTTTTACCTAAAGTTGTGTGCTTCGCTGGGGAGCAGTGGGCAGCATAAGCCCTGTCTGTTAAACACACAGAAAGCTCAGACCGTGCTGCTTGTATTTCCGATGCCCTGACCCATCACTATATGCAGAGAGTGCAAGCAGCACTGACTGAGCTCTGTGTGTGTTTAACAGTCAGAGCTTATGCTGCCCGCTGCTTCATTGGGTGGGGGCAAACCTTTAACCTCGGCATACTTTGCGGTCCGCTCCCAACTCCCCATGGATCCGCCACTGTGACCGAGCAGAGGGCTGATGAAGATAGATCTTCTGATCTCCTAAGCCACCGCCCCTTCCACCGAACTTTTTTTATTTAAAATGATGGATGCCTCTTCTCGCACACCCTGGGTGTTGCACCCTGTGAACTTGCACAAGTCCACACCCCAAAGGCCGGCCCTGGTTATAGAGTTAAACTATAGTTTTGCTTAAAAAACTTCATTAAAGAGCTACAGCATTGCCACTATTTAGTTTTGTGTCTATTCATTTCAATACATTTGCCCATGCACCACAAATGCATTTTTGCTTGTCCATGTGCAGGGTTTTTTGAGTGTAAAAGAGCACCACGGTGTGTGTGTGTGTGTGTGTGTAAGGTAGCACAGTGACCATTTAGATCAATCCATACATTTGCAATAAATCTGGATGTTGCTATAAGACTCTTCTATGTATAAAACACCTATATTAATATCCTCATGGTATCACATAATAGCTAGACAAATTAAGTATTAAACAAATGATTAAAGAGCCACTCGCCTGCCGTTACATTGTGTACCTCCTGCCATGGGTACCGATTGCCTGCTCTGTCTATTGGATCCAAATGGATGAAGCTGAAGGAGCTGAGGAGTCAATCACTTTAGATTTCACTGAAGCAGAATGCCATTACAGGAAATGCAATTTACTAAGTAGAGCATTTAATTATAGGAACCAATAAGAAGGATGGTGAGACTACAGCACAGTACATTTGGCATTCCCCTGTGCTTATACTTTACATCATTCACTGACGTCTGTTACTCTGTGTGCTGTAAGCCCATGGCTTGCATGCATTTAAAAGGCCCTGTAGCCAAAAAAAAATGGTTGGAATTCAGCATTTCAGCGGCTACATTTATTTTAGTTAGGAATCTGTTTACATTGAGCGCACGATGCCTCAGCTGCTTGAGCAATCCATTTGTTCAATACTCGGCCTTCTGGTACCATTGTTTGTACAGGCCACACTGCTAATGGCAAGGGACGGCTTTACTAGCAAAAGGCGTCAAGCCCAAACAGAAAACAGTCAAACGATACAGTGAAACAATGTTTATCTTCAACATGCAGCTTTCCAGTAAAACCGAGATCTTTAGCCTAGCTACTAATACAGCACTATAAATAACTAATTGTAAGGTTTTTTTTAAAAGGCAAACTTAGTAGTAAGGCATTTTTTAAAGGATGTGAAAGTGAGGCTATTATGCTCCTAAAATTAGGAATTCTTTTATTACATGAAGTTACTTTGATAGGTGCTAACTGCAAAGAAATCAAATTACAATAAATTTGTAATTCATTCTCAGTGGGGGTGCATTTATAAAAGTCCTTTACAGGATGTGCATGCTTACCTACAGGGCCGCCACCAGGAATTTAAGCCCCTCAATATGCCAGGAATTTGCCCCTCATTATGCCAGGAATTTGCCAGGATTTTTCCCCTCAATATGCCAGGAATTTGCCAATTAATATGCCAGGATTTAGCCACTCAATATGCCATTTGTTTGCCAATTAATATGCAAGGATTTTGCCCCTCAATATGCCAGGATTTAGCCACTTAATATACCAGGATTTTGCCCCTCAGTATGCTCGTTATGTACCACCCTCCCCCCCCCCCCCCCCCTTCCCTAGTACTTACCTCCTTGCTGCTGTCTACCGGTGCTCTGCTCTGCAGGTCCGCGGCTGTGAGGGAAGCATTGTGCGCTCCCCCCCCCCCCCCCCCCCCCCCCCGCCCCCAGCCGCAAGGATTCAATAAAGCTTGTTAAAAAAAAAATGCGACCAGAGTAACTCCGGTTGCATTTTTTTTTAACAAACTTTATTGAAGCCGCGCAGCTGGAGGGGAGCGCATAACGCTTCCCTCACAGCCGCAGACCGGCTTAACAGAGAATTTTTTTTCCCTGGCATTACCTGGGCCCACCGAGCCCCCTGGACCCACCGGGCCCAGGTCGCCAGTATTGCCCGTCACCCCCTTATGGCGGGCCTGCTTCCCTATGGAGAGGTATGGGGAACCTCTATGCATGTGATGGGCAAGTGCAGCTCTGACCATTTTATATGAATGTTGCAGGCTCCAGTAATACAAGAAAGTATGCATGCTTTATGTATCATGTATCATATTTCCAGAAATAAAACTTGCTTGAAGTAAACCTTTTATTGGAAATTCTGCTAAATATGGAAAAATTATTAATCTCTTCTCAAAATATCTGTTTAATCCAAATTAACTGATTCTTATCATTGTCAACTGTTATTCTCTAGCTGCATTCTCTGGTCAGAACTGATTTGATTGTGGATCCTTGTAGTACTCAGCCTTTTTGGTTCTGATGCAGTCTGCTTCTTCAGCATCACCATTAACAGCATCCTTCTTCAGGAGTTCTCAAGGACCTTTGTGTTTTGATCAGAGGTATCTTTGGTTGTAAGTCCAGTGTTCTCCATCCTGGGGGATGCGTGTCAGTCCTCTGGGCCATCCCTGCCTGTCCTTTTTCTCTCCTCCTGATCTAGTGAGACATTTTCTACAGTCTGACCACAGCTTGTTCAGTGTGATACCATATTATTCTTGTTCCAAAACTTAGTTTCTTTGATGAAGCTGCTGATGACAGCAACCTGGTACTTGTTAGTACAAATTTAATCCATGGTAAAACCTGGACTATATCTGCTTCTAACTGTCAGGATCCATATTCTTGTTTACAGTATAGTCTTGAATCATAGCCAGTATCTTTACCTAATCAGTGTTGTTTAGGACAGAGGTCACAACTGTCACCTACACTCATCACTTACACAACCTAGATAGTGAACATATAAATGTATATATCAAGCAAGTACAGAACAATATTAAAAAATAGGTACCGCCAAATATCTTACAAGTGCACGTTTGAATCGTTAAACAGATCTCATTAAACTTGTTTCAGCAGACTTAAGATGCAAGTCAAAGGGCAATCATAATACATATTATTTCTAAAAATAACATTTTGTTTTGTACTATAATATAAGAAAATCTTCATAAATCCCATATCATCCTTTTTGCACCGGTTTCTGTATGGAAGTCATTTTTAGCCTGTATATTTAACACTGCAGACTGATGATGAATGGGATTTCGTTCTTTTTAAAATTATAGGTTCCTGACTTGCATATTTTGTAATTATAATCATCAAAAGACAATCAGCAGACAGCATAATCACACCTGTATATTCTCAACTCCCAAATTCCATCATTCTCAGCATCACCTTGATTGAGATATATTGGTATTACAACAGTCATTAAAAATAAATCCCCAAAAAACAGTTTACTTGTTCACTAATGTTACATACTGTAAAGTTAACAATGTTCATGGAACTTAATACAGCTTTACATGAAATAGAAAATATACAAGTTCAAAAAGTTGTTGCAGGCAGGGCCGGCCTTAGGGGTGTGCGACCTGTGCGAGCGCACAGGGCGCAACACCCCAGGGGGCGCCTGCCCGGCCGGTATAAAGAAAAAAAAAAAAGTGTAAAAAAAAAAAAAAAAGCCGGTAGAGGCACTGGCTGGGGGAGATCAAAAGATCCCCCCTCACCAGCCCTCTGCTCGGCATGCTGTGCTGGGTCCGGGGAGGGGGCGGAGCTAACCGGCACAGCGGTGTAGCTCCGCCCCCACCCCGGGAAGCAGAGCAGCATTAAGCATGGGGAGCCGAGCAGCACTTTGTCTTGCTGCCCGGGGCTCCCCGTAATGCAGACTCTGCTCTGCTTCCCGGGGTGGGGGCGGAGCTACACCGCTGTGCCGGTTAGCTCCGCCCCCTCCCTGGATCCACCTTTTCAGGCAAAGGTAAGGGGGGGGGGAGAGAGAGAGAGACAGAACAGGGGTTAGGGGGGAGAGAGACAGACAGAACAGGGGGAGGGGAGAGAGAGACAGACAGAACAGGGGGAGGGGAGAGAGAGACAGACAGAACAGGGGGAGGGGAGAGAGAGACATACAGAACAGGGGTTAGGGGGGAGAGAGACAGACAGAACAGGGGGAGGGGAGAGAGAGACAGACAGAACAGGGGGAGGGGAGAGAGAGACATACAGAACAGGGGTTAGGGGGGAGAGAGACAGACAGAACAGGGGGAGGGGAGAGAGAGACAGACAGAACAGGGGGAGGGGAGAGAGAGACATACAGAACAGGGGTTAGGGGGGAGAGAGACAGACAGAACAGGGGGAGGGGAGAGAGAGACAGACAGAACAGGGGTTAGGGGGGAGAGAGACAGACAGAACAGGGGTTAGGGGGGAGAGAGACAGACAGAACAGGGGTTAGGGGGGAGAGAGACAGACAGAACAGGGGTTAGGGGGGAGAGAGACAGACAGAACAGGGGGAGGGGCGAGAGAGACAGACAGAACAGGGGTTAGGGGGGAGAGACAGAACAGGGGGAGGGGAGAGAGAGACAGACAGAACAGGGGCAGGCGGGAGAGAGACAGACAGAACAGGGGGAGGGGGGAGAGAGAAAGACAGAACAGGGGCAGGCGGGAGAGATAGAACAGGGGTTAGGGGGGAGAGAGACAGACAGAACAGGGGGAGGGGGAGAGAGACAGACAGAACAGGGGTTCGGGGGTTCGGGGGGAGAGAGAGAACAGGGCTAGAGAGAGAGAACAGGGGAGGGGTGGGAGAGAGACAGACAGAAAAGGGGCAGGGGGTAGAGACAGAACTGGGGGAGAGAGAGACAGAACAGGGGACGGGGGAGAGAGACAGAACAGGGGACGGGGGAGAGAGACAGAACAGGGGACGGGGGAGAGAGACAGAACAGAGGACGGGGGGGAGAGAGACAGAACGGGACGGGGGGGAGAGAGACAGAACAGGGGACGGGGGGAGAGAGACAGAATAGGGGACGGGGGGAAAGAGACAGAACAGAGGGAGAGAGAGAGAGACAGACATGGCAAGGAAGAGGAAAGGGACAAACATGGGAAGGGAGAGAGACACAAAGATAGGGGGGTGAAAGAGACGGGGGGGGCGCCACGGGGGAAGCCCGCACAGGGCGCCGGAACACTTAAGGCCGGCCCTGGTTGCAGGACATATCTGTTCCATGAGACTCATCGTTTTTTCTGCAAATATTAGAGCATGCACACTTTATAGTTTAAGAAGGGATTCTTAATATAACAATAGGGCTACCAGTGGTCATGTAGCATGTGGTTGCAGGGGTGGGCCCGGTTGCAGTGAGCCCTGCGACCTCTATTGTTACGCCCGTGTGTCACAGGGCTCATTCAGTAAACCCATGATGTATTGTCAAGTAGCCAAGCAAGTTATCTGGCAGCATTTCTAAGAAAAAACACAACACAGATCACTGAAAAGCATAGCAATGAGACAGATCATGATCTCCCTTACTGATCACTGTAAAAACAAAAAAGCCAAACAAAAAACAATGTCTCTATAATCAATCCTTGTATGTCTAAACTTATATCACCAGTTAATTGTATATTATGTTTGCCTATCACAGACAACCACAAAATATGCTGGTGATTTTTAAATAAACTAATCATTTTTGTGTCTTTCTTTTTTTCCAAATCCAACCCTTCAAAAAAAAATCCCAAAACAAATGGTTTTGTGTTATGTTGACTATTATGTTGTAAGGCATTGTATTATCCATACCAGTGTAATATAAACTTTTACCAAGCTAAAAGCAGTGAAGTGGGTGGCCTCCTCTCCTGGAGCAGTATGTGACATATCGCATGTGCTGCAATTCCTGTCACCAAACGAAGGGGTTGTCTCTTCTTCTCACCTTCTTGAAGGATGTTTACATAAGGCTTATTCAGTTAAATGACACAAAGCAAAACATTCTTACACTGTAATGGTGAACACCATATGGTGGGAGGGACAAGTTTCTGACTTGAGTTACCTCTAATATCTTGAAAAAAGAACTAAAAATAAAACTTGAAGCCAAGCGCTACTGGTTTACAGAAAGAAAAACAAAACTCTAAAAATATTTTATAGTATTTAATTACAGTTTGAAAAGAGTTGCATAAGAAAAACATTAAAATCACACTCTATCCAGCACACTAGACCCCAGTTTTACATGACCCTTTTCATCCTTTTCCCCCAACTAACCCTCCCCTCCCCTTGTCATTACAAGACCATCTCGTGTGTAATGGCCTTTACTAGCCGGCACATTCAGAATGCCCCCTGCTGTACAACATCCTTTGCCTCTTGCCGTCAATTTTACACTATATTTCGACCTGTTCCAAGGGATACAATAAGCTTATGATTAGATTTAGATCCTTAAATTTATATACATATAAAAAGGCAAAAATTGTCTCTCTCGCTGATCTAATGAAAAATAGACTAACATACAAGGCCTTAGTTTATACAAATGTTTGTTTGTTTTAAATCAGCAATCCAAAAGAGAAATATCAGACGTACAAAACCACACAATATATCATATAGTCTGCAGAACAAAGACTACAATATATATACAGAACCCAGATTAAAAAGGAGAGGAGTGTATTCAAAATCGGTATACAAGAGAAATATTTATTACACTCGCATCACAGCACTGCAAGAGGCCAGCTCTCTTGCAAGATAGGCTCAGGTGTGCACAGTTGGCAATGGCAATGTGCTGGCTAATAGGGTCAAACGATCAGTCTGCTCCAAAATGGTTGAACTCAGTAGTCACTTGTAGAATTATTGAGAAGATACATGTTTTTGGGAACCTCCGCAAACACCCAAGGTAAAAATCTGCATTTATTTTTATACTTTTATATGCCGATTTTTATCAGAGTGGACGTTTGTTTTTAAATCAGTGTGCAAGAGCAGTATAGGGAAGTAAATGTGTTTGTTTAATCCTTTAATTTTCTCCAATACACCGGCCATCCAAACCTATCCTGATGCCATGTGTTCTGTCAATGCAGTAAACACTCAGCAAGTCTGCATGTGTGTGCCTGAACAGACACTTAAAACACATCCTATGACAGCTGGTTTCAACACTGAGTCCATGTGGCATCTTTCTGTGCAAATGACAAGAATGCCTGTCAGATAGGCTCAGGTGCAGAGGTCAAAAAATGGAGAAGATACAGAGACTTTGGGGGACATGTATAAAAACTCCTGCACTGCAAAGTGTCTGGAGTTTTATATATAAAAAAAGCACAATTGCTGTTTGATATGTATAACGGCAACTGTTATATATATATATATATATATATATAACACTTTGCAGTGAAGGAGAGAGGGACCGCTGTCAAACTGTGTTTGGCAGATGTGCCCCCACACAAATCAGCGCCTGATATTTTATTCATAGGCTGTGCCCGTGCAACGAGCATCGACAGCGCAAACTACTGTGAGTCTGCTTTATACATTGGCGCAGAAACTGATTAAAATTAATTGCGGTAGCAGGTGCACCCAAAGCACCTTAAAAGTGAAATGATGCTATTGTGGGGTGAAGTTTAGGCTGGAGGATTACATAACAAAAATTAATGTAAAGTACCTTACTAAGTCCTATTTTCATTATATAGTTTTAGCAGTGGGCAGAAATGTTTAGGATATTCATATTGATCTTTAGTCACTTTGGGTCAGTAGAAGGAAGATCTGATTCATTTGACCAAGATTTGAAGGTAGTTTATTTGTATGTATACTTTTTTCATTTAAAAAAACATTTCAATATAAACCATCTACAATGAATGCAATCTTTCAATTAAACATAAATTATTTGTTTTGCTACACTTGTCCTTTCAAGTTCATGACGCTTTATAAGCATGGGTGGTGCTTCCATTATGCAGCGCACCATTACATCTCAGACTCCAAGAATGCAATATCAAGTTCCTAGACTACCGAAAGGGTAATGATAAAACAATTATATAATGCTCCTAAAATGTCATAATTACTATTCTCCTTACAAGTATTCTAGTCAAGCTAGCAACTTTGTGCTAAACAAACACTTAGTCCTCTACTATCTGCACTGGTTTCCCAATAAATCTAGGCCTCTCTGCTATATTAAATCAAAGATGCACCATCAATAGGGACTTAAAAAGGCTCAATACTCACCTCTTCTCTCGGGCATTCAGTTAATTTAACTTAAATACCAAAAACTCACTCTATATACAGATACTAATATTTTGTCAATTCATTAATCTGGTATAGGGACAGAAAAAGTAATTACATTAAGCAACTTCCTGCATACCATTTTTTAAAAACTAATATTAAGAAAAGTGTCTAGACAGGTTAACTCAAATTGGTTATTCTTAAATAGATAACTAGCAAAACATATTACATTGCAATTGATAAATCAAGTATTGTTATATCATTACTTGAACTGCATTTGTATATACTTATTTTATTTAAAGGGATATTCCAGTTATTTTGTTTAGTTGGTAGAGCATCTAGCATTAAACATGCCCTTTTGTTTTCATGGTATAGTCTGCATAGTTTTTGTATAATTGAGTATGTAAAAAGGAGCATCCTAGCAATGTGAGAATATTAAACCTTTTTGGAAGGAGTTTTTGTCTTGTTGTCTAAATTAACTGATACTACACCTCTGAACTCTCCCCCTTACCCCCATGAATTGGGATGCCAGGGGGTGTAACTTGGGAGCTTGCATGCATGCACGGTAGCACTATCCCTGATGCTGGCATCGCTACTGCGCATGTGCACAATGCTGCTGGCATTCTCCGGTGTCACAGACTCTGAAGAATGTGACCAGTACCACAGGATTGCCGTCCTGAATCCCGACAAACTCTACTCTGTTCAAAAAGCTCAGCGTGCCAGACCACGGTAATAAGGACTGTCCCATGCAAAGCGGGATAGTTGGGGGGTATGTAGTACGCTGCTTCCCAATCTGAAATTAGCACTTGTTCATCTGGGTTTATCCCAGTATAAACTGGTTTCCTGCCATCTTACGGTTCATGCAGAGCACATATGTGCTGTGTCTGCCCCCTGCCTGTCCATAAACCTGTATGGGAGCTCCCAATGGGAATGTACATACCACTGATGTAAAGTTATATCATATGGTATCTCATTAGCTGACTGATACCAAACAAATGCTGGTGTATATTTCCCAGGATCCACTGGAGAAACACTGCAGCAGGTACATTTTAAATGTAATTTTAAAAAAGCTGGTAAAATAGCTCAGTTGATAAAGGATCTAACTGTTCATTCAACTCCAATAAATGATCACCATAAAGTTGGGTAATAATAACACTTACTAACCAACTGCTGATGTTGTTAATTTTAACAGTGTGAGTTAAAATTGCCTTTGAGTCCCTCAGGGGGAAAAGTGCTATAAAAAATGTAGTTTTTATTAAAATTAATATTTATTTTAAATTGCCAGCTTTAATATTCATTAATTTTACTAAATTTCTTTTCAGACAGGAATGGCCCTTTAGCATTGCTATTCCAATCTCCAGTATCAGTCTTAATTGCTTTCTTAAACAGCTGTTAAAAGCAGAATCTAATTACTTTTTATGGATGTTCACAGTATGCTGTGTAACCAAAATGATCTATTCATTCACAGGAAATAATTAATTGGGTATGCAGTACACTAATTTATATTGTCTACTCCTACCCTCCAGAATATATTTTAAAGAATTAGAGAGCTTTATTTTGAAAAAATATTGAATGTTAGGAAACACAGAGGCAACAATCAAGTGAACCCTTCCCCTTAAAGCATGTGTCTCTTTGTACTAGGATAATGGTAGCCAAGGGTTTCCACAGAGATTAGAGTTTGAAAAGTGAGCATGCTAGCTAATAGCTGTGGTCATAGGCAGGACTCAGACATAATACCATGGCTCTGAGCTCCAAGTGGTTCACTGTGCATTGGAGCTTGCTGCTGTGTTCTATTGTTCATCTGTGACAAAGTCTTGGGTATTGGTAAATATGTCTGGACAGTGTGAGAGACGCTGATTTTAACCCCTTAGTGACATGACTTTTTTGGCTTGTCCGACGCTTGGTGACATGGGCTGTTTTAACATTTCTGAGCAGTTTGTGTTTTGCTGTAATTTATTTCTGTCTCATTTAGGGTACCCGCACAAACTATATATCGTTTTTATCGTCATAAGAAGGGCTTTCTTTTGATACCATTATTTTGATAATAGCATATAATTTGATGTAAAAAAAATAATAAAATATGGCAAAAAAATTGAAAAAATTATTTTTTTATGACTTTTATTTGAAAAATCGTATACTCATGTACAAGAGACAACAAAAAAACACTGCTAAAAAGTTTCTAATATATGTCCTGAGTTCAGAAATAGCCCATGTTTTTATGTTTTTGTGCTTTTTTATTCATGTTACAGGGCCAGAACTATAAGTGGTGCAAAGCTATTTTAAAATCCCTTCTTTCAAAATTAGCGATAGTGACATTGTAACACTGATTTCTGTACTAAATCCATGAATGACCCCCAACATGTACATATTTTTGAAAACTAGACAACTCAGGGCATTTAACTTGGGGTATTTTGACACATTTCATGTAGCCATTTTACCACCAATCTATGCCAAAGTTTGCAGCAAAAAATCTTTTTTTTTAATTTTTCACATATATTGCAATTTAGGTAAACATTACCTTAAAATGTGAAGGGGTATTTCCAAATAACACCTCAATATGTGTTCAGCAACATCTCCTGAGTACAGGGATACCACCCATGCATAGGTTTGTTGGTTTGTTTTGGGGCTAAAAGGCCACATTTAGGGGGTGCGCCTTTTGGTTTTCCAACTTGGAATTCTGACATGCAGAAAACTTGTGCCCATGTCCCATTTGGGACATTTTTGAAGCCAGAAAGTGTATTCTACCCCACAAAACCATATATTTTTTTAAACTAGACACCCTAGGGTATTTCAAATGGTAGTATTTTAACACTTTCCATGCACTAATTATACTACCAGCCTATGTCAATGTTTTGGGTAGTAATTTTTTTTCACATACATTGAACTTTGGGCATGAATTCACAGATCCTGTTATATGTCAGTGCCAAACAACACCTCAATATGTGTTCAGCAACATCTCCTGAGTACAGGGATACCACCCATGTATAGGTTGGTTAGGTTATTTGGGGGTTAAAAGGCCACATTTGAGAGGTGCGCTTTTTGGTTTTCCAACTTGGAATTCTGACGTGCAGAAAACCTGCGCCCATGTCCCATTTGGGACATTTTTGAAGCCAAAAAGTGTATTCTATCCCACAAAACCATATATTTTTGAAAACTAGACACCCTAGGGTATTTCAAATGGTAGTATTTTAACACTTTCCATGCACTAATTATACTACCAGCCTATGTCAATGTTATGGATAGTAATTTTTTTTCACATACATAGTACTTTGGGCATGAATTCACAGATCCTGTTATATGTCAGTGCCAAACAACACCTCAATATGTGTTCAGCAACATCTCCTGAGTACAGGGATACCACCCATGTATAGGTTGGTTAGGTTATTTGGGGGTTAAAAGGCCACATTTGAGAGGTGCGCTTTTTGGTTTTCCAACTTGGAATTCTGACGTGCAGAAAACCTGCGCCCATGTCCCATTTGGGACATTTTTGAAGCCAAAAAGTGTATTCTACCCCACAAAACCATATATTTTTGAAAACTAGACACCCTAGGGTATTTCAAATGGTAGTATTTTAACACTTTTCATGCACTAATTCTACCACCAGCCTATGTCAATGTTATGGATAGTAATTTGTTTTTCACATTCATTGTACATCGGGCATGAATTCACAGATCCTATTATGTGTCAGTGCCAAACAACACCTTAATATGTGTTTAGCAACATCTCCTGAGTACAGGGATACCACCCATGTGTAGGTTAGTTAGATTATTTGGGGGCTAAAAGGCCACGTTTAGGGGGGGGTGCATTTCCAACTTGGAATTTTGACATGTAGTCAGCCTGCGCCCATGTTCCATTTGGGACACTTTTGAAGCCTGTCAAAGTATTTTACCCCATAAAACCATATATTTTGGAAAACTAGACATCCTAGGGTATTTAAAATTGTGGTATTTTAACACTTTCCAAGTGCTAATTCTACCACCAACCTATGTCAAAGGGATGGGATGGCATTTTTTCCCCACACACATTGTAGTTCAGGCAGGAATTTTCAGATTCTGGTATTTGCCACTGCCAACCAACACCTCAATATGTGTTCAGCAACATCTCCTGAGTACAGGGATACCCCCCATGCATAGGTTTGTTGGTTTGTATTGGGTCTAAAATTCCACATTTAGGGGGTGCGCAATTCCAACCTGGAATTTTGACATGTAGTCAGCCTGCGCCCATGTTCCATTTGGAACATTTTTGAAGCCGTCCAATGAATTTTACCCCATCAAACCATATATTTTTGGAAAATAGACATCCTAAGGTATTTCAAATGGTGGTATTTTAATACTGTATAGGTACTAATTCTACCACCAGCCTTTGTAAAAGTTTGTGGTAGTACTTTTTTGGGAGTTTTTTTTCCCACATGCATTGTACTTCAGGCATGAATTCACAGATTCTGGTATATGTCACTGCCAAACAACAACCCAATATGTGTTCAGCAACATCTCCCGAGTACAGGGATAGCACCCATGCATAGGTTTGTTGGTTTGTTTTTGGCTAGAAGGCAACATTTGTGAGATGCGCATCTCAAAATTCCAACTTGGAATTTTGACATGTAGTCAACCTGCGTCCGTGTCCTTTATGGGATATATCTTTGAAGCCAGCCAATGTAATTTACCCCCACCAAACCATATATTTTTTTATCGGTAGACCCCCATCACTACTTGTGGCAAGGGCTCAGCAGCCACCGATACATCGCTAGATGATGTATCAGAAAGCTGAATAGGGTCAAAATCGAACCCTGAGTCCGCGGCCTCAGAATCAGTGCGTAAGCAGTGATCTCGAGCAAAGAAGGGGTTAATAGCTCTTAGAAGAGCCTATCTAGTACTGTAATACATTACAGTACAAATAAATTAATCCATAAAACAGTGCAGACAGCAAAACATACTGTTGCTGTGCAGGATTACTGCTTACACAGTGATGAATGGCAGGGAAGGGGTTAATACACAGTGAAAGACTTTCATAAAACCTGCTAATTTTATAAAATGTTATTTTATATCACTAATACTGATCTGTCTCTTTCCGTCACAAAAATGTAAGTGAGGAGAGGGAGGCAGATCAATATTTGTGAATATTGATCCGATTAATTTTGATCTGACCAGGGCGAATGGTGAGCTTAATTGAGAAATCACCAAACCGCCTTTGCCACTAATTCGCTGTTACTGATCGCTATGCGCTCAGGCAGCTTAAAAAAAAAAAACTCAAATATTTTTACTTTACATGTAATCCCCTAGCGGGTATGTGTAAAAAAAAAAAAAAATATGCAGACAGATAAAAATTGCTTTGGCGTCAATATCATTGCGTAAGCAGTGATCGACGGCAAATAAGGGGTTAATAACTCTTAGAATAGCCTTTTTAGTACTGTAATAAATTACAGTACAAAAAAATTAACCCCTAAAAAATGCACAAACGGCAAAAATAAATGCGCTGATGTGCACGATCACTGCTTATGCAAGATCAGTGGCAGGGAAGGGGTTAAACGCAGGGAATTGCTTTAATAAATTTTTTTTTATTGTTTTATTATTTGTGTGTTGTGTATTTATTGTTTTTTTTAACTTTTACTTACTTTTAGAACTTTGATCTGTCTCTCTCCCTCACTAAAAAAAATGTGAGGAGAGGGAGACAGATCATAACTGGTCAGATCAATATAGAGTTAATATTGATCTGACCAGTCAGTGGGGATGTTCAGGAGAGCATCCCCACTGCCTGTCAGTGTGCCTGGCAGTCACTGATTGCCTCTGTGAAGAGGCAATCGTGTGACAGCCAGAGAGCACAGGAAGCAGGTACTTCCTGCCTCCTGTGCTCTTGCCCTTAGAAGGGCAGCGCCATCTTGGTCACTTAGTGACCAAGATCGTGCATTTTTTTTTTGTGTTTCTGATTGCCTCGACTTGCGAGGCAATCAGAAACACTTTCTGAGCATAGGAAGCGAAAGATTCGCTTCCTATGCTCATTTTTTAAATGCCCGCGTTTTAAAGGCACTGTGCCTTTAAAACCGGCATTTCGATCGCTCTCCGGAGCGATCGAAATGCCGACGGGCATTTTTTTTAGCATTGTACGATGCTTCCATACGGAAGCATCGTTACAATGCCCTTAGAGCACTGAAAGCGGAAAAACTCCGCTTTCAGTGCTCGTTTTGACACAGGACGGACTAGGTCCGTCCTGTGTCACTAACGCCTCGGCACACAGGACGGACCTAGTCCGTCCTGTGTCGCCAAGGGGTTAAACTGCCAGCTTTCCATGCTGTGCTGCTGGGAGGGTTAAGGAGAGAAAAGGGGGAGGGTGCAAAACAGTTGTACAATCCCAAACAGGTTGGGTTTTTTTTTTAAAGTTCTCTGATGGTTGTGGTTTATCCTTTCTAGTTCTTCTCCAGGGTATCTGTGAAGCTTAATAGACAGTTGATGTTTTGTTTAAACTCATCTTAAATAATTTATTTTTGCAATGAAAAAGTTACTTTTGGAATTCTAAAGTTTTGAGACTACGAAAAGAAAAAAAAAAAAACAACAACAATTAATGAATTTATAAAAGAAAATCTGCTTTTAAGGTGGAAATGCGGTTATTTTATGCAAAAGGAACAATGCCGACTGGTAAGTAGTTTTTTTTTTTTTTGCTTTGGTATAAATAATTTTAGATGATTTTTTTTAACTGCATTGTTCAATTAGAGAGATTGAAGACATTATAGGTTGTGTGGTGGCCAGTGGTTTGCAACTACAGTTCCCATTACGCTAAGCCATTTGACTGGCTAGTCGTCATGGGCGCTCACAGGTTGCCAAGTGAGTGGCTAAGGGTGATGATTACTGCAGTCCAGCACTGGTGCATACTTTTTTCTTTTAAATATATGAATACAGGGGTTTGTTCTTCAGGTGGGGAATCCAATGTATACTGCACGATCCCCGGGCGTCCTGAACTAGTCTGTGTAACCTAATTAATGCGGATCATTAAAAGATAACTTGAAATAATAGATTAGACTAATGGCAGTGGAAATGCTTTGAGGTTGATCTAGCAATGAGAATTAATTAGGGAAATCAAACCCTGCTGTGGGAATTTAATTAGAAACTTTATAGACCTCTTGGGATTTGCATATCTCTTGCCCGAAAATGCAGTGTTTAACAACTGTATAAAAAAGGAAATATGTATTTTATGAAAAAGCTTTTAAATTCACCCAGAGTTTTAAAACAGATGTTCTTTTTTTGTCATATCGAGATCATAACACATTGGGGCATCTTTGTTCCTGTTTGCTCCAGCAGATAAGAGGTTAATTTATTCTCATCACCCTAGTTTATAAAACGGTTGCTCGTTGTTTCCAACATTTCTAATGTGAACACCATGTTTTCCCCTTGGTTTAATGACCTTCATTGATTGGTGTGTTGTTGTTTTTTAAAGCGACGGTATAGCCTAAGCTTTGTTTTTAATGTAAAGAATACAAAATGATTGAACATGATCTATACATTGTGTTGGCAGAATTGCAAGCAAATGCCTAAATTAGGAGAAAAAATATGTGTTATATGTATCTGTGGAGTCTCCTGCTTATGACATCACCTGTGGCTTAATATGCAAATTACACATTTCCACTGAAAATTTGTTAATTTGCATATTAAGCCACAAGTGATGTCATAAGCAGGAGACTCCACAGATACATATAAAAACATATTTTTCTCATAATTTAGGTGTTTGCCTGCAATTCTGCCAACAGTGTATATCTATATGATAATTATCATATTTTAATCTTTCTCTACATTTAAATTATAAGCAATGTTTTGATGATAGTCATACACATACTTTGTTTTATGTGGCTTTTTAGTTTATCACTGGAAAACTTGAGCAAGTTATAACTTTGTATTAATCACAGCAGCCACATGTTCCTAGCTGTGCTTTCAGTGAGTGCTATTCATGGTCTTAAGTGGCTTAATGCAAAACAATGGTAAGGTCTTTTAAATGCATTTTCTAATGAAACATTTTTCATAAGTGCTGCTTCTTACACTGCTTTTATTCTTTGCATTATTCACCCTACTAGCACTGAAAAGGTTAATTATTTGGGTTGTTATAGGTGAGTAATATCAGAGTAGTATAGTGAATTACTCTGTTTCAAGCTATATCAACTTAATACATAAATAAGCTGTCTGTGGGGTGTAACAAATTTAACTTTTGTGGCCTATTCATGTGAAACCATCAAAAAAAATGTCAACATAACTTACATAGCATGTATTTATGTCAAGTCAGTGATGCATTGTGGTCTAGTTATTCCACAAGTTACCTAGAAACTGTCAAACTATATTCAGCGCCTGATGTGTTACAAGTTAATGTGTCTTGATATTTATTGTTACGGATGAACACGGTACTGTTTTAGCACAATATCTAAATACAAAAATGTTTGTCAATTAATAATAAATAAATGAACAAAGGCACGATAAATGCAAAATCTGAAGTGTTATGTTATCAGACATAAGTTGTGCTCTTTGGGGGGATTTATAAAGGAAGGTACAGTCACATGTGTCGGGAATGATAAAAAGGTACAATAGCTGTTATCATATTTATAAAAGCCATTGTTTTTTACATCACAATTTTTTCATGCATGAAATTGTGGCTGACACTCGGGGCACAGCTCAAAATACCCACCTTTGTCGGGTGTTTGCATGAGTTGCTGCATTCTGAGTTTGTGCCACTACTGGGCACAATTTCTGTGTCACCCTCATTGTACTTTTGTGTAAAGCAATTACATTCCCCAGGGAACGGAGGGGTTAACATGGAATTCTTACTCAGAATTCCAATTAGAGTGAAAATAGCAGCAATTCTGAAGATTCCCCCTCCTTTTGTACCGGTTGCACTGTTCATGAATGAGCCAGTGAGTGAATAAGCAGGGAGATATTGTATAGGACCTGTGTGAATGAATGTTGTATGGGACCCCTGGGATATAATAAGGTGTGCTCTAAAAATGGAATTTGCCCCGAGCAGCTGTTTACCATGGAACCATATTCTTTAAGGGACCGTGCAGATCACAGGCTTTAAAATGTTCCCTCTTTTTCTCATCCCACCAATCACGAGATGACTGGCTGACGTCTATCCATCTTCTTGGCAACACCTCTTTAACTGTCAGTTAACGTTAGCAGTTATTGATAAAGAGAATCACTCAGCCATATAATGCCTTGTTTGAAACCTCAGTATAGCACAATAAATTGCTATTTAGAGCATCAGGACCAGTGTGCAGCTGGTATTTCATTTTTCTTGCATGTATTGTTGGATTTCCAGCTGGCCCATAGTGTTTATCCTTGGGGTGTCCATGAAGGGATGACAAAATGAAAACCATTGAACGTAAATGCGTCTATTGATGTATGTGAAACAATAAAGAGGGGGGAAATAACCAAGAATATTAATTTAAGCTCTAGTCATACAATTATTTATAAATGGAAAATGTGCATAGACAACTCCGGTTTGTTCCCTACTGGATTTCAGCAATGATGTGTGAAAGTAAACAAGTCTCTTTAAATAATAAGTGATATTTCCCACATTTATCATGTGTTATGGATTCTTGTAATAGCCTGTGGCTCAGTACAGGTGTCTGTCTTGTAATTTAACCCAATTGACCTTGTACAAAAGCTCTCTGGACTGTTTAATATGGCCTTAGAGGAGAGGGGAGCAGCTGTGACACCAGAACTTCAAATGTTTGTGACCTTGGTATTCTATATTTAAAGGGATACGAACACTTAAATACGGTGTAACTAGAGTACCTGTGCATTTAAAACAAACACATATATAATACATATGCTACTGTTCTTTTTCTGTTTGAATCTCCTGCATCCATTTTGTGAATTTTACCCATGATGCAACATTCTTCAAAATTTTCTATTAAGTCTCACTTCACAACTGTAGCCAATGCATGAATGATGATGTCATAAGAAATACCCCTGCTCTCTCACTGGCTCCTGTTTATCGCTAGTGGGTAGGACTAGGCAGTGTACAGCATTTATTTTATATATATATATATATATATATATATATATATATATATATATATATATATATATATATATATATATATATATAATTAATATATATATATATATATATATATATATATCTGCCTTCCAACACAAAAAAATAAATTCTGGAACAGAGAGGAGATTGACCTGATGAAACGGGATCATAACTCTGCCGCCTTGTGATCCAATAATTTCATTACCCTCCCATTCAATGCAAGCAGGCCCGGACTGGCCATCGGGCACACCGGGCAAATGCCCGGTGGGCCGCGGTGGCCATGGGCCGAGGCCGGCAGGGGAGGTCCCAGAATCTCCCCTGCCGGTCTATGCAGGGCCGGCACTATCCGAGCGCCGGCCCCGCTGTTTGACATGAAGGGCCGGTGAGGACATCAAAGATCTCCCTCACCGGCCCACATGCCTTCAAATACGGCCGCCGGCGGGGAGAGAGGACCCGGCGGAGCTCTAACTTGCAGCTCCACCGGGTTCCTCTCGCGAGATCCGGAGCATTGCCATAGCAACGACCGGATCTCGCGAGAGTGAACCTCTCACCACGAGGGAACAGTCGTAGGTACCAGCGTGCCGGTCCCCCCCTCCCAGGCTAAAGGTAAGAAAGGAGTGATGGGTGTGAGAGTGCTGTGTGTGATGGGTGTGAGAGTGCTGTATAAATGCTAGAATGGATTGTGTGTGTGTGTGTAGGGGGGGGGGGGGGGTAGGTAAATAAACAAATAAAATAACAGGCATTATGTCCCCATAATGCCTGTTATTTTATTTGTTTATTTACCCCCCCCCCCTACACACACACACACAATCCATTCTAACATTTATACAGCACTCTCACACCCATCACACACAGCACTCTCACACCCATCACACACAGCACTCACACACCCATCACACACAGCACTCTCACACCCAGCACTCTCACACACACAGCACTCTCACCCATCACACACAGCATTCTCACACACACAGCACTCTCACACCCAGCACTCTCACCCATCACACACAGCATTCTCACACAGAGCACTCTCACACACACAGCACTCTCACACACACAGCACTCTCACACCCAGCACTCACACCCATCACACACAGCATTCTCACACAGAGCACTCTCACACCCATCACACACAGCATTCTCACACCCATCATTCTCACACCCATCACACACAGCATTCACAGCATTCTCACACCCATCACACACAGCACTATCATACACAGCACTCACACACATCACTCTCACACACCATCACTCTCACACACCGCCCCCCTCGCACACCGCCCCCCTCATCACACCGCCCCCTCACACACACATACTGCACCCCTCACATACACACAGAACACAACACACTGCACAACAGACATACACAATACTTACATATATATATATATACACACAGCACCCCTCACACACATACTGCACCCCTAAACAAATTACATTCCAGACACACACTAGATCCAACTCTGGATCATCTACACACATACACACACTAGATCCCTATATACACTCTGAAACCGTTATAAACACACACTCACTAGATCTCCTATACACATTCTGGGTCCTTCAAACACACACTAGACTCATATATATATATATATGTATATATACACACACTAGATTCCTTGTAAGCAAACACATACTACACCCCTAAACACACACTAAATCTATATATATATTCACACACACACACTATAGCCTGTATGCACACACTTGCTATATCCCCTATACACACATTCTCTACAGCCCCTAGCCACATATGCATCACATTACACCACAAACACAACACAACTAAAACCGAACCTTATTACACAATACCACACCACAATCAGCTTACTCTACACACACGCAATCCCACAAGCAGGCTCCAAACACATGCTCAATACTCTTTCCTGGCATTTTTGTCTCCTGGTATCCATTTATAGAGACACCAGAGACAAGTTGCAAGGAAACACAGTGCAAGCATGTTATTACATTTGCTTGCACTGTGCAGAACACATACAGGGCTTTTTTCTCATGCTAGAGCTCTTCAGCAGAGCTCTGCGCATGGTATGCCCTGGAAGAGCATTGAACCAATATGCTCACTTTGAGAGGGAGCGTGTTTGTCATTGGTGATGACAAAACACACCTCCTCTGTCCCGCCCCCTTCTTAGTGGGCCGCTGTGATCAAAAAATGCCCGGGCCGAATTTTTCTCCCAGTCCGGCCCTGAATGCAAGTCTTTGGTCATGCATTCTTTGTCCTCAGCCCCAAAGCGAGATACTAGTGCTGTAAAGTCACTGTGGGGTGGCACCCAAAAACACTATTTCATTATATTTTGGTAAAATATTTTATTAAATATACTTGCATAACTAAAACAAAGACATATCTGAAATCAACAATATAAAATAAAAAAAAGTAAAACCTTTTTTAAAAAAATTTGGTGGGTGTGTCCCTTTAAATGTTGGGCACCGAAAGTGGGTGAAGGTAGTCTTCTGTGTCTATGATACCCATTGCATGGATAAATGTAGTGCCGTAATAACCAATGATAGATGCTGTTCTGTTCTGCTGAGCTGCGATCAGCTGCTGACCTTATGAATCCTGGCCAACTCGCTATAAACTATCTCATCCACTTGGCTAAGAATTCCTGGCACTTAGAGCATTGATTTATTCTACACCATCACATCCGGATTTACAACATAAGGGTGTAGCTCCACTTTATGGCCCAAGAGAGAAGAGCCTTTTTATTTATGGTGGCCTGAATAGATGTCCAAATAAAAAACTGTAAACCTAATGGGTTGTATTCTGTTTATCTTGTTAGCTGCTGTAATTTCAAAGGATCTTTAATGCTGTAGGTAACAATAAACATGTTTGAAGCTTCCGTGTGTTCTTGGAATAAGATATATGTGCTGTTCCCTTAATGTGTTCTTTATTACTAGGTATGTATTTTAATCCTTTGGATAGCAGGTAGTTGAATATAAGTTTTTATTGGTATGTTTATAAACCGTATATGGTACTTTTTTGGGAGTGCAGTTCAAAGGAAAGTTATCCGTTTTTAAACATCTGTTATTTAAACCTAAATTTTTATGGTTGCATTTTGCCTAGAAAGAGAAATTCCAAGGAACAGGTGTCTTTAAGACAGTAGGCGTTTGAAAGGCTTCAGTCCTGCATCAAGTTAGTTCAGTAATGAATACAGAACTCAAACCTAGTTGTTACTGAAATGTAATTTTCTGGTGAAGGCCAAGGGAACAGCTGTGCTCCTCTACAATGAAGACTTTTAGACCATGTTAATAAAATCGAGAGTGAAAGATTGATGAGATTTGTTACTATTGAAATGAGTGAGCTGCCCTGGAACAGTTGAGTAAGCAATAAATGAAATACAGCATTAGAGACACATTAGACATGGCAGGATCACTGCCTTCGTTTTGTAGGTTTAATAAAAATCATTTTAAAAGGCATTAAGCTGAACGTGCGTCATCACTTACATTGTTTATAAGAAGTAGCAAAGATCCAAGGTCAGTTATGAATTCAACTTTTATTTCCTAAATCGGAGGCCCAATCATAGAAACATAAAATGTGTCAGCAGATAAGAGCCAATAAGCTCCTCTTAGTCTACCTATATTTCATTGTACTGTAAAGTCTTGATAATTTGGTCCTTGGTCATTTAGGTTAATACAGTGAATAAACAAAAGGCTATCTAAGTATATCTCGGTTTTGATGGAAGGCTATCACATGCATCCCATACTTTCTGATATTACTTTTAAAACTTCTAAATTTCTAATTTTTAAACAAAGATTCTGACTGAAAATTACCTACTTTGTTCGTGCATGTTAATGGTAAAAAAAAAAAATATTATATATATATATATATATATGTGTGTGTATCCATATCTATATATATATATTTATATATATATATATATATATATATATATATATATATATATATATATATATAATGCTCTAAATATGTTTTTAATTTACTCACAGATATCAGGTCTGGAGCTTCTACTGAGCCTCCTAATGAGCTCTCAGGATTTGATTTGAGCCTTGAAGATAAAAAAAAAAACCCCACCCAAGTTTCATTAAACTTGTTTCATTAAACAAATTACTTTCTCTCTGAACACATGTGACTAATACATTTTGCATGGAAGAGTGTAAAAGTTATGTCCGCCTCAAATAATGGAAGAACATACACGTGTATGCATGGAATGAGAAGTAGGAGGAGTTCAGGTTTATAGCAAAAAAAAAAAATGTAGCAGTTCCGATTAAGAGGAATGGCTACTTAGGTTACAAGTAATAAATCAGTAGGATTTTTTTTTTGCCTGATGCAGGCCTTTAAACCCATGTTATTTATTAATCATACATTAGTTGAACAGAAATTCAACAGAGCATGTACATGCACAACTAGTAGGGTGTTCAACACCAACACAATGTAAAAGGAAAGTCTGCCGGATTACATTTTAGCCATCGATTTATAGATATTGAGTAGGAGACGAAATACAAGAAAAAAAATCGGTATGGGTGATATGTAATGGATTAGTGATTTTTCAGAATTTGTGTGGACTTGAAATATTTTATTAATTTTTTTGCCATTTCCTGTATAACTCCTGCTCATGGGAGTCTTAGGAAGTGTTTTTAAACAAAGATACAAAGGGGGGGAAATCATTTCCCCCAATTTGTTAAATCCCCATTTATTTTCCAATACCTTACTTTTATGTCTGACAAAATGGTACAATAGGGTTGAATGAAGGTTGTAATTTATACACTACATTAGATGTAGATGTCAAATGATGTGAGCTTTGCAAAACAAGAATATTTCCAAATGAAACACACAAAGGCAGGAGATCTCATAGGGCACACTGCTACTCAAAATTGCTTTATAATCTTTATATGAAGGTTTGTTTTTTGTTTGTTTTTTTACTAAGATACAGTGACCACTTTTTGTATTTTGTGGTTTTAAATTAATTCTGGAAAGTTAATTGTGAAGAGCAAATGAATACACTTGCATCTGTTGTTTCTGTAATAGCACCATAGTGTAGTAGTTATATGGCTAATTGGCATAACTGTAAACTTTTTCTCCATGGAGTCTAAAGTGGCAACTTCAGTTCAAAGTGCTCTTTAAGAGAGATGCTCTTCTATGGCCTTTGTGTGTTGACAGGACATTGGACTTTTTCTATGCATAGTGGAGGTATGGTCATTGTCCGATAATGAAAGCTTCACAGAGTGAAATCTGATGAGCATCTGTGAGTCTTGAAGAGGACTATTAAATGTGGATCTCCAGGTGTTCATGTTGTGATGCCTTTTTCAAGAGAGGATTATATGAAAGTTGTAATTTTATCAACAGCTGGATCACTCCTAATTTAAAGCGTATACTTATGGTTCATCTCTAACATGTGGATAGCTATAACTGATGTGAAATGGACAAGTATATTGGACCCAAGCCACTACTAATGGTGATTATCCTGTTGATCAAGATTAAATATCCATGTGATGATCTAGTTCTTACTAAGAACTTCTGCTTGTGTGTTCTCTCCTACTTATAGATAACTGTTCAGCATTCTTGTCGTTTATTGCCTTCCTCTTCAAGCTTTTGTATCTATCTGTTCACTTGATCTACGCATTTTCATTAGTCAGTTACTTTAGTGACTCTTGACCTTTTTCCCATGAACCTGATACAATACATATTATTACTGGGTATGTTGCTGCATTCAGTGCAACATAAGCACCTTCCTAGCTTTTCACAATTAACACTACCAACCTTTTTGACATTTTTTCAAATTATCAAGTTATTTGGGTTCTATCTGCATTTAAGTTTTATACAGGAATAAACTATCAGAAGTGACCTTTTCACCTCGTTTTGTGTGATAAGATTTTGAAGAACCATGTTCTTGTTTATTTTTTTTTTTTGTTTAATGCTCTTATTTTATATTTTATTTTATTTTATATAAGCTATCTATACTCTGATTACAGTGCTGGGAAAAGTTCTGAATTGAAATTTTCAAAAATGCCAAATTTTTCCAATCATCGTTTTCTTAGTCACATGGCCCATTTCGCTCAAGTCTTCAATCACTGGTGGTTACTGGAGAGTTGCCGGAGAACTCTCTATCCTCTTTTCTCACCTATTGGCTCTGGTAGAGACTGATGGTGCTGGAGTATAACATTATCTCAGCATCCTTTAGACTATACTAGTGTGATCTGAAGAGAAGCACTGGTGCTTTGATTCCTTCTCGTTAGAGGGTCCAGGGTGCACCTCTAATACTTCTGACTTGATTTATGTAGAGGTCAATAAAGGACATCATGACTCAAGTGCAGAGTTACCAGAAATAGCTTTACCCTTGGAGATGAATTGGTACAATCAAAAAAATGGAAACCTGGTTCCGTTAATGTAAATACAAATTGCACTCCTTCGTTTTCCCTCCCTGTGTCATTATAAGAAAATATCCATGTTGTAGCATATATCTTCAGTTGCAGAATTAACTTGGCATATATTTTCTCTGTAGGAACCACTGCAGAGCTTTTCATTTATTGCTGCATTGCAGGAGTTTTAGTAAAAATCTAAGCTGCTTCTAGTACAAAGAAACTGTCAATGCTAATTATCACACATGCATTGTAATTCTGTATATGGATTGAACTACCATACGTAAATCTAGTTAAATAACAAACTACCTTAATAACCCTTTGTTAAAAAAGCTCCACAGGAAACTCTCCACTGAATCCACAGGTTGTTTTCAGCCGAGGAATAGCATATTTATCCAGTAGCCTTTAGTATAAAAATGTCCAATCATTTTTATGTTCCAGATTTGTCGGGTTATGAATGCTTGGTAACAAACTCCAGGCCAGGGCCTTCAATTTCAGATGGGACAGGAAGATCAAGTCGTGCTGGGATCTGTCCACATCCAATTTGTTTGTTTTTAATAAAAGTAAAGTATAGTATATTTAAGTTTAAATTAGGGAAAATGTGTTCCATTTACATACAGAGTTGTCTACAAAAAAGGTAAGATGTTTCAAAGCAGTTATATGGCTTAGACATTATATATATATATATATATATATATATATATATATATACTCAGTTAGTGAGAAATATTAAGAGGAAGCATTCTCTTGCATGTCATGAACATCTGATATAATTGACTCCTTGACTCCCCACACACTTTGAAGTGAACAGGTTTAGCATTCAGTAGACATCTATGGTTCCTAGGTGAGGTACTAATTTGAGGAAAATGAGTGAAGCCATGGGCTATAATCTTTCAATCAAAAATACCACGTAGTAGCACTGGGTGCAGCTAGCATCACTGGGAAGCTTTTCAGGCATAATGGGATTTCTCCCATGAGGAAGAAATGAAATGGGAACACATGATTTAGAAGGTGCAACATGGAAACTACATGTGAGAGGATTGTGGGAAATAACTAATAATAATAGATGTGTTTGGTACTCCTGATATCTTCAATAATACTGGGGTAGCCAAATGGCTACTCTAATTCCTTAATCCCTCTCTCCTCATCCTTCTTTTGCCCCTAATCCCTCTTTATCCCTTAATCCCTCACCCCCAGGCTACCCCACACTAACAACTGGTTTTATTTATAAATTCAAACTGACTGAATAGTGCAGCCAAAATCAGAATTATAATTTTGCCAATAGTTACTAATCGGACAAGAACCAAAAAATATTTGAATGCCCAGCAATTATGTCCCACACATTCAACCATGCCAACTAAAACATGCATTTTATGTTTGTCCGTTTGAAATATGTCTAGGTATGGCAGACGCTGTGCTTAAATGCTGCAAATTAATGCTTCAGTAATGATGCAAAGTGTTCAAATGCATTTTTCCCTCACTTTTTTTCATTTAAAAATAAAATGGCAAAAAAGGTTTGGAGGTTGCCTCATAAACAGACTAACACCAGAAGCTATGAGGTGTAATGCAAACGGAGACCTTTTTTGCAAGTGTATAATGAAAATATGCAGTATGGCTTTTTATTAAGTTCTTAAATGGATATGTGGTGATTTCCTGTAAGGAGCTAGGAATGGGGCCTGTGGACGCTGCATACAGAGATTCATTGTTGCATACCAGTTTTAAGTGGTCTAAGTGTAGACATCCCTAATATATGAAGTTCCTTATCACTTACTGTAAAATAAAGCTGCAGAACTTAAATTGGTTTTTCAGCCATGTGCAGGAAAGTATTTGGAAGGGTGTTGCTCAGTGAAGTGTATTCTTTAAAGTTACCCACAGTGGTGTCTATTGTTCTGGCCTGAATTGAATGATGTCATGTTTCATTTAAGGCTCTTAAGCTTTGCTGAAGTTTGAAGTCCCAATGCAATAAGAGGAGGGGGGGTGAGAAAGCAGGTTATGTGACTCAAGTTTCAACCGAGCCTTTTGTCTCCGTTCATTTTTTATTTTATTATTATATTGAGAGATAAAAGCTGACTCATGACAAATTTACCAGCAAGAGCAGGAACTAGCTGAAGCTTCTATTTACCTGAGTTCCCAGTGAGGTAATACTAGCATAGTCACAGGCCACAATTGATTTAACCTTGGTGAAATATATGACTGAGTAGGTCACGGCAGGATTCTTTTATGGGGTTAAGATGTGGGCTTGTTCTTTCACTGTACAAGAGACATTCTTTTGCAGTGAGCTAGAGTCACAGTTCCCAAACCCTCCCTATAAATTCAGTAGTGTTCAGTAAATCTTTCATATAAAACAGAGACTCTTATTACTCTTGAACTTATTTTTGCTTTTTGTCAGTTTATGTATTTAGATTTGTGGGTTTTTTTTTTTTTTTTATAATCGCTTCCATCTTATTTTGTTGTTCTCTGTCAGCAGGATATACAAAGAGAAATGATTTTCATGCAGAGGAAATCTATACTAATATTTAAAAAATAAAAAAAAACCTACTGCTGCAAAACGTCTAAAATGTTGCTTTTGCTGCCTTCCATGCAGGGTTGAATTCTCCTCCTCTGTTTACCATCTATTACCATCTTCTATTCAAATCCTTTCACAGGACTCCCATGGAGACTTCTAATCTGCATGTGTGGTTATCACAGTGTATCTTTAGAGAGAGTCATCGACCAGGCCAAGCATGCTCTGTGGCTAGGTGCTCAAAGTTTCCATAAACTGGAGATAAGAAAATAACCCTTTCTTTTAGGCAAAAAAAAAGCAGAATATACAGTGAAATACAAAAGACTGTTTGTTTATTTGTTTTAGCAGGTGAATAAACTATAAAAGCTCCCGGGTATGTTTACCACTGAATCTGTTCTGAACCACTAGCATCTCTATCCAGAGTTATGTTTCTGCGCAGAATATAGCTTAAATATACATTCTTTATTGCACATTAAAATTACATAGAGAAGGTACAACCGCTACAGGACTCCTCACGCTTCCACCCTCCTTCAGCAAACACTGAAGTTATTTCCTATACAGTGAAATAACCCAAGAGATCTGGATTCTGAAACGTAATCCATTTATGGATGGAGCTTCTGCAACTATCCACGTTGAGTTAAAGAGATACTGTCAACCTAAACGTTGCTTATCTTATCTTATGAACCGATAGAAAAAAATATTGAAATTGATGGATAGAGTTTGTTAGGAAAAATGTCATGCAAATTCTTAAAAAGACAAATATATATTTTAAATGTGTCTCCTTGATATGCAAATTACACATTTTTCATTGAAAAGTAGTCTATTTGTATTTTTAGCTACAGGTGATGTTATAAAAAGGAGATACGACGGACATGGTTAAAACATATTTGTCTCTTATTTTATGCCTTTTACGCAATTCTGCTAAAAATGTATAGATAATTTTTCATATTTTCTATAAAGTTTATATTTACAGTCCCTTTAAGTCATCTTCGTCTGATAAGGAATATCCATTGACGTGTGTGTGGATCTTTGTTTAATGTGTTTTTTGTTCTCTGTAACTTCCTTTACCAAGTCCATACATTGCACAGAAATAAATAATTGTAGTGTCCTGTAGCACACACTGTTGTTTTAAATGGGTGTGTACTCGATAGTGCTCTTAGACAGTAGCTGTCTGTATATGTGGGGATTGCCTTTCTCTCAGTCTCACCTCACTGAAACAATGTGAAAAGGGTCACCTGTTTTACAGACTGTGCCTTTAGGTGTAGAACAGATCAGTTGTGCATGAGTGCACTGCTACAGAATACATACATGTAATTGTAGCATCAATTGAAAGGCTTCTTCTTCACTGTATGGATTTTTTTTGCAAATGGTGTAGCCCAATATGGGTGGGAAGTTTTAACAAAATTCATGAAACAGAGGAACAATAATGGGCCTTGTTTAAATTGCATTTCCTTGGGAATACAACTGAATGTCTATTATTTTCTTTTGTGACCTTCAAACTAACAATCCTTATAACAATAGAATACCTCTTAAATATACATATAAATTTTGTTTACTTTAGCCAGTGTTTAACTTTTAAGCTTTTTAATGCTGCATGCGTTTTCATATAATGTGTAACCGATCAACAACAACAATGATTTTTTGTTGTTGTCAAGGAATGTATTGACCGCTGTTCTTCCAACCTCTGTCCACCAGGAGATCTTCACCAGACTAGTGTGAAATAAATTCCTCACAATTTGAGTGCTTAGCATTGAAGACTTTTTATTATATTTTGAGAGGACCTGGTGGAGCCGACCTGGAGCCCCAATACAATTTGTGTGCTGTCTACCATTTTATGATTTTTTTTTTTTAAGTGGCACTTTTTGGTGATGATGAGTTAACAACAAAACACCTTAATAAATCTAGCATTAGAATGCAAAAGACTGTACACTTGCCCTCTAAATAAAAATGGCATGAATTCTTTTTTTGTGCATTCTCCATTTTCCCACCTATTCTCCTGCTCATTTAAAAATACCTTCAAATATTTATTCTTTATCTTGGTATCACAAGGCACACATCTTCCTAAAATACCTTCCAGATTAAAAAAAAAAAATGTGTGTGTATCAATGACCTTTGGAAAAAAAAAAAAAAAGTAGGGTGGCTTTTCTGCCGAGAATGCCAAGTAATTGTTACACAGCTTATTATCTGGAGATAAAACATGTATGGGTTTGGTTTTTGTGTTTTAAATAAGCAGCATTAGGTATTCATTAAAATATGTAGATTGCATTGTCAGTGGTTCAGTAGGAATAACTAAACATGCAGTGTACAAAACTGCTCAAAAAGTGGCAAATATTAACTTCCCTTGTATTTGTTGTTTGTCTAGTAAAGATACAATTGTGTAAAGAAAGTCAATGATCAAGATGTAGTAGCTACGGTTTTGTAAATGTTTATTTAAAATTCAATTTACAAACTCCGTATTCCTATAGTCGGATAATGATGCACTCAACCACCTATTTTTCACAGTTTTTAATTTAAATGTACTGGTAAAATTGTTTAAAAAAACTAATCTAATCTAATTTTTTTTTTCATTTGCAGATGGCTACCAATTGCCAATTGATGATCTGTCATCTGTAACACAGCCACCAAGCCACAGACGTGCTGTGGGAGACCAACACAGGGCAAACGGACATTTCCGCTACTGTGGGATAAAAACCATGGAGATGTCAGATGGTGATAGACCTGTCAGCTTTGGTTCAACATCATCCTCGGCCTCTTCCAGGGATAGTCATTGTTCATTTGGCAGTCGAATGACCCTGGCATCAAACAGTCATTTAGGTTTGTTTCATCAGGATAAGGAAGCAGGAGCCATAAAGCTAGAACTAGTTCCTTCCCGTCAGTTGTCAAATGATGACCTTCAGAGAAACTGTTACAGAGAGCAAACTGATGGAAACCCAAGGGAACAACAGTCTGATGAATGCCGGAATATTACATGGAAAGTGTCCAAGGGATCAATGTCTGAAGTTGTGGAGTCCTCCAGTCCGAAGCTCATGTATGTAGACAGAGTGGTCCAAGAAATTCTGCAGACAGAAAGGACTTATGTCCAAGATCTGAAAAGTATTGTTGAGGTAAGAAACACCCCTGTGAATATTCTATTCTAATTTGCTTGTAAGTAAACTCAAGGTGGCTTAAACAGTTTATTAATTGCACCAGAGGAAATTCTATGTGATAAAGTCTTTTGAACCTAGAAGTATAGTTCAGAAGCTGTTTTGGCTTCTCCTGGATGTTCAGCAGTGACTTCTCAGTAACCTGGCAGCACTGATTGGTGTGCCGCCTTCTGCCTAATTGGAAGGGAAAATTAGGGTTTACTGCCTCTTTGAACAAATGTTACTTGTGTCAAAAAAAATACTATATGCAATGCATAATAACTGTTCACAAAATACTGCAGGATAGGCCTTTCCTTTGGTTCATGTAATTTATTATAATTTAATGAAAATCTTTCCTTATGGGCAAGTTATATTGAGAAGATGGCTACTTTATTTCCTACCCAGCTACTTTATTTCTTACCCAGGTCTCTGTTGTGTTGCGAAAACATTTTTATAATCAAAGATAGGGTTGCCACCATTTTTCTTAAAAAAATAAAACGGGTCATGTCCTCCATAGACTTAATATTGGCTTCAACCCAATGGCTTGCTGGTAAAATATTCACTGGGAGGTAACTCTAAGCAGAGATAACCAACTAGAGTCTTCTCTTTGCTGTTTGCAGATATCCACTGTCATAAGGAGCTATATTTCTAAAATCTGCTTTCTTCTAAAGTTGTTAGTTGATAGGGGGAAAACAAAATAATCTGTTCTTTTTCCTCATTGCGGAGAACTCTGACATGGTTTGTTTTATTATTATTATTTATAGCTTCCTTTTTAATGGCTCTTCTCACTGCCATATTGCCCTTTTTATCACAACCTCTGTGATACAATCACACGAAACAGCTGGTTCAGCAAAGGCTTGCTATGCACTGCCTGACACTTAGATATGTTACTACTTGTCTTTCATCTGTTTAATAGTCAAAACTTTTGAAAAATATTATTCTGTAGTTTATTAACACTCTATATATCCTACTAGTAATTCTGAACTGGATATGTCCTATTTCAAAATGCACAACCATTTTTTTTTTTTATCCCCATACCTCCTCACTGTCCTGGTTTTTGCGGGACAGTCCCAATTTTTAACAGGCTATTTCATCAAGCTCTACCTCTGTCCCGCTTTTTGGAACAGAGAGTTTGGCAAGATAACGGGATTCATTAATTTCTGAGACACTGGAGAATGCACATGGCCAGGGAGCGCTAACAATTTGAGTCACATTGCTATTGCTCGTGCGGTACTATTGACACACTGCCTCATACGTTTTGCCCCTTCCCCCAGCATCCCGATTAGCCGAGGGCATAAGCTGAGAGGTGTGCATCCATGGCTATACAAATGGTGGGAAAAAACCTACAGATTGCTACTGATATACTATGTATATGCACATATAGCAAGTATAATTATCTTGAATGTGCTACTGATCAGTATATGTATGCACATATAGCAAGTATAATTATCATCTTGAATGTGTTGCGTTTTCCTTTTTTCCCAAAAATGTTGCTTTTTAACTCCCATGCTGTCGCTAACTGTGAAAGGGGCTGTATTTGTGAGTAAATTAAACATATTAAGAATACAGATATTCCAATTTTAATGCATACATGCATTTTTTTAAATAATTATTGGACTTTAATATGCATGAAAAATGTACAGTAGGTAATTTACAAGACGTCCTTTCAGTTGCCGAAAACAGCCTTAATTATGTATACTATTGTATGTGTGAATCTGAAACCGTGTGTCCATCATGTTAGCACAGACTGCCACATATCATCCCAGTGTGTATGCTGGGGTGTAATATATTAAGCAAACATATTCCATGAGCCCATGACACAAACTAGTGGCACTGCTATATTAGTTTGGCATTCCTTACCTTTATTTACCATATAATTTGACAAATGTAACATTCCCACACCTTTACCTATCAGTTTTCCATACACTGTCAGATATAAACATGTCTTAAATTACATGTTCAACACTTAAGCCATCTGGGAAAGTAATTTAATTTTGTACGCTTGACTTCCTGCTGTGTTGTCAGTAGCTTCCTTCCCAGGAGGTGCTAAAGAATATTGTTTACTCTAGCATGCTGTAAAACTGCATATTCAACTTCAAGTTACTTAAGTCTTTGAGGTAAAAAAATAAAAATAAAAAAAGAAAGTCTAGTTTGTGTAAGTACACCAGTATGTCAGAAGAATTTTTGGGATGTTATTTCTAAAAACACAGTTGCAACATGGCTACGGTAATAGTTAATAGGTCAATGAAAGTTCATGAGGGGATTAATTGGAGCAACATATATAAATGTGCAGTGCCATCTTCCTCCTCCTTCATAGAGCTTATTCCTTGAGCACAGAAAAGAGGAAGAAGCAGGGAGGTAAGTTGAGTTGCCACCTTTTATTTTTTTTAAAAAGGCCATGCTGTTGCCTTTTATATAATTTAATATTGGCCTCAAGCTAATTGTTATCGGCCTGTAGATAAAATATCCGTGGCAACCCTAGATGTACGAGATATGTGCAGTGTTTCTGAACAATTTATTGATTTAATAAAAAACTAAAAAAACTGGCCGGTTCCAGGGCCGGACCGGCTTACTGACATATTTCCTTGGAGGCCACCTGTCTTGGGTTGCCTGGGTCTGCTTTGAAGTATGGCTGTGAGAGAGCAGAAATCTGTGCACAGATAATGTGCCGAATAATACGAGAGTTCATATCTGACACACACTTCCTCATACATGCAACGCATGCCGTGTACAGCATGCGGGGCAGACTTTGAGAGTGACAACCCCAGAGACCACAGCATGTAGGAACAATGTTTTATATTGGCTTTATATGTACATGCTGTAAGACATCCTGGTGATACTGGACTATATTTCCCATTAACCTTCTTATCAGCTACATTCTAAAATGTTTTGTAGCTAGCAGAGGTTTATGGGAGAAAAATAAGAGATGGAGGTCTGCTTCTGAATCAATCCTGCTATAGTAGACTATGGACATCTAGTGAATTCTTATAGTGTGGCAAAGATATGGCAATTTTGGCAACCGGGAAATCACATTGAAATACAGTAATACTTTACATGTTCCTATAGAAAGAGAAGCTCGTTGATATGAAATACTGTGGGAAAACGTCCTTGTAAGCATCCTAGAAGTTTTCATCTACTTTTGGGCATTATAATTAGGCAAGGGATTTGAGATACTAGAAAGAAGGAATTTATTTATATATATATATATATGTATATACGTACGTACGTGTATATATATAATGTATGTATATATATGTATGTATGTTCTATTATGTGGGGCTGTAGGTGGAGGGAGTGCTGGGGTAAGAAATATAAAATATCTGTGAGGGTTAGGAAAGTGGAGGAAGGTGGGGCTGGAGTATGTATATTGTTTAATTTTCCATTCTGACCTATATATAGGTTGGTATTGTTATATGCAAGTATCCATACGTTCATTAATTGTATACATTTAGTTAGACTAAATACAGATTAAAAAAAAAAAAACTTTTTTTTTTTTTTAATGATTTGAATTCTCATATTCAATCACCTTTATAGAATGCCCCCTTGCTCCAGAAGGTATAGCAAAATGGATTCCCCCTGCTTTTGGCAAAATAATCTCTCTATTGTGCTAGCAAAATATCAGCACATATAATTATTGAAAATAACTATTGTCTGTGGCAAGGTCTCTGAAGATCCATAGAACATCATTACATGGTCGCTCACAAAGTCCAGTTGGGGTTTCCACCTTTTTTCCAGAAAAACACCGGCCTTTCTATAGCCTCCATAGACTTAGAATTGCTTTCAAGACATTTTTTTTTTTTTTTTACCGGCCTGCCAGTAAAATACCAGCCTGGTGGCAACTATAACTTCAGTTAATGTCCAGTGAACAATGCTGGTGCCTACTGGAGAATGAATACTATACTGCACATGGAGTAGGTTTTCCACCGCTCTTTGCATCCTGCCTTCCCAGGGGTAAATGTCCGGAGATCTGCATGCATTGTGTGACTGACTTGATTTGTATGCAAAATCTATTTTTTAAATGCATCTCTACTTAATAAGCAAACTACCAAAATCTATTTTAAGTAGAATAAAGTATACACTCTTATCGCTCCTTGACATTTATAACTGACACAACTAGCATTATCATAAAGAGAAATACAGAATTTAATTGATCCTTCTGCACCCTCCTTCCTTTATTTTTGTCTTATCATCCATTGAGGAATGCAATTAGAAGCAGACATGCAGGGATAATTATTACCAAGGAGGTCATTTTATTATCATAATTTGCTTTCAAGTATGCATAGTAGGCTATAAACAAAGGAAAACAAAGCACAGATTAGCTTTTATGACTCAGTATATCCAACTTTATACTTTTACAGCAAATTATAAAAATACAGATTTCAGTTAAGTCCAAACATGTTAATTTGGCGCTTGAGATGATGCCTTGGATAATTTTTTTTTTTTCACCAATTTATTTTCGTATGTGACCTACAATAAAGCATCACTTCAGAATACGGCTAAAATTGGTTTAATATTCAAGTGGCTTTCGCATCTTTAAAAATCCTATGCCATTGGTCCAGAGTAAACCCAACCTATATCTTTTGGATACATGCGGGTTTGTGCTCAGCTCTGCCTCTCAGCCAATCAGAGTCGACAACCCCTCACGTGTATCTGGGGTGTGCCAGGCCAAGCAGGAGATCAGCACTTCAAGTATTTTCCACTTCTAGGCAAAATATACATTTTACTTTGCATTATAATAGTTTCTGCTACTCAACTATTTCTTGTATCAGTCACATTTCTGGCTGTTTGCCACACGCATTCTGAATTATCTGTCTGATTTGAGTTGAAAGGTTTTTTGTTTAGTTATATGTCACCACATATCTGTACATCTATTGCAATATCAGTGTGGTATGAAGCTAAAAAGAGAAAGTATGCTATCTCCAAAATTCTGTAGGATCCATAATGTTCTGGATAATGGTCTCTTACCCCCAAGAAATATGTAAAAGACTGTTTGTTTGTAAAAAGAATTAAAGCAGTAATAAACTGTTTTCACAAGACCGGGTGAAAGCATATTTCAAAGAAAGGACATGTAATTTAGAACATTAGAACAAGGATTACTTGACCATATGTTCAGTGATAAACATACCGTTTAAGGGACACTTTGTGGCTTAAAGCAAATCATGTTTATGACCTTAGATTTGCTACAGTTCAACAATGAATTACAAGTTTGTTAGATAAAACCAAATACCCCTTACTACCTGGGTACAGTGTTTTAATGATGTGGGCAAATATTGGGTTAGAACCTCTAGCTCAAATGGACTGTCTGGTACTCAAAATGCATTTTCCAAATATTAATGTGCTTTCAAAGTGAAAATGTTTTTTTTTTTTTGTACTATGTGGCATATTATAATATATATATATATATATATATATATATATATATATATATATATATATATATAATTATATCTTACAAAAAACAATGCAAATATAATTCTAAAATGCATATATTACATTTTGCATTGTTTAAAATATAAAATACTTGTGATTGTGAAATTACAGAAGTTTGCAAGAAGCCAGGACTACCCTGGTTGAGTAGAAGTCAGTTTCCTTTTTCTTTTCTTTTCTTTTTTTTTTTTGCTGCAGGAACCAATAAGACTAATTTCATTGAAATGAACAGCATTTCCTGTCTCTCTGGTGATGTCATCAGACAATGTGTTGCACTGTTAAGTGATCCTCCTGTGTACAAGAGCAAGTCTATCACACAATGTATTCTATTCAAGGAGCACAGAAAGTGACTAAATGAAACAAAACTTTATATCCTCAATGTCTATATAATCAATAATCATTATAAAATAAAAGTTGGTTAGTGTTTACAGCTTTAAGAAAACAGGATCTTCCTGCCCACTTTGTTCCACATCACTATATTTTCATTAAATATCATTGTGTGGTTACAATGATATAGGTTCTACATCTCTCTATGGTTTTTAATGTAGTGAAATTCCCTTTTTAATAAAATGCAGAATATACCTTTCCAACAAAGGTAGGGGGGTATGTCAGGCTGGTGATAATTTATGGCAAATCATTATGGGAAAAAGAATGGAAACATCTGTTAAGGAAAAGGTACAAGGGTGAAGGTCACAGGAGAACAAGAAGAAGAATCTGAGAATTTTGGTGGACAATAATTTTGAACTAGACCTCAGAGGGCAGCAAAGGCCAATGAAATAAAATACTTTGGCATAAGGTGAGAGGTCTTTGAAATGTAACACGTCTATACCCCAAAGCTGTGTTAAACAGGCAGAACATTAATCTCTTCACTTAAGGACTTGAAGATTCAATGTGAATTGGCCTATTATATTTTTCCCAGTACAGGGATGTAAAAGTGTACTAACATTGAAAATTTGTGGGGACCTCGTATTGAAAGTTAATATATAAAAAATTGAACTATTATTTATGAGCTGTAATAATACTTTGAGATTGTAGCCTGTGTGAGTAGAGCACCCTTGCCAAAGCTTACCCAGTATGTCCAAATCTGTTGCACCCTACTATTATTGTGTGTGTTTCTGTGTATGTATGTAAACGGTTATCCTTGTAAATATTTGGTATATTTTTGGGAGAGCCCGTGGAGTTGCCTATTGTAATGTTCTCATTATATTTCGCTATATACATACTTGTTGTGACCATGTCTATTTGTAGTTTAACCTTCTAAACTGTGATCTGGTATACTGTTTTGGAGGAGACATTTGTGGATAAATTATCTTTTAAAGAACCCACTTGTATGAACTTTTCATCTTGAGAATGTACTGTGTACTTGTGTTACAAATCTTAACTGAGTGGGAGATGAGCTGCCTGATGGCTCCTACTGACTATACTTCTGCTTCAATGAACTGGAGAAATTCTCTTGCTTTTATTTGGCTTGTCATGATGCATGGGATAGTTCATTGAACCATATTGTCAATTTAGCAGCTGTTAACGGTTACAAATGCAAGCCAACCTTTATAAAAGGAAGTAGAGCTAATCATTTTTATTCTTTGTGCAGAGGGCAGCGAAGAAGGTTCATTTAGCGTTAGACTTTCTTAAGCATTCCATTTCCAGGGCTTTCTTAAGAACTGAAGGCCCCTATCAAACCTTTTTTAATGAATTGTTTTCAAACCGAAACCTACAATCAAAGATGTGCACATTACTGGAAAATCGGAATACCCTGTTTTTTTTCTCCCAATGAAACTTCACTGTTCTTTCTCTTTTCGATTGGCAATATACTGTCAGTTTGTTTCTAATAGGACCTGATCTAGTTTTTGTTTTTATATGCACACAGCTGACCTATTCATTATGACATAAAAACACTTCATTCACCATCCATGTCTCCTGTCTCCCACTCCTTCTAGATGGTAAACTTGGGAAAATAATCTGTAATTCCTTGACATGCTCTTTAGTAAGTGCTCGGTACATCGGTGGCACTTTATAAATAACTGTTCATGAAATACCTTCAAGCATAACCCCCAATATGTCAATATAAATATTATAGAAATTCTTTGTTGCATGCTATCAGGATTGGAGATACTAGTCTGGATTCTTGATGCGGAACAATCTGGAACCAGAATGAAGGTATTCATCCCTACGTACCAAAGATATGAGTCCCAGGTAACAACAGCCAGGAACTTGTGCGGTGGCCGTAGGAACCAGGATACAGGGAGACAATTAGTGGGGAGACCAGAATTTGACAGAGAATTTAATAGAGATTTCTGTCTACCAATATGGACGGAGGACAGGAAACGATATGCAGCTCCAGAAGACAGTAGAATTTGGAATCTCCACTGGAGTTTGGATCTAGAACTTAGTCTGTTTTCTTCTGACCCGAAGAGACTAAGAGCAGACAACGATGGAGTCTTAGGACAAAGCCGAAAAGTGTGGTTAAGGAAAGCAAGGCCAGTAACTGGAAATAAACAAAGCAGGATACAAAAGCAGGATCAACAAAAAGCCGGGTCAGTGACGGGAATCAATAAACGATAGCTGGAGCAAGACTCAAGTCGAAAAGCCAAATTAGGGGAAAATCCGTCAGCACAGGCAATGTTGTAAGTAAACTGAGACTTTTTAAAATTGCCTCCACATTAGCCATGCCTCCAGCAAGTGTAGTCCCCTTCTAAGTGGAACTACTTGCAAGAAGCCGCGCATAGAAATCTATTGGGGAAGTGTTGCGGCAGCCATGTTTGAGCCCGTCATGGGCTCCATATACGGCGGTAACTCCGGTTCATGGAGCGTATGTTGGAGGACAGCTGGTGGCTGGGGAATGTGGTAGTTGTCCTCAGGGCACCACAAAAGATGAGCAGGGAGCGGTTACAGGGTGTGGGTGTCTACGCAAGGGGAGCCGCACCAGAGGTGATGCATGCATGCTCTTTGGAAATGCCGATTTATCTCGGGAGTTGTCAAGTTGGCTCCAATGAGTTGCTGGTGACACCCATTTTATAAGATCCCAACATGAACCACTGGAGAGCCTTTACTACAAGGCAAATATTCCAGCAACTAAACTTTTTTTTTTAAATAAATCTAAAACAAATGATGCATTTTTTTTAATTAAGAGTTTTATTTAAGTCCTAATAATCAAATGATCGTGCTCTCCATTGAGTGCGAATTTTGAGCATTTTCTAGGATGTTCACATACATTTGCTGCTGTGTCAGAATTTGCTCAAGTGATTTGACTTTAGCAGGAGGTCATATGTACAGCAGTAAAAGTTGTAAGGATTTTGTGATTAGTGAACAGTTCCAGTATACTTTTTATGGGACAGATGGCTACTCTTCATCACTAAGACGTTAAAAAGCTTTACATGTGTTTATAAACCAGTTGTAGAAAAGGTGCTTGCGTGTGCTGTCCTTTTCATGTAATGCATTACTGTTGTCTGTATTACAGGCTTTGTGTTTTCATACTTGTTTCCTTTTTTTTTTTCCTCCGGTCATTTAATTAACCCCATTGTCTTTAATTTTTGTTTTTAAAGTACTGCTTTGCAGGCAAATAACACGAATCACAAGAAGAAATCTCTTTAAAAAAAAAGAAAAGAAAAATATCTATGATTTAATATAGTTATGTGATGTTCTTTGTTGTAAATTGCACTGTGATATAATGTACATCTAGCATAGCAGCTACTTTACATTTGGTACTCTTACCATGATTCCGTAAATAGCTGCACTTTTAATGTATATTTGGTTTACTCTTGCTTCATTTGTTTTATAAGCCTTTCATGTCAAAAGATTTCTGATTAAGGATTCCCCGTCTACCGCCGCTTTCCTTAAAACTTAAAAAGAAATGGCATATTTAACTATTGTGTACTGAATAAATTAAATGAAAAACCACCATGAAAGGATTGGTGAAATCTAATATCACAGCATGTAATCCTTCCTGGTGTTTGAAAACAGGGATCTTTGGGACACACATTATATTTACCCTCTTGACAAAAAGACATCTATTTATTTTAATATTCTTGGTGAGGGGGTAGCTGTCGGGGTTTGAATATCCTTCATGCATCATGTTTCTAAACCTTAGACCTAAACTGTAATGGGTTCTTTTGATGGTTATCCAGCTTCCCAGGTGGTACATTTGCCACTAGTGTGTCACAGTTGAGATCCCTGCTTTCAGTGTAGGTAATTCCATTGAGCCCTGCTGAGTTCTGATTTTCTTTATCTAGGAGTTTTGACATTCTGCTTGATCCCAGAGATCTCTATCTTCCTGAGCAGAAAGAGGATGGATAACCTCTTTTTGGGTTATAGTCGTATAGAGGCTGCGAAATAATGCTCTCCAGTCCAATACCCACCTAGGGCTATGACCAATTTTCATATGGCATGATTTTGCATCTAGTCTCTATATGAAGTCTGTTTGATGGGGCTGGATAAGGTCAGTTTGTATACTGTATACTGTTTCCAGGTATGAAAATCAATGCTTGACATGACAATTAACTATTTGGAATTTGGTAGATTTGCTATCCTTTTTTTGTTTACCCTCTAGACTGCAAAGTCTAATAATTAAATACAATTAATGATACCATTTTTCACATGAAAAATAAATGTTTATATGGGAATTGTGTTTTAAGCTGTGAACGGAACCGTAAAAGAACTATGACATATGTTGCTGTCTGTCTTGGACAAAGCATATATAAAATAAGTTTAGTCTAGAATTTGACAGTTCCAAAACTAGATTTAATGTAATAAGCAGACCGAATGTCTCTGTGACCTGGAAATAAATAAACCCAAATCTATTTAATATGCTCTGTTTTTGTTATTTCAATGTGTTGCTTCTCTTTCCTTTTGACAATTAATCTTCTGCCATAAATCAGTATCTATGTTTAAAGAAACCAAGATACAAACGAGGTCATATTTAGGCCTTAGGGATTTTTGTTTGACTTGCTTTACATATACAGGGAGGGATTGTAATCTGAGGACATAGGTTGCTCAAGGCACAAGGCCTCACAGGTGTGAATGTATACTTTGTTTCCAAATGAAAAATGTAGACATTGCAGTCCGAGCATGGACAAATCAACTATTGCTTTTTCCCACACGAGAATTGATCATGCTTGCTTGCATGGTTTTGCAATTTCCATTCCCTCATGTAGTATATTCAAAGTGCACAAATGGGACAGACATATTTTCAAATAGAGGAGAAGAAATGACTCCTCTAACCTCATACCTCTCAACACTCATGCATTATAAGGTGTCATTTTTACATGCATTTATCAGTCCACCTTGAACCCATATTTTAAATTTCAAAATAAAAAGTCCTGTTTGAGGGCGATGTGGCTGAGAGACCATTGCTGCTGTAATCATTTTAAAGGTTTTGTTGTCCAAAAGTTAATGATTCCAGTGAAAAGAGAGAACCATACTTTTGACTTTTTTTTTTTTTTTCCTCTTGTGAGAAAACATGTCCATGACAAGAAGAACAAAATTGGGACACTTAGGCTGTCAGAGGATTTGTGAAGTATGAATACATTTCTCTATTTCTAAATAAAACTCCTTGCCTCTGTCTGCACAGCATGGATAGCTTTTATTCCCTGCTAGGTTTTAGTGAACAGTTGAGTATTGTGATCTTCCATAATAGATTTACTGTCTGTCCACAATACAACCAATGAATGGATTTCAGTAATAATAACGTGAAACTGATATTGAGGATTTATTTTGCACAATTAGCGAAAGTCTCGTTTAGCTCTCTAGCAGAACTACAGAATGTGTTCGGGGATTTTTAAAGCCTTTCTTTCTTTTGTTCACAGGATTACCTTAATTGTATTTCTGACCAATCAAGACTTACACTAGGAACAGAAGAACGGTCAGCCCTGTTTGGAAATATACAAGATATTTACCATTTCAATAGGTGAGTTGCTAATGAAGAACTGTGTGAAAGTAGGCCTAAAAACTAAAGTCATTTTTTTTTTTCACTTAAAAAAATTTTTTTTATTGGATTTCTTCAAAGACCATTCATATCATACATTATAAGTGGAATGGTAAATTATCTAGATGACCATCAAAGCTTGGGTTTTGATTGGTTACAGAGGGAATAAAATGGCATAAATGAAAAATGTACATTTTCTGCAGTCACAAAGATGTTTCTTCTTTTAGTTTTCATAAATAGCAGATCTAGAAATAAACTACTAAACAACATTTTCCACTCCACTTGTAGAAGGGGGGAGAGAGGGAGTACAGTTCCTTTTTTTTTGGACACGCCCTGTAGACGCTCGTGCCGCTATATGAGCGGGAGTGTCTGGATCTGCCCCAATAGCGTTATCAAACATTGGTCACGCATTTAATATTGCTGCAAGCTAATATTACAGCTTTTTCTTTTAATAGAATTCAGTATTATGAAACAAGATGTGGGTTTGTTTGGATGGGTGCATTTATTAATCATTCTTTATTTGATTTTTTTTTTTTCTTTTGCCATATCCTAGTGAGCTTCTTCATGAATTAGAAAACTGTGACAATGACCCTGTTGCAATAGCTGAATGTTTTGTTTCAAAGGTAAGCATTACATGTAAATTGATTGAAATAATATGCTAGCTGTACTGAACCAAAAAGATAACCTAAATGGACTCTATCGCCTAAATATTGTATTTGCAGTACCTGCTGAGAATAAAAAATAATTGATAATAATCTATAAATTGTGTCAGCAGTGTTGCAAACAAATGCCTAAATTAGGATAAAAATGTGTTTTTTTTTTTTTAAATGTATGTGGTGTCTCTACGTTAACAGAAAACCAGTTATTTGCATATCATGCCACAGGCGACACCACAGGCCTATTTCAAATGTATTTCTCTTGATTTAGCCATGTGCTTGCAATTCTGCAAAGACAATGTATATATCATTTCCATAAATGTGCAAGTAATCTGTTTTTTCATCCACACATTTGAGTGTCAGCTCAACCTTGGGTTGCCACCTTTTCTTCAGAAAAATACCGGCCTTGCTAATGTCTCCACAGACTTAACATTGGCCTGATGCCGATTTTTTTTTTTACCGGCCTGCCGGTTAAATACTGCTTAGGTGGCTACCCTAGCTCTACCCCACATGTGACAGTAGTTCTGTGCATGCACACAATGCTGCACCTGTACAGTATGCATTCTCCGTTGTCCCAAACAAAAAGCGGGACACAGGTAGAGCTCGGAGGGACAGCAGGGCAGAGACAGTGGGGAGGCATATATGTAACCATTGCCATAATGTCATCTTTGTCAATAACAGATCTTGCCCCTTGTATTTCCACTCTAGTTTTCATTTTTGTGTTGATGGCATTCATTTAATTATAATGTCTAGCAGTGGTAAAACAGGAGTAGGAACTGCTATATGCTGTAGACAATGCCTGGGATAACACCAAGTACAGCTGGTTATCAATTGATCTTATTTATCTGTTTGAGCAAGACTGTCAATATAGTTATGTCTGAAACATTGGGATCTGAAGGAAGTGATAAGCTTATTACAAAAAATCATTAACTAAGTGATAAGCTTATTACAAAAAATCATTAACTACAAATAAATATGAAGCAGATCATTTGCTCAGTGGTTATCAACAATTTTTAGTTTTTGGTTTGCTTTACCGCATAAACGGTACAAGGAATGGAAAAAGAATAGTGTGTATATATAGACATTACATCAATTCCCACAATGCACAGCCATTGTTGATCTCTTGCTTGAGCTCCGTTACACATAGGAAAAATTGCTGCAGATAATAAAATTATATTTCAGAGAAGTCTGTTTAGTTTTAATGGAGAGGGGTCTTCAAAATGTTGTTGAACTTTTATTTTATTTTTATTTTTTTGTTGCAGAGTGAAGAATTTCATATTTACACTCAATACTGTACAAATTACCCAAGGTAAGGTTATTAAACATATTTACATAATACCAACACAAGTGAGTTGTTCAAATAATTTCAGGTTGAAAGACATTGCAGTAAACCTGATCTGCTAGAACAAGTCCAATTTATAAATCAATATGGCTCAAAGCAATATGGTCCAAATGATAACAGATACATCATGTTTTTGTTGTGTGCTCATTGTGCATACAATATCTATTTACTATGTTTCAGATATATCCAGGCTCTTTGCAAATGACCTTTCATAGTAAAATTATTGTCATTGCACTTCATCAGACGTTAAAGATACACTCATGAAAATATTTTATTATCTTGCTTAAAGAGGGACTAATCTCCCAAACTACTTCTAATCAGGCAGAAGTCCACTTCTGTCTGGTTAAAAATGTTTTTTTTTATTTTTTTTGTACTATTCTCCTGTGGAGCACCATGGAAAAGTGATTATAGTATATCTAAAGGTGCATTGAAACTTGCCATGTCACAGAGTTACCTCTATGTACTGCAGAAATGATTGGTGTGTGGTGATCAGTCTCTCCCTTTGAGAGTGGCTGTGTAAATTGACAGGCTATCTGCTGCCACTGCTCCAGCAAATGTAAATCCCTTTATCTTCTGCAAATATTTGGGGTGGATAATATTTTAATCTTCCAGTTTTCAAAAGGGAGTAACATTCTGTCTCATTAAAAAAATATTCGGAATCGCAATAGATTAAATCTGCAAATTATATCAAATAATGCTCTATAGAGCCCATTACAATTATTAGATTTTTCCAGGTAAAACCATGTTCTATGTTTACAGATCTGTGGCTATTTTAACCGAATGCATGAGAAATAAAATCCTAGCAAAATTCTTCCGAGAGCGACAGGAAGTCCTACAACACTCCCTTCCTTTGGGGTCTTACCTTTTGAAACCGGTTCAGAGGATCCTTAAGTACCACTTGCTGTTACACGTAAGTGCTCTATACATTATACAAGTTGGCATGTCCAACGGAATGAAGGCATCTGCCAAAATTGAATTAGAGTGGCTGGCATAAGATTAGTTAGTGGGTATTACCTAAGGCTAGGGAATGTTTAATTATTATCGTTGTTCATAAGAGTACATGTTATAGTTTTGGCAATATATGCCATGTGGATGTACGCCTGTATAGATGTGTGTGTGTGTGTGTGTGTGTGTGTGTGTGTGTGTGTATATATATAAACCATCTAACCTCTGAATGCAAAAAATATTACCCACCCATCCTACAATAATTCAATAAAAAGCGATATACATCTCTCTGGTACATTATTATTCTTAATTAAAGGTTACTATTTTAGTGATAAAGTGTATGCATTTGGAACATTGTCCAAATACTGGGATTTAATAATAGTGAAAACCTAGTTATAGAGGTTCATTTGAACCCGTGATATTTTATAAGTAGGGTGGAAGATACGGTATTTGAAAACAAAGCTTTGTAGATCAATAGCAGGGCTGACAAATTATTTAAGGTGCCTTAAAACACTTTATGGGGTCATTTGTGGCACAAGTGATGCGCATATGATATATGAAATACGGTTTAAAATTTAATACAATGTATATGTTGTTGTGCTGTAGCATTGCTATATCTAGGTCACACATTGATGAATATCCAAAGTTTAACCAAAGGTAGGAGGCCCTTAAACGTTGCTCATATGCTACACCAGCTTTTGAAATCACACTTAAGTATGTTTTCACTATGGCTAAGATTAATAATAATAATCAAATATGAGCAATAAATAAATGTAGTGAAAGTAATACATGCATATTAACACTTAACAAAACAAAATACCTTTTTCCAGTATTTGTTCCCAAAGACTGATGTACCCAAAATGTGATCTCCAGAAAGGGGTGTACCAATGCATCTTTTGGAGCCAATAAGATGGCTCCTGTAGAGGACTGTGCATGGCCAATTTGTATTGGTCACATCTTGCATATACGGGATTGTCATGCCACTTCACAGCCATTTTCCTGTGCTTCTACATTATTTTCAGCAGTGGAATTGCTAGGAATACATGGTTCTACTTATAGTACACCTGTAGCTAGAACTTAATCGTTATGTGGACTGCCTGTAACTGAGATTTTAAGTTGTTAATAGGCACTAGGCAGGCACATCGGTTCTTAGCAATGACTGCCTCCCCCGTAGCTCACAGTGTGATGCACCTTTCTACCACTAGGATGGATTAATTCATGAGTTAGCGAAAGCACTGCAGCCCTGGATTCACTCTATCCTCTGTAATAGGATTTGGTAGTGCAGATGAATTATCAGCATTTGGCTGTCAAAGCTCTTATGGATGATTTGGGAGCGCTCCTGGGTACAGTACAATCTCTTCTTAACTAGTGTGCTGGACATTGGCAAGATTGTGACTGTGGAAGAATTCTAACAATACATTTTAATGATATTGGTAATGCATGTTGAATATGCTGTACATGTTATAGAGGTACCAAATTTAGGTTTTCATGTGTCCTTCTATTATACAAGCACAAATAAAACGTGTAGCCCCAGGATTTAGTTAAAATCAAACTAAACATCAGTTTTTTTTTGGCGGTTTTTTTTTAAACACATCTTGGTAATCCCTAAATCCTGGACTGTAGGGGGTGTGAGTGCTGAGTTGGGAACTTCTGTTTTAAGATAAATGGCATTTTATCCTCTGACCAGCAGTCCCTCATTCATATGGCAGTAATTGCTACAGTAAACCAAGACCCAAGCCAGTGTCGGGCACTGTTAGATGCGAGTGCCCACTCTCAATGACAAGAGCATGAATACAATATTAGCATGTCATAGTAGCTCTGTCTCAGCCAAGAGGCAGCGCTGAGTAAAAACTTGTTTTTTACTTCTGTAAAGATTCACATTGGATTTACAAATGACTAGTGGCATAACAATTTGTACTTTTTTTTTTAATCAAAGAATGATTTTTGTTTTTTAAAAAGCCTGTAGTGCCAGTTTAATGAAAAAGATGATCAATGTCCATAATTATTCATGTCTGTTTTACCTGTCAGGAAATATCAAATCACCTAGATAAGAACACTGAAGGATACGATATTGTGCTTGATGCCATCGACACCATGCAAAGAGTAGCATGGCACATAAATGACATGAAAAGAAAACATGAACACGATATCCGACTTCAGGTGGGTTTAATATTCACATTGCCAAGAGACAAATGGGAGTTTGCAACATACTAAACCACTACAACAGGCTGCACTGTATTCTGATCATGAAGATATATACTGCAGGATCAGTTAAGGGACCGTAAACATTTCCTATCATTATTTTTAGAAGAAGCCAGCATTAATGAATGATTGTCATTAGAAGTACATGCCAGTTTATCCTCATAGTAGGAAACATTTCTGTATTAAAAAGCAGGAGGGAAACCTAGTGTGCCTTTCTTTAGACACAAGGCCTATTTTCCTCATCAAAAGTGGTTGGCTACCCATATCTGTTTTACTAATAAAATTACATTGTGAACTGACTGCCACTTTCCAAATTAGCCTTGTGGTAAGTTGTTTCCATATATTTTCTCTTTCTTGATTAAGTTATCCCAATTTTCGGAAACAATACTCCAAAACAAAATGATGTTCCTTTTGTAAAGAAAACTCTTTAGTGAAATGTCTGTGTTCTGATGTATTGGCTAATTTTCTGTATTTTGCTTGAATTATTTTATTATATAAGATTATGCAGATCACACTGGTTTAAAGAACTGAAAAGGAGAACTGTCTTTTTGTCCAGTTTTAATTATGAATGGCCTTTTCTGTATAATCCGATGGTGACCTTTATTAAATGAAACAATGTTTGACTTGATTTGCAGACGGCACAAAACCATGTTAAAGAGCCACTCAATTTCAAAAATAACTTCAACAGATGCAAACATTTGACTTGTTAATTTCCCCTTTGGCACAAGGTGAAGTTGCATGTAATTTAGGAGGTACATGCTGATTATAATTGTTATTAAAGGGACTCTTCCACCTACAACGTATATTTTTATATATATAGTGCTAAAGTATGTAATGTAAAGAAAAAGAAACCAATCTATTTTTTTTTCACTGAAATCTTCCTATCGCCTAAAAATGGCATATAAAGTTTGCGTTGGTGATCTTGCTATAGCAACAGTCCTGCTTTCTTCTCTAGCACTCTAGTGTTACAGTACACAGAGAGCAGGATGAAACGACTTCTCCTTGCATTCCATGCACCTGAAATAGCAGAGTTCAACAGAGAGCGGCTGAGTTCATATGAATAGCTACTAAAACTCCTGCAAGGAGAGTCCCCACCCACCTCCTGTCTACTTCCTCTCCGTGATGCCACTGATTTTAGAGGCCAGATAAATTATATTCACTTGCCTGTTTGCTGAACACATGCCTTAGTGGCCAATAGGAATTGGAAACCATATATAAACGTGGTGCACATGCAGATAGCGCCAAATGATGGCGCTATTGCCGTGTGCACCTGTGTATAAAGCAGACTCCCAACAAATTTCATTATTCTGCACTACATGTGCTGGTTACTTCATTTTTGGTTGTGCCAGTGCTCATTGCGCCGGATCAATGTTTGTGTGTTGCCGTGAAACACTGTTTGGCGGAGGGCATTCTCCCAAACTGCACAGTGTCTGAATTTATAAAAAAGCACTATATCAGTTATACATAACAAATGGTGATTGCCTTAATCTGTCTATCTGATCTGCTTTGCAGTCACCTTTTTTTAGACATTATAATATGTGCCAGCATACAGGCTTTTTGTTTGTCTTGGACATTTGGTATCCCTAGCATTAATGAATGATTGTCATTAGAAGTACATGCCAGTTTATCCTCATAGTAGGAAACATTTCTGTATTAAAAAGCGGGAGGGAAACCTAGTGTGCCTTTCTTTAGACACAAGGCCTATTTTCCTCAACAAAAGTGGTTGGCTACCCATATCTGTTTTACTAATAAAATTACATTGTGAACTGACTGCCACTTTCAAAATTAGCCTTGTGCTAAGTTGTTTCCATATATTTTCTCTTTCTTGATTAAGTTATCCCAATTTTCGGAAACAATACTCCAAAACAAAATGATGTTCCTTTTGTAAAGAAAACTCTTTAGTGAAATGTCTGTGTTCTGATGTATTGGCTAATTTCTGTTTCTGTCTGATCAATGTTTGTGTGTTGCCGTGAAACACTGTTTGGCGGAGGGCATTCTCCCAAACTGCACAGTGTCTGAATTTATAAAAAAGCACTATCTCAGTTATACATAACAAATGGTGATTGCGCTTTTTTATATCTAAAGTATTGCCTTAATCTGTCTATCTGATCTGCTTTGCAGTCACCTTTTTTTATAATATTATAATATGTGCCAGCATACAGGCTTTTTGTTTGTCTTGGACATTTGGTATCCCTAGTCCACCTGCATTACTTTTTAGCATCGTGCTACTGTTTTACTCGAGGCCTTTTATCTAACCAGATGAATTTAGAGAAGGAGTTTGTAACATCTTTAACCAACCTGGTATAGTGAGAGGCATTTTCTTGAATATATATCTCCATTTTGGGAGAATATAGAACTTCACTTTATTGATCCTCCCCCACCAAAACACTTCAATATTTTTACATTTGCTATTTTTTATTGGTCTGTTTAAGCAAGGGACGGCCATTTATTTCCATTATTCTAGTTGGCTCTGTACAAATCTTTAATGCCCAAATATGATATTTCTTTTACCCAAGAGAATTAATGATCTTTTTGATTCTGTCTCTGTCTTTTGTTAGACTTGGGACCAGTGCTGTAGTTTTGCCCTTAAAGAACTGGTAATTGGGCACTACGCTTTATTTCTCTATTCTCAAGAATATCTATCTGATGTTATTGACTGACGACCTCCCTGGAACAAACCCGACCTGATGTGGGTTCACTAAGAAGGGTATCGCCTCCTTAACTCTTTTAGCCAACACACTAGCATACAATTTTGTATCTACATTTATCAGGGAAATTGGCCTGTTTTTGTATCGGGGCGATGTTTGCCCTTAACATTTCTTTGGGGATTTTCCATGTATTTGCAAAGCTATTGAATGTATTTCTTTTTGGTCTGCAGTATATTTACAACCAATAAGAGTCAAAGCATTTGCAAAAGACTAGAAAAAAAAAAAGTCCTGTTAATGGTTCACAGTATTTACGTGATTTTAATTGACATTGAGTAAAATAGTTATGGATAAATCAGCAGCCAGTGAGAAGACACCATATTGAAAAATTGTTTTCTTTACATTGTACATCGGTTTAGTGTGTGTGTATATGATTGGATACAGATGTGCCATGTTTACTCCAGTTTGGCTTCAACATCTTATCTAACACATGTAGGTCAACAATCCTTGTACCTGGCTGAGGTTCATGGGGGTTGTACTATAATATCTGTAGGTTGGTGGGTTAATTTGTCCTTTTACTAGATCAGAATATATCATCTCTGCTTTACAGAGGTTAGATGAATATAGTTAATTAGCCAATGCTTGATATTCTCCTTGAGAAAATCTGCCATAATCAACTGTTCAAAATGGTTATAAGCATTCATCATCACCATGCTTTACCACATTCTTTTCTTCTTCTTGCTAAAAATGATTGGAGGAAAATGCCTTCTGGATTTTTCTGCAGATGGAAAAACTGAACAAGCTGATGATTGGCGTATAATCTCTTTCTAATGGTCTTGAAAGTGGCTCTATTTGAATTTGTGGGACTTGTTTTGATGAAGTATACAAGATTGTAGATAATTGTCATGGGACCTTTGTCCATTGAAGGCGTTGTTCAATGGATTTCTTTTCATGCAATTTTGCTAACAATTAGACAAGCCTGGCCTGATCTGACCTTGAGGATTAGCGGATTCCCCCCCCCCCACCCACTCACAAGATAATACAAGGATCAGCAATTGGTGGGATAGGTATCTGCAGTGCTGCAGAATAAGTTGTTGCTTTATAAATAAATAAAATGATCATTAATAACAAAAAATAGAAATAGGCAGCCATTAAGTGTTTTCATTATATTTACATAGAAACATAGAATGTGTCGGCAGATAAGAACCATTCGGTCCATCTAGTCTGGCCAATTTTTTTTGAGTACTTTTATTAGTCCCCCGTTCCCTATCTTATAGCTAGGATAGCCTTGTGCCTATCCCACGCATGCTTAAAATCCTTGACTGTGTTTACCTCTACCACTTCTGCTGGCAGGCTATTCCATACATCCACTACCGTCTCAGTAAAGTAATACTTCCTGATATTACTTTTAAATCGTTGCCCCTCTAATTTAAGACTATGTCCTCTAGTTGTGGTAGTTTTTCTTCTTGTAAATATACTTTCTTCCTTTACTGTGTTGATTCCCTTTATGTATTTAAATGTTTCTATCATATCCCCCCTGTTACGTCTTTCCTCCAAGCTATACATGTTAAGATGCTTTAACCTTTCCTGGTAAGTTAAAGCATTTGAACTGTACTATTGGGGTAATTAATTTAACATGGCATATGAACAGATTTATTTAATACCTGTAGCTGAGCCCGGAAAGTATTCAGCTACATGACCCATTTCAATGTTGGTATAGCATGTAATATACTATTTAGCTATTGAATATTATCACACTTATTATTTCCCTTTTACATTTTACTATTAGATATAGCAACCACTGTACTTGATTTTGTTTACTGGACAGCTTTTTAAGCGGTGATCAGCCCTCTTCTTCTCCTTCTCAGGAAATCCAGAGCTTACTCACTAATTGGAAAGGACCAGACTTGACGAGTTATGGAGAGCTTGTTTTAGAAGGGACGTTCCGGATTCAGCGAGCCAAAAACGAGCGCACTTTGTTTCTGTTTGACAGGTTGCTTCTCATCACAAAGAAAAGGGAAGACACATACACATACAAAGCTCATATCCTGGTAGGGTCACTGCCTTGGAGTGCTGGCCAGACTGCATCCCATTCATTAAAACAATGTTTCCTTTGTGAGTTGAGGACACGCTAACAGTGAGTCAGAAGTTATATGAAGCTTCTGACTGTAACGCATTCAAACAATTGGACGCAAAGAAAACCGAACTGAAGTGTGTGGGAAGGCGTTGATAGCATTTGGTCTATCATTTGCAAGTCCTAAAAAATAACTAGAATATTGCTAGAATATTTCTGAAGCAAGTTTTACTTTTAATGGGTTTAACAATGCTAATGTTTAATGGCCATCTTTAAGACAGGCCAAAAAGTGCAACTGGAAAGATCACTGACAAAATTGAGGCCCTACTGCTCTTTGTGCCACCAATCCCCCCTCTCTGCATTCACACACAGAGGATGCAGACTCTGCATTGAGTGATTAGTTTGAGCAAGCTGAATACCTGCAGACAATGGGTGGAATTTCTAAAGTCAAATTCTGATGCAATCGCCATGAAATCCAATGGATTGTTCATGCAGATTTCTCCAATTTACCTTTCTAGACAACAACCACTGCATTACATGTTGATGTCTGTGTGATTCTGCCACGAACATGTTTGTTATATCTTCAGATCCAAACATGATAGAAAATATAACTGGTTAAATAGGGTAACACTTGTTGTCCATAATGACAAAATGATCATATTTAACTTGTTTGCTGATCAGAGCATATCTGTGAGTCTAAAAATCTGAAAGACAAATAGGGAGGGTAGGGTTGGAGCTGAGATTCTAGCAAGTAAGAGTGCTGCTTTTATTTGTTACGTTATTCAACATCTTTTAAGTTACAATTAGAGTTGAGCAGACACCTGGATGTTCAGGTTCGGCCGAACTTCGAAAAAATGTCCGGGTCCGTGCTCGAACTTGACCCCGAACCCCATTGAAGTCAATGGGGACATGAACTTTTGACCACTAAAATGCCTCTAAAAAAGTCCTGGAAAGGGCTAGAGGGCTGCAAAATGAAGTAAAATGTGGGTAAGTGTCCCCATTAATACGAATAGGTCAATTGACCTATTCGTATGAATGGGGACTCTATTTTGGTTTATAGGAAGCCAATAGCATTACATACAATGTATATGTATGTAATGGTATGGGCTTTCTGATTGGCTGCCCTGCAGCCTTTCAAAATGCGCCATTAAATCACCGAACCCCGAACTCCAACCCGAACATACAGTGAAATGTTCGGGTCCGGGGTCCAAAAACCGTAATGTTTGGTATGAACCCGAACAGTGTGGTTCGGGTTCGCTCAACACTAGTTACAATTATTGAAAACCATTTTAAAAAGTCATTACTTGCTCTTTAAATCTCAGTCATCCATTTATAACAAAGAATAATAAGTTATATCACCATTATTAAAATGATTTGCCAATTATTTGTCTTGTCAGGATATTGGCTAATTTAGTTTCATTTTTTTAACATTTATTTGTCTTTCTCCTTTTCCCTAGTGCTGCAATCTCATGCTGGTGGAAGTCATTCCAAAAGAGCCACTCAGTTTCAGTGTGTTCCATTACAAGAACCCCAAGATACAACACACGGTTCAGGTAAAATGTTTGCATTTAACCAGGGTTTACGTGCATGAAAGCATAACTACAATCTTCAGTATATGTGGTGTGCCAGCCCTGTATGCCCTGGGAGTACCAAACAATGGAGGGTACACAAAATCGACTCTGTCCTGTCAAGATCACATGGGTTTAAACCATTTACGACTTATTGAGACTGGTTCAAAAGAGATGAAATGGTGTGACTTAATGTAACACTCTCATGTGGATCCGACAAGTTAAAACTATCCTCTTATTCGAAACTGGTTCAGACCAGATCCTTTTCATTTTTAAACTCTGTCTGGTTGAAACTGGTTCAGAACAAACCAGATTCAACCAATTGGAACAAGATCATACTGGGTCCTGGTCAGGCAAGCTATGTTACATTTTGAACCATAATATGGCAGCTTGCTTGCATAATGGATAGCAATGTCCACAAAACACCAATACAATTTAGGATTATGAATTTACCTTAGTCTTTTACAATGAATACTTCTTTTCTCCTTACCTTTTTGGATGGGGTGTTTTTCCACCCCCCACTGTCGGCATGGACTTGGCCTACCATATCTCCGCTACAAAATAGTATCCATTCATGGACATTCGTTATCTAGGGTTTTTCTTTTTTACTTACGAACCCACATTCAACACCCCACTGGATGGACGGTTGGCATTAATAATAATAGTGCCTAATCACAGTTGAGATCTTATAACCACCATCTTGTGTCTCTATGCCCACACAATCAGGGCTCATTGAGTACCTAGAGAGGCTAAGCTGAATCTATGAGTTAGCATTTTGAGCTGCAATATTAAGTGCTTGTCAGTCATATTTTGATATTCAATGGTATCAACACATTAAATAGAACTTAAAGGCTGCTGTAATTAAAGGCTAAACACACTCCTGAGGCGTTAAAGTATTCTGTGTTTTTAAACCAAAAATGTTCTAAAAATAATCCCCATAAATGTGACTTTTAATGTACTGAAGTCTATAATGATTGTTTTGACAGGCCAAATCACAGCAAGATAAAAGACTCTGGATTCTACATTTGAAGAGGCTGATACTTGAGAACCACCCAGCAAAAATCCCTGCAAAGGTATTTTCATGGTTTATGTGCCACTTTTTAGGTGGATTCGCTGAAGATAAGGTTGAAGGATTCTGAAGGACTAAACCTTAGGGGTGCATCAACGGCCCGCCATTGGTTTCTGCACTACTACTACAGTAATTCTCTGCTAGTCCAGGGGGGGGTTTATAGGATTTGTAGTTCAGCAGCAGCTTGAGAGCCGCAGTTGCATGCTAAACTACTCAGCAGTCCAACCTCCAAATGTCAATTTAAACTCAGATTACAAATCATAACAACCCTCCTAACCCTGCCTTTGTGTTATATGAAAGAGAAAATATGCTGTGTGACATGAAATTTGATCTTAAATATATATTGTACTAAAGGTGTCAGAGAGGGGCATTTACTAAAAAAAGTGAATATATTTTATGTGAAAAACTATTTTTGCGCTTTGCTCCTATTGCAATTTACTAAATATTTAACACTCCAATAGTAAATAAGAGAAAATTGCGAATAAAAACAGTCAATTCTGCAAATATTTTTTCTACCTCTTTTGATAGCACTTGCTAAAAGCTGGTGTAAGTTTCACACGCAAATAAGAATTATTTTTCACAAAATATTCGCAAAACTCTTTAGCGTTCACAAATATAATCGCAATTTATTAGCGCAACCGGAAAAATGCACACTAAATAAAAATAAACAGAAGAGGGACAAATCAGAAAAGTGCAAAATGTTACAAATAGTCACAAATTGCTCCTTACTCATGTTTTACCTACTTTTTTCCCCACTACACTTGTTTAGTACACTACCCCCTAAGTGAACATTCAATTAAAAATTGAATCCATTTTTTATATTTTCTTATGTTAAATAATCTGTACTTTCAGAGTTGACTGTATCTCCAGAAGGATATTGATATTTTGGAGAAAGTTCAAAAAAGGGTTACTAAACTGGTACTTGGGTTGAAGGATAAAACCAGGCGCGGATGCTCCATATGTCCTATGTGTGCGCTGCACAGAGCTGCTCTGTCTACTTACAGAGTTTGGGTGCTCTGAAAGAGCACACAAACCCCCAGAAATACATCTGGGAGACAGACAGCAGCTGCGAATTCGGCAACAGAGTCACTCACTCTGTTGCCAATTCGACCAGCGCAAAAAGTATGCGAAAAAATTTTATGAGCATTAAAAATATTTTTTTGTTAAGGCAGTTTTCAAGTATTTTTGTAATCTATACAGTATTTGACTACTAAATATTAAAAACTATACAAAACATACGTTTCTATTACTGAAACCATAAACAATCTTTTACAGCAGTATGTCACCAACTCCACACTAAAAGGGGTAAAAAGCAGTATTCAGATAATGCATAACTGCTTGCTTATTGCCATCAGTTGTACATTACTGACACCTAGTGGCATTAAAGTATTTTTCTATTTTATAATTTGTTTCACAGGGTGGATTGTACAATAACCTTTTAGTAGTTCAGACACCATTTTTAAAAATCAAACATTGCAGTGACTGTAAAGTGAAGTAAAATTGGTCAAATGAACAGATTTTCTGAAGGATAAAATGTTACTATAGGTGTTTTATCTTCAGGAGTTTATGGATTATATCATTGGTGATTCTTCTACTTTGTAGTAATCAGTAGGGGCTCCCCAATTTTACTATATGGTAGTATGATTATGTATGTTATATGCAGATATAGTTTATCCATTTGTTGTCTATTTTGCAGGCTAAGCAAGCAATTTTGGAAATGGATGCAATACGTAAGTTGTTTTCCCTCTCCTCTTCATTTTGACCCGAACCTGTATCTAGAACGTCGCAATGCAAAATAATATATTGCTTAACATTTTAAAAAATGTGAAATAAGAGCAGTATTGGTGCGAGCAGCTTGGATAATACAGAGCTGTAACCAGGTGTCTTTGCTCCTGAGGAAAGGATAGGAAATTGTGCCCCCAATATAGTGTCTCAAACTCCACTGTCCAGACTGCCAGACTAGTGTAGCACAGAACTTATCTGCAAACCCTTGAACTTAGGCACCATAGACTCATTACTGCTCTGTGCTAATTATCAAAAGCCACATTTTTAAAGAAAAGTCGTCTCCTGCACTATACTCATTATATATTAAATTTGTTCATTCATTCCTTGATCAGGCTTATCCGGGTAGGGATTATTGCCTTTCTGTGGTTTGCATGTTCACTCTTTTTTTGTTTTGTGTAAATATTGTAATATTATGTCCGTCCAGGTTCAGGCACTGATGGAAATCATGCTATAGATATTTCTATGTCTATTTCTACCACTTCTTTTCTGCCAAACAATTGTCATCATAGCCATCTTCACCACCTGAAAAAAAAAAAATCCCTAAATACTATCAATATTTATGTGTATATAGATATTGGATACTCTTAAAATGTTTTTTTACTTTTCAAACAAAGTTTCAACAAAATGCTGTCATTTTGACTTTTATTATCTCTGCTCTAATAAATCAAATTTTTATATGTTCAGATCATCCAGGATTCTCTTACACTTCTGAAGGTGAGCGGAAATCCACTCCAAACGTAAAAGAGGACCTTGCATCATGCAGAATCAGGAGAAAGTCAGGTAAACGTTTTTAAAAGTCCTTTTTTTTTATCATCTAATATTGTTTGCCTGTTTATAGTGTCTTATTGTTTCAAAATCCTTTGTGCAGTCTTGGCAAACATACAATGAGTGACGTGTGTGTGCTTTAATTCTAAACATACAAGTATACTATACTTGCTTTTTTAGAGCTGTATCAGTTTAGAGATTTGGTGTTTTAATACCCATCTCAAGCTTGGTTTCAAAGTATTCTTAGCTCACCTTTTTTTTTTTTTTTAAACTTTAAAAAAGGATTATCTTTTAATCTAAATAGAATTTAAAAAAATGACATATTAAATATTTTACTTTGAACCTCCAGCATTGCAAAATGTATCCCAAATCTTTGCTCTCTGGACAATGATTATGGGATATCTTTGAATGCTAGTTCATAGAACCTTTCTATGCAATATAATGTAAGGTGTGTCAATGAGATATCTAAGGATTTAATAATAAAACAATTATTATTTGGTTTGCACGAAAAATGTTCTTTCATGCATGGAATATTAAAGGATAGATTTTATTCTGCAGGAATAACTTAATTAGGTGAGACAATGAATGTCTAAAAACAAATGGTTTAAGATTAGAGCACAGATAATAGCCTTGACCCTCGTGTAGGTGAAGAACTATACACTGGAAAACCTCTTTAATATCATTACTATTTTACAGAACCATCTTCTAATCTTCATAAAGTGATAAAGCAAAATGGTAAGTATTAATAACTATTATTGTATCACTTTAAAGTTAATAATAATCACGTATCACACTTTTATAATAATATTTTTCATTATATTTTTTTCACAGACATGTGTCCAGATACTCAGAAGGTAAGCATTGTTCACTCCATAACTTCTAAATTAAAAATTATATTGATAAATGTAAAATGTTTCATTGTTTTTACTGCTAGTCAATATGTATTTGGATATGAACAGTGATAATATTATAAATTATTATATCGCTAAAATAAGCAGACATGCCATGATGCTTCCCACAGACTTTGCTTGCCAGTTTTGTCCTCCTACCAGAGTTGGCAGTCTTTTCACTTGTGCTTCTATAGCTTCTGTGATAGAAGCACAAGTGGAAAAGAAAAGTTTAGTTTAGTGGCACTTTAACTAGTAATACTGTAAATTAAATATAACAATGGTGGTACTGTCTAAATGAATGACATCTTCAAAATTAGGCCAGTTTACGAAGTGTTAAAAACTTACTTTCTCTTTTAAATGATCTATGTTTCAGACTGTGTAGGCTTTTTGATTACAAAGGAACTCTGTAATATAAAAGTCACGGTATGAATGTAAAGCATAAAAATGATTTATACACTAAATCTAATAAAACTGTATCTGGGCACACTAGATGGGCCAAATGGTTCTCATCTGCTGACACATTCTAGATTTCTATGTATCATGCTTAGTTACAGGTTTTTTTTTGTAGTAATTCATTTGTATGTGGGGCCAAAATGTTTAAAGATATATTTAAAAAACATTGCTGGGGAGTGGGGGGGGGGGGGGGGGGGGTTTAAAGTGTGGTGCAGATACTAGAGTCAAAAAAGTAAAAAAAAAATGGCACAATAGCTGTGATTTTATACATCTTGGCAATTATAGCTTGGTTTTTTTTTATACATTCTGACACTTTTTCAGCACCTGAAGTTGTGTTTCCAACACCCAAAGGGTGGTGAAGAATTTCAGTGCAATTTCAGATGCAAAAGAATAATAAATGGGTCACAGAGCGAGCAGGTTCAGGCCTGGCACAGGTAGCGCTAGCTTCAAGAACTTTTTAAACAATTAAAACTAGTGACTTCATCAATTCACATCATATAAAATCAATATTTTTAATTATTACTTGATGTTGGTCTATAACAGAATAGGTATATGTCACAGACAGAAATATAAACATTCTAAATAGTCTATAAAAAAAATATATATATATATATCTGTTCTGACATGTTAACTCTCCCATATTTAGCGTATCAGTATACAAGATGCCATGCTTTGTCAATCCGCAAAAGTGGGATCTGGTGAAATTCTTCCTAACTCTGGGATGTGGAAAGGAGTTCGAAGACAGAACAGCAATTTGAGAGAGCCACAAGATTTCTTTGAAAGAGCCTACAACAGTGAAGGCTTGGCCATGCGAGTAGCAGATCAGACTGATGCTGATGATGAGGAAGAATCTGAACAGGTATTGTGTATGTAATTAAAGATATAAAAGAAAAGCTGATTTATTTTCTTTCCTCTTTCAATTCATTTGATTTTGAGATTTACTATTGCATCATACCCTGTGTTACAGTTAGCTACGTCATAACACTGGGGACTCAGGAAAAGGTCCTGATTTTTTATTTTATATTGTGGTAACTGAGTTACTCTTGCATGTGACATGCATACTATTCCCCTAAAACACATAGTATGTGTTCCTGCATTTTGTTGTTGTATGGAAAGTAAACCATGCTTTTTCTGTTTCAGAGCACACAATGGTCTCAGCAAAAAATAAAAGGAGGCCGAAAGAGACTTAATAGTCAAGTAAACGACAATGTGGAAAAAAGAAGAAGCATCAACCTCAGTATCTGTGGCAGCCAGGTTTGTTTAATTACTTCTTTCAGCATTGCATCGCTCATATGTGCATCCTGGGTCTTATTTGCATATAGTGCCATATATACCATTACCGTATATTGGGCCCAATTCAATGACTCGAAATCGCATTTATTACTGTTTTTTTTTTTTTTAACTCAAATGTTTTTATTGTAGTCTATGAGAATTGATGACATAAGATAAATTAACTCCAGTCATTGAATAGACCCCACTGTGTCCAAATAAATGTATAAACACCTTTTTATGGATCTATACAACTACTTACCATCCTATTGGGAGAATACATACCGTATTTGCTCGAATATAAGACGACCCCCCAAACTTTGGATATTCCTTTAGGAAAAAAACTAAAAGCCTGAATATAAGACTACCCTATAGGAAAAAAGTTCAACTTGTATATATTCACATGTAAATTGCTTTTTAATATTTAATAACAATTATGATATAAAAAATGTATTTCTTGTTTTTGTTTCCTTTTATGTGCCAATGCTGCCTCACTTTCCCCTCCCCCCAGTTTTGTCTCTCTCCCCCCTTCCCCCCAGCATTGTCTCTCTCCTCCCCCCTTAGTGTTGTCTCTGTCTCTCCCCCCAGCATTATTTCTCTCCCCCTCGTTGTCTCTCCCTCCCCCCAAACTTTTGTCTTTCTCTCCCCTTCTGCGCGCATTGTGCAGACATACACCGGCTGTTAGCGAGGGGGATCTGGATCCCAGTCTTATAATCTGACCTCGATTTGAGGTCAGATTATAAAACGACCTCGAAAACCTTGTCTTATATTTGAGCAAATACGGTAAATTATTTTTTATAAAAATGCATGTTCAAACTTAATAACTTGATAGACAGAAAGTAACTTTATAGCAAACCATTTTGGACTTCTTAAATCAAGACTTGGAGTGACACATCTATTTCAGGAATGTTGTTAATAAAGTAAAGAAAATGCATTGTTTAAAATATTAGCTTATTGTTATTAAATGTTTGTTTCTATATTTTTTCTTCTTAGAATTCAAAAGATCAGTCAGATGAAGAGTCCTCCCTGTTGAACATGGAGCAGCTGTTTCCCAACTCTGCTGTTTGTCCTCCTGGCAGACAGCAGGGCATCCCACAGAGCAGCGCTTTAATAATGAATATCCTTGGAGGTACAACTACTTTAAGGAACATTTGGACGGATCATCAGATAAGACAAGCCCTCTTTCCCTCTAGGAGGTCTCCACAGCAAGAGGAGGATGACGATTACCAAATGTTTGTGATGTCTGAATCTGGTTCTAAATATGAGTCCTCAAGAACCCAGGACGAAAGAGGTGCGCCTAGTCGTCCTTGTAGTTGGCATCTTGGACTAATGCAAGAAGACAATGTACCTAGTTCATATTGCAGAGTTGTAAGACGGGCAAGTAGTGTGGGGGAAAGTAAATCCCATTCTTGTAATATGAGGACCAGACAAAACAACCATCATTTGTCTCATCGTGAACATTTAAATAAATCCCTTGAACAGGATGAAAAACATTCTTCTCTTGGTTCTTCAGAAGAGCTAACAATTGATGACATTGACCATGTTTATGATAATATCAGTTACGAAGATTTGAAACAGATGGGACTCCTAAGAAAGGACAATACTGATTTCCTTTCAGTTAATAATGCAGGTGACTCAGTTCATCAGTGCTCTGGTCATGTTGATGTTGGAACTATGAAAGTAAGTGGTGACAGTAATAGGACCCCTCTAGCAAAGCACAGTGACAAAAACCTATTTAAAAGAGGGACCTCTCATTCCAGTTCCAAGGAACTCCGGATCATTGAAGAAAATATCTATGACTCAATTTGCCTTCCAGAGCAATCGCTGGAGCATGTGAAGCTGAACTCAAGTTCTAAAAGGAACAGTTTTTTGGGTATAGACTCTGATTTTCAATGTTATGATCATTTAAATCAATTTGCCTCTGAAGAAAGCCTGCACTTTAGTGAAGATGAATCCTTGGACCATCATGTGCCCACAGGAGATGGGGAATACTTTAATTTGTTGGATGGCACATCAAACTCTGATTCAGTATCTCACAAGTCCGCAGCTGATAAATTGTCTGAAGAAGTGGATGAGATCTGGAATGATTTGGAAAACTACATTAAAAAGAATGAGGAAAAGAAAAGTGAACGTCTCCTGGCGTCTTTCCCTGTTATCAAAGATGATGTGCATGAAAGGTGCCATGCGGCAAGCGTTTCCCGGCTTCACAAGGATCTTGATTATTCTCTGTCATCATTATGCTTGCCCGAAAAGACATTCACACCCATGACTAAAATTAGCAATACACCAAGAGTCCACAAGGATGAAATAAGATGTGAAACTCCAACCAGCAGCTCACTGCTAAGTTTAAAGAGGACTTCTCTTACAAGTGAGATGACCTTTGTGGAATCTCCGTATTTCACCTCTCAAAGTAACCTTTCCTGTTCAGATACACTGAGCGCTGCTCAGGGTTTAGATAGCATTGATAAATCAAAAAATAAGGTCTTTATGATGGCTCGCCAATACAGTCAAAAAATAAAAAAGGCTAACCAGCTTTTAAAGATGAAAAGCCCAGAACAGGAGCAACCATCTTGTAAACCACATAAAATGAAAGCAAAAGACCTCTCTGCCATCATGGAAGAAAAGAAGCAAGGTGGACCAGCTATTGGTACGATCTCCTTGTTTGTTTGTATTTTATCAACATTTCCTGGTTGTATTCCTCACAGGCTGCATTTGAGTTTTATTATCTCTTCATGCATGTGTTGCTGTTATTGGTATTAACACACAATTTCCATTCATTGATTCTCAATGTTGTCCCTTTAGTCCTGCTCCAGCTTTGGTTATATAAGACCTTGAAAACTTGGGCTGTTTGGCCATGTTTGAGAATGATGTCTTTGACCTTTTTCTCAGTCATCACATACATATAGTAATGGTAACTGACCATTTCAGGGACATCATATTGAGTGGCAAGTAGTGAAATACGTTTCATTGTAATATACTGCCATGGGCTGTGACAGCTGGTATTGCATTAACATCTCAGAGACCACTTCCATTCAGTTGGTAGATAAAAATCCCGATTATTTTGAACCAGAGGAAGAGGATAGGAAATAATAATTTCTTTTTTTTTTAATACTATACATTTGCATTTTAGAATTTCATTTGAAATGACCACCCAGACATTTCTTTCAAAATCACTTTCCTGACAACATCCACATCACCTATATAGTACCATTGTAGAAATCTATACAATTGTTTTCTTTCTTAGCTATACCAAGCTAATTGGAACAACATTGTTTTCGTTTTGTGATAAGGGCGTCCACTAGCCTTCTGCAGTTTTTATTGCTTTGTCTATAGCTGAAATTTTTTTTGGGATCAATAAAAGAAATGAATCCCATAACTTTTACAGATATATAAAAAAAATTCACAATTGTGTTTTTTTTTTTTTTTAAATATCATTATTATCTACACAATGCAATTATATTTATTCTGACCCTTATTGGTCAGTTTCCACTTTACTTGTTACAGGTGCCTTTTATGACAGCTTCAGTTACAAATATATAGATTATATATATTATATTAATGTTCAACTTGCATTTCTCTGTTTTTTTGACTGCTAACATATTTTCTTGTTTTTGTAAAATTTAGCAATACCTTGATTGTAAAAAAAACAAAGCATCAATGACCCGTAAAGCATTTAACCCCTTTAGGAAGAGAGCTTTTTTTGGATGTGTATGTCTAACTTACTTTTCTCTCAGGGGTGTATCCTGCCCGAGTGACAGGTGTGCACCAACTGACTGGCAGCACACCTGCACAAAATATATCTGAGAGGCCCACGGCAGCAGCATATTCGGCATCAGTCACTCTCTCTGTTGCCAATTCGACCAGCATGAAAAGTATATGAATATAACTTTGTATACTTTTCGTGCTCGTCAAATTGGCAACAGAGGGAATGATGTTGCTGCTGCCGGCCTCTCGGATATATATTGTGTATTTTTGGAGTTTGTGTGCTGTGTGTTCGGAGCACACAAACCCTGGAATTACATTGCGGGAGCATGCTAGGTGTACAGTGCACACACTGATCTGTGCCTGCTTGAGGACCATGTTAAGGGGTTAAGGAAACTTTCTTTATGAATATGTTGATCTAGATTTAACATCCTTGCCAAAATATTCTAAATATCACACTGCAAATCATTATCCCTTCCCCACCTAACCTCTTAGATTCGAAACTACAATATATAGACAACTTAAAATCTAATCTGTCACTATTTTCTTACAGGTGCTAGAATTGCTGAATATTCCCAACTGTATGACCAGATTATTTTTCGTGATTCACCTGCAAGAGCGCAAAAGGAAGCGAAAGGCAGCCCAAAAGATTCACCGTCCTTTAGTTCATTAGCCCAGCATCCAGCCTCCTCTCCAAATGCTCAGCGTGGCAGTAAATGTTTGCAAGCTAGCCACTTGGCTTTCCATTCTTCAAACAGTAATGGAGATTCCACAGAGTTCTTTACCTGGCCTGATTTTAAAGACTTCAGATTAAAATCTGATTTATCTGGAAATGGTTCCAGAAGTCACCACAGAAACATCACAAATGCCTGTTCTGTTCCATCTTTGAAGTCCACTCCAAACGCTTCACATACGCAGAGATGGAGTACAATTAGCCAGAAATATAATGAAAATGTGCATCAAGACCACTTGTATAATTCACTAGGAAGGAGAGTGGTCTGTGAACAAACACAGCCATACATCCTTTCACAGTCTTCCTCATCCATGTTAATTCACAAGACTGAACAATCTGTCAAACTCCCAAAACATTTGCCTGCACAGCAGTCTCCATCCAGTTTAAAATCTGTGAGGAAGTCAGATCTTCGTAACTTTGGTGACCACCATACAGCTCAAGACATATCTCCAGAAGAGAGCTCTGAGATGACACTACAAGACTCTCAGAAGGTCTTGGTGTTAAATAAGCTCTCCTCTCTTAATGCACAGATAGCAACTCTAAATTATTTTGCTAACTTTAAAGACACAGAAGGCAATGGAGATGACGACGACGATGATGACTATGTGGAAATAAAGTCTGAAGATGAGGAAGATGTACAGGATTTGGCTTCAAGCCAGACAAAGTCAAGTATACATCCAACATCTGACCATCCGCAGCCTCAATGTGGTGCCATAGCACCCTGTTCTCTTAGCAGGGCTACAACACCAGTGAAATCTTTAAATGGCCAAGAAACATCTGATCTGTTGGTTTATGAGGATGCTGACAAACTAAATGACTATCTTTGGAGGGCACCATCTTCCAATCAGCAGAATATTGTTCAGTCGCTTAGAGAAAAATTTCAGTGTCTCAGCTCCAGCAGTTTTGCCTGAATGTCTATTTTCTGACTTGGTATACAAAAAAAAAAAAGACTGTCATTTTTTTTTGTATTTCTCCTTTTGGGGGAAATTCAGCTGTGTGATTTGTGCAATTTAAATTTCTCACGTTTTTAATCTTCACCGTTGCATAAGGATTGCTGTCTATCACGGATTACTTACAGCTGTAAAACGCGGCTGGAAAGTTAGTGGGTTAGTGGTTTCTGCATTGTACCAAAAACATCATTTTCAAATGTTCCCTTCTATTAAATGTATCAGTTCTGTCCAGTTCTGTTTGGCATGTTGATACTTCTTACCTTGCTTATCCACAACTGCATTGGTTGTACACATTAATGGGCATGGTTATTCACAGAAATATTTCTATTTGGGCAAAGTTTCAACACCCACGCAATTCCATATCCTTCTCTCCCCTCATGACTCTACAGAGGAGATTTCTGGAGGACCAGTGCATGATCTTCCCATTCTGTGTCTGGTGCGTGTGATCCCATGCACCGATCTGCTTCACATCGCTGGCTGTCATGAGCCCACAATCACATTTGAAAATGATGCAGTAAACATAGTGTCTCCTTTTTTAAAATAAAAGAACCAGTGATAGGCGTAAATTAACAACAATGGAAAGAATGACTGAACTAGCCTCTTGGCTATATTTTATACAATATCATGCAGTAAAAACTATGCTGTCCTCTTCCAGTGGCACCATACTGATTATTCTACATGAAGCTATGGGAACTGGGGAAAGTAGTGCTTATTATAGTATGCATTGCCGAAATAAAATGCTTGTAGTACAGATGTATTGGCATGAAATACTCTGTGTAAGTGACAGATTAACAGATAAAACTGATCTTATATAATCATATATGTTAATGGCAGTAGTTTCAACATCTAATGTTGCATTTCTAATGAACAATTCAGATGTGATGTGCTAAACGTGGAGCAGCCACCGAGACAAAATGTGTTTGTATTGATTCCTTCCCTATTAGCGCTATGCCTTGAGAGGTTCTTGGTATTTAACCTCCAAAATATTTTTCACGTAGCAGAGAGTGGTTTTTATATTCAGTAGCATCAGTAGGGCTGTGCCATCAATAAGGAACAATATTTTTCACTTTGGTTGACATGTGTTTCTTGAAACTATGATAGTGCTTTAAGGTTAGGTCTAATAACTTGTATTCTTCTGTAAATAAATGTATTTGCCAAGAGAAAGTGATATACAAGCTTGTAGATCATCTGAAAATAGCTATATGCAACTCTATATTTAAGATTCAGTAGGTAATGTAAATTATTGTTTCAGAATAGCCTTGCACTAACTTTTCACCACACTATCATAAACTTCACATTACTGCTATCCTTTCCCCACAAATATGTACATTTTCCAAATCACCTAATATGTGTTTCAGTTTTTAGAGGAATATTCTGTATATAATGGGTTCTTTTAAGTTATTTGAATGTGTACTTTTCCCTTGTAAATGAAAGCATTTTTGATATAAAAAGCAACACCAGGTAATACGCAAATTACAGTATATTTCATTATTTACATTTGTTATGAGTCTCTAAAAAGAAAACATGGTTTCAAATGCATTTAAGTGAACCCGAATTCTGTAAGTTTTAAGGGGAGCTACACATATGTAATAAGCCACTGATTAATCTAATGTTAAAGATCATTTGACTAACAGTACCTGTCCCTTGCAGTGCTTTCAGTTTTCTGCCAAATATAAGTGCATGTAGTGCTATATGAAACTGTATTCTTGCATCTTTAAAATACGTATTTACTGCTGCCATTTTTAAAGGCAAATTCACTTTAGAGAAGACTATTTTAAAATGAATTTTTGTCCCATCAGTTCAGTGGGCAGAATTATTAAAGGTTTGGTAATATTTGCTCTTACATTAAATATGTTCAAATATTTATGTAGACGGTATTGCCCATTATCCCATTTTAAGAACAATAAATAATAAGAACTGCAGACAGTTAGTTACTGATTTCCAGAGAGGGATATAGATCTTGGTCAGTTGCCAGAGTACACCGTTTAGAATAAAATGTAAGCTATAAACAATCAAAGTAAAAATATTACATGACTTACACACATATATTTAAACATCAAGTAATGTGCTTATTTATACAAACTGAACATAATTTGAAGTAATACTATGTCAATACTAAACCTCCAACACAACTTACTATCCGGCAACACAGTACTCTATCTGTACAATTCCTAGTCCAGCAATGGCACCAAAAGTTGCTCTGATACTATTCAATGCACATTATAATAAATGCCCTAAATAATTTCATGGTTATTTATATAGAGCCATAGACTGCCATTTTGTGATATTGTAGCCCACTTTCAATGTTACTACCGACTCGTAGTTCACATGTAATATTGCATTTTTCATAAGGGTGTGTGGATGGAATAATAAATATTTAAAAAGACAATTCCTGTAGGCAAGGTATTTTGTTTTTTTTAGAGTATATTTATTTGAACAAATGGACAAATATTACCGATTTTTGAAGCGAGCATTACATTTCTCTTAGGTTTTTTGGCAAACACCATGTTGTTGTTTTTTTTAATTTTATACTTGGTATAGTGGTGTGACTTAATAAACTGATATCTATTCCAACTTTTTTTTTTTCTTTCTAGATTAGATGGAGCTATGATTTTCTTTACAAACATGCAGTTTTTTTATAATCTAAACATACAAAAGAAAAGCATGCTCCACAAAGCATTGTGGACATCTATGATGTCAAACATACCGACAATGAACGAAGCCGCATGTGCTCTGTGTTCCTAATGTGCATGCATTTAAGGCAGCCTTCTAACCGTCTCGTAATAGCAGCCCATTTTCAGGGAAGGAAGAGGATGCCCGGTAAACCACGTACAAAACATTAGAATTAATGGTAAACATTGCAAAAAGTAAACAAAAAATCTAATTAGTACAGATTCATTTTAAAAGGTGTGCATTAACTTAATGAAAGTTACCACTTATTACACAACAAAAAATATAATCATTACCTGGTGGTTTTCAAAGTAACAAATATGCCCAAAATCTACCTTTCCTAGGATTTCTCTGTAGGGATATATATATATATCATTCAGCAAATTCCGAGATCTCGTTAGCCTTATTACCTGATTTAAGGCTGGAGGCCTAAGCTCATACAAATAACTAGGGGTCTCATTTGACATTGCTCACGTTATCGTTTTGACATGTGGGAAGGTGTGTAGAGACGGTTTTTCTAGACGTATTTAACTTGCGAAACAAAAGCATTTCCGAAATTTGTGCAACACTTTTGAATCCATTAAATTCCCATTAAAAATACATTTACCCTAATAGGGAATAATGAGCTGTGTCAATGTTTATTTGTCAAATAGGTAGTGCCTGCACTATGCTACACAGTGATATAGGTCAAGATGTATAAAACTAGCTGGTTCATCCTTTTGTGTCTAAACTTGTACCTTTAATTGTAATAACTTATCCTGTGGATGAGATTTTTTTTTATTTTACTTTGCACTTTGTTTTCATATTTTTGTATAATAAGAAAAATGTCTGTACATTTAGAACTTGTTCAAGTTTTCTGTTTTTGTTTAATTGTTAAAAAAAAGTTTGAAAGCATGCTGTACTTAAACTGTAAATTCATGATGCTTAGTAATTAATAAAATCTTTCAAAAGCGTGTGTGCAATTTGTTTTCAGTTTGTCTGATGAGAATTACGTTATTTAATTCTAAATGAAGCAATTGTTTTTGGGGGTTCTAGCTTCCTACATTCATTATTATGTGCTTTATTCATGAAAGTGAGCTGAATGGTAGAATGTTTCCAACTCTGCTTCTTTGGCCTTAAAAGTCAAGACTACTGCTCGTATAGTGCACAGGGTTTTTTTCCAATGTGATTTACACTTCGTAAGCCGTGATCTTGCATATCAGCGCATTTATTTTTGCTGTTTGTGCATTTTTTAGGGGTTCATTTTTGTGTACTCTTAAGCGTTATTTACCCCTTCCTTGCTGTAGATCACTGCTTAGGCACTGATTCTGAGGTCGCTGACTCAGGGTTCGATTTTGACCCTGGTCAGCTTTCTGATACATCATCTAGTGATGTATCGGTGGCTGCTGAGCCCTTGCCACAAGGAGTTATGGGTGCCTACTTTTAAAAAATATATGGTTTGGTGTAATGTGGCCTTTTTACCCCCAAATAACCTAACCAACCTATACATGGGTGGTATCCCTGGACTCGGGAGATTTTGCTGAACACATATTGAGGTGTTGTTTTGGAAATACCCCTTCACATTTTCAGGTAATGTTTACCTAAATTGCAATCTATGTGAAAAATTAAAAAAAATATATACTTTGCTGCAAACTTTGGCAAAGGTTGGTGGTAAAATGGCTACATGAAATGTGTCAAAATACCCCAAGTTAAATGCCCTGAGTTGTCTAGTTTTCAAAAATATGTACATGTGGGGGTCATTCATGGATTTAGTACAGATATCAGTGTTACAATATCCCTATTGCTAATTTTGAAGAAAAAAAAAAGATTTTGAAATAGCGTGGCACTACTTATAGTTCTGGCCCTGTAACATGAATAAAAAAACCCACAAAAACATAAAACACGGGCTATTTCTGAACTCAGGACAAATATTAGAAACTATTTAGCAGTGTTTTCTTTGTCTCTTGTAGATGAATATATGACTTTTCAAATAAAAGTCAGAAAAAAAATATTTTTTTCATTTTTTTGCCATTTTTTTTTATATCAAATTATATGCCATTATCAAAATAATGTTATCAAAAGAAAGCCTTTCTTATGACGATAAAAACAATATATAGTTTGTGCAGGAACACTAAATGAGACAGAAATAAATTACAGCAAAATACAAACACCTCAGAAATGTTAAAACAGCCCATGTCAACAAGCGTCGGACAAGCCAAAAAAGTAATGTCACGAAGGGGTTAACAGCAATTGAGGCCTAATGTAAATTTTTAACTTCTCAGATTTCCATCTCCCCAGCTTTTTTTTTATTGCAGCTGGACTGTTGCAGCACCAATTCTAAATGAGTGTGAGGAATAAAAAGGCCCAATGCCTTAAGGCAAAATTGGAATACTTTATTAAATTGATATCTGGAAAGAGGCAAACCAGACTGATGCAATAAAAAATGGCATTCAGCTTTTGGACAAACTGCTAAATAAGCTAGAACTAATTTACCAAGAACCAACCACTTACCCAACCCGTTTTGATCTGTCTTAGACCTACTTACAAAAACCTTATCACAGGGGTCCTCAAACTTTTTAATCAGGGGGCCAGTTCCCACGTTGGAGGGCCGGACTATAGTAAAAACAAAAACTATGAACAAATTCCTATGCACACTGCATATATCTTATTTTGAAGTGAAGAAACAAAACGGGAACAAATACAATATTTAAAATGAAGTAAAGTTAAATCAACAAACTTACCAGTATTTCAATGGGAATAGTGTGCCAGTCAGAGCCCAGTAATATTGTGCCAGTCAGATGCCCAGGAATATTATGCCAGTGAGAGCCCAGTAATATTATGCCAGTCAGATGCCCAGGAATATTATGCCAGTCAGAGCCCAGTTATATTATGCCAGTCAGATGCCCAGGAATATTATGCCAGTCAGAGCCCAGGAATATTATGCCAGTCAGATGCCCATGAATATTATGCAAGTCAGATGCTCAGGAATATTATGCCAGTCAGATGCCCAGGAATATTATGCCAGTCAGAGCCCAAGAATATTATGCCAGTCAGATGCCCAGGAATAATATGCCAGTCAGATGCCCAGGAATAATATGCCAGTCAGAGCCCAGGAATATTATGCAAGTCAGAGCCCAGGAATATTATGCCAGTCAGAGCCCAGGAATATTATGCCATTCAGATGCCCAGGAATATTATGCCATTCAGATGCCCAGGAATATTATGCCAGTCAGATGCCCAGGAATATTATGCCAGTCAGATGCCCAGGAATATTGTGCCAGTCAGAGCCCAGGAATATTATGCCAGTCAGATGCCCAGGAATATTATGCCAGTCAGATGCCCAGGAATATTGTGCCAGTCAGAGCCCAGGAATATTATGCCAGTCAGAGCCCAGGAATATTGTGCCAGTCAGATGCCCAGGAATATAATGCCAGTCAGAGACCAAGAATATTATGCCAGTCAGATGCCCAGGAATATTTTGCCAGTCAGATGCCTGTAATATTGTACCAGTCAGATGCCCAGGAATATTTTGCCAGTCAGATGCCCAGAAACTGCCCATTGCAGTGCTCGTTTTACCTCCCTCCTCCCCCGCTTCCCCATCACTTACCTCCAGCTGATGTGTCCCCGGCCGGACGTCTTGCACAGTGTTCCCCTCCTGCACTGAGGAGGGAAACACAGTTACCGGATCTGGATGTGACGAAACGTCACATGCGGTCGCGGGGATTTTTTTTTTTTTCGTTTTCCTGCTGCCGCATCCGCTGCGCTGCAAGGAAAAAAAAAAGAAGGTAAACAGCGGGGAGCGGGGGGTGCCGGCAGCACCCCCCGCGGGCCGGATAAATGTGCTCGGTGGGCCGCATGTGGCCCGCGGGCCGTAGTTTGAGGACCCCTGCCTTATCACATGTGATCACATCAGCTCTTTGCAGGCCGGACCCCAAAACCTGTTTTTTTTACATCAACTGACTGCTACGAAGTGCCTCAAAAAATGGCAGTAGAAATTTGCATAAAAAGAAAAATGTCAAACTCAGAATAACAAACTTTTTGTAAAACCCATTATAAATTGTTAAGCAAACTAAACGATATAGGTCGTCCAACATCCCTTCTGACTACCCCTTTCTGATAACCTTTTAACATTTGTTTTACTGTCCTAACTCCTAATATGACTGCCCAACGCCTATGCTTAAGTGCCATAAGGCATCTGTTCACCGGTTTGGGTTTCGCAACTGCCAGCTTGTATATCCACAATACAGCTAAACTATTAAAGCACTATTTGCTTACCTTGGGTCTACTCTCCGCATTCCTTTTTCTTCTTGTTTGTACAACTCCTAATAACCATCCCCTCCCTCAGGGGCAAGAAAAATGTAATTCCAGCCAAAATCCCTACCACTGAAGATTTTGCTCTACCACTTTGAAATAATGACAAAACAAATGCTATGGATGATTTTTTACATAGGTCAGACCATATGTTTTATTAACCCCTTGGCGACACAGGACGGACTAGGTCCGTCCTGTGTCAAAACAAGCACTGAAAGCTGAGTTTTTCCGCTTTCAGTGCTCTAATGGTATTGTAACGATGCTTCCGAGTGGAAGCATCGTACAATACTAAAAAAATGCCCGTCGGCATTTCGATCGCTCCGGAGAGCCTTTTAACCCCCAAATAATCTAACTAACCTACACATGGGTGGTATCCCTGTACTCAGGAGATGTTGCCGAACACATATTGAGGTGTTGTTTGGCACTGACACATAATAGGATCTGTGAATTCATGCCCGAAGTACAATGTATGAGAAAAAAAATTACTATCCATAATATTGACATAGGCTGGTGGTAGAATTAGTGCATGGAAAGTGTTAAAATACTACCATTTGAAATACCCTAGGGTGTCTAGTCTTCAAAAATATATGACTTTGTGGGGTAGAATACACTTTCTGGCTTCAAAAATGTCGCAAATGGGACATGGGCGCAAGTTTTCTGCATGTCAGAATTCCAAGTTGGAAAACCAAAATGCGCACCCCCTAAATGTGGCCTTTTAGCCCCAAAACAAACCAACAAACCTATGCATGGGTGGTATGCCTGTACTCAGGAGATGTTGCTGAACACATATTGAGGTGTTATTTGGAAATACCCCTTCACATTTTAAGGTAATGTTTACCTAAATTGCAATCTATGTGAATAATTTAAAAAAAATATTTTTTGCTGCAAATTTGGCAAAGATTGGTGGTAAAATGGCTACATGAAATGTGTCAAAATACCCCAAGTTAAATGCCCTGAGTGGTCTAGTTTTCAAAAATATGTACATGTTGGGGGTCATTCATGGATTTAGTACAGAAATCAGTGTTACAATGTCACTATTGCTAATTTAAAAAAAAAAGGATTTTAAAATAGCTTTGCACTACTTATAGTTCTGGCCCTGTAACATGAATAAAAAAGCACAAAAACATAAAACATGGGTTATTTCTGAACTCGGGACATATATTAGAAACTATTTAGCAGTGTTTTTTTGTTGTCTCTTGTACATGAGTATACGATTTTTCAAATAAAAGTCATAAAAAAAAATTTGTTTCATTTTTTTGCCATATTTTATTACATCAAATTATATGCTATTATCAAAATAATTGTATCAAAAGAAAGCCCTTCTTATAACGATAAAAACGATATATAGTTTGTGCGGGTACACTAAATGAGACAGAAATAAATTACAGCAAAACACAAACACCTCAGAAATGTTAAAACAGCCCATGTCACCAAGCGTCGGACAAGCCAAAAAAGTCATGTCACTAAGGGGTTAAAGCCAGGCCCGGACTGGCCATCGGGCATACCGGGCAAATGCCCGGTGGGCCGCGGTGGCCATGGGCCAAGGCCGGCACGGGAGGTCCCAGGATCCCCCCTGCCGGTCTATGCAGGGCCGGCACTATCCGAGCGCCGGCCCCGCTGTTTTCCATGAAGGGCCGGTGAGGACATCAAAGATCTCCCTCACCGGCCCACATGCTGTCGGCGGGGAGAGAGGGAGGGAGGCAGTCTGGAGAGAGGACCCGGCGGAGCTCTAACTTGCAGCTCCACCGGGTTCCTCTCGCGAGATCCGGAGCATTGCCATGGCAACGACCGGATCTCGCGAGAGTGAACTCTAGCCCGCAGTCTAGAGTTCACTCACCACGAGGACCACCAGGGAACACCGCACCGCCAGTCCCAGGTACCAGTGTATGATGGGTGTGAGAGTGCTGTGTGTGATGGGTGTGAGAATGCACACACATCACACACAGCATTCTCACACCCATCACACACAGCACTCTAACACCCATCACACACAGCACTCTAACACCCATCACACACAGCACTCTTACACCCATCACACACACATAGCACTCTCACACACAGCATTCTCACACACAGCGCTCTCACACACAGCGCTGTCACACACATCATAGACAGCACTCACGCACTCACACACATCACTCTCACACCCATCACACACAGCACTCTCACACCCATCACACACACATAGCACTCTCACACATAGCGCTCTCACACATCATAGACAGCACTCTTGCACTCTCACACACAGCACTCTCACACACATCATACACAGCACTCTCACACACATCATACACAGCACTCTCACACACAGCACTCTCACACACATCATACACAGCACTCACACACATCACTCTCACACACGCCCCCCTCACACACCGCCCCCCCTCACACACTGCCCCCCTCATCACACTGCCCCCTCACACACACATACTGCACCCCTCACATACACACAGAACCCCCCAACACACTGCACAACAGACATACACAATACTTCCATATATATGTATATATATATATATATATATATATATATATATATATATAGATATATATTTATATATACACACAGCACCCCTAAACACATTACATTCCAGACACACACTAGATCCCTTACCCAACTCTGGATCATCTACACACTAGATCCCTATATACACACTCTGAAACCGTTATAAACACACACTCACTAGATCTCCTATACACATTCTGAGTCCTTCAAACACACACTAGACTCATATATATATATGTATATATACACACACTAGATTCCTTGTAAGCAAACACATACTACACCCCTAAACACACACTACATCTATATATACACACACACACACACACACACACACTATAGCCTGTATGCACACACTTGCTATATCCCCTATACACACATTCTCTACAGCCCCAAGCCACATATGCATCACATTACACCACAAACACAACACAACTAAAACCGACCTTATTACACAATACCACACCACAATCAGCTCACTCTACACACACGCAATCCCACAAGCAGGCTCCAAACACATGCTCAATACTCTTTCCTGGCATTTTTGTCTCCTGGTATCCATTTATAGAGACACCAGAGACAAGTTGCAAGGAAACACAGTGCAAGCATGTTATTAAATTTGCTTGCACTGTGCAGAACAAATACAGGGCTTTTTTCTCATGCTAGAGCTCTTCAACAGAGCTCTGCGCATGGTCTGCACTGGAAGAGCATTGAACCAACATGCTCACTTTGAGAGGGAGCGTGTTTGTCATTGGTGATGACAAAACACACCTCCTCTGCCCCGCCCCCTTCTTAGTGGGCCGCTGTGATAAAAAATGCCCGGGCCGAATTTTTCTCCCAGTCCGGCCCTGGTTAAAGCTATCTCACTCATCCCATGCCCAAATATAAGAACACCAAGTAGAGGGTGACACTGAGTTTTGTATTACTGACCAGTGACCACGGATGTTCCCAATCAACTCCCACAGGTTGTCCATTAAACAGGCTGCTGCTTGCGGAGCCATCACCCAGAATTCTTCCAGCTGCTTGTGGGAGAGAGCTTTGGCTTATATATTATACACTCCTGGTATGTGCCTTGCCTTAAGCTAAAGATTAATTTTAAAACAATTTAAAAACTGAACCCACCTATCAAGCCCCCTTCTAGCACACCATTTCCCTTTGTAGGACATTCCAAACCCCACTGAACCAGCAGCGTCAGTGTACAAGTCAGTATCTTGGAAAGATATAAAATCGGTTTGGAATTTCCATTAATTTGCAAAAGAAATTCTTGCTACACCTTTAACTCTTTTCGAAAACCTTCTGTAACTCTAATGTGTGCGTGCAGATTGCTTACCTTGCCCAACGCCAAAGACATCCTGGAAAAATCTCTGCCCATTGGGATTACCCTGGAAGCCAGCAACCCCAACAAAGACTGCAGAATTTTTACAGTTACCTTTTTACTTTTCAAAACTTGACATTTGGTAGATATTCCATGATCAAGTGGTATTATTGGAAAGTTGGAAGCATTTAGGAACAGCAGCCATTCAGCCATGAAGCGTTAGGTTTTTAACGGATTCCCTTTGAAACACATGCAGTGTGCACTCCGCTTTGGAGCGTGTGTGATATTACTGGCAAGTGGAAGCGTTTAGGAACAACAGTAACTCAGCCACGAAGCAACAGACAACGTAAAGTCACTGAGCAGTGTTAGTGAGTGCTGAGGTGAATGGTGCGTAAAAGTCACCAATGCTTTGCTGATTTCATAGATGAAGAGTTCCAAAATTCTACTGGCATTAATGTCAGAACAAAAGCTGAGCGGAAAAAGATTTGTGGAATGCATTTCCATGGCCGAGCAACTGCATGCAAGCCTCACATCACCAAGTACAATGCCAAGTTTTCAGGTTAACTCAGGATTTTTCTACCCAATCGCATCATTATTACTCCCAAATCTTTCCCCAAGGAATCATCATTTAAACTATTTTTTGCATTTTTATTATGATGCATCATTTTACATTTGTCTACATTGAATCTCAATTGCCATTTATATGCCTAGTTACCCAATTTATCCAAATTATCTTGCAGTGAAGACATATCTAGTTCAAACTATATTACCCTACTTAATTTTGGTCATCGGAAAATTGAGACATGGCTCCCTATGCCCACTGGGAGGTCTTTGAATTCTATATTATGTAATATACATAACATTAATCCAATATTTTTAAAAACATTTATTTTAAAAATATTTTTATTTAATTTATTTTTATACAGTTTTATTTTATTTAATTTCAGGAGGACTTTGGCTATTTTTGTAATAGTGGAAGTCCTCCCATAGAGTTCAGTGAGGAGGACCTCAGTTATTATGGAAATAGTTGAAGTCCTCCAATAATTTCTGTAATAGCCGAGATCCTCACAAAATAATCTCCCCACAGACTTCTCTGGGGTGTACTTCAGCTTATTTCAGGGTCATTTAGGCAGCCAAATTCCAGAAGAGTTCCACCCCTGAAATGTCAGCATGAAAATTGGCCATGTCACATTTTCGTGCCAATTAGAGAGATTCCTTCGGTGGTTTCTGGTAACCAGAATTTAAGAGCTACTCGGATTGAAGTCATCCATTTGGATCCAAAACGAGGAGCTCCAATTTTCTAATAGAAAATCTGAGTTTCCTGAATTCACCTCCAAAACAATAAATGATTTTCATTCATTGTGCATTAGTTTAGCACATTTGTTTTCGAAATGGATGAAACAGACGATTTTTTTCTCAAAATCAATGTCCAATATTCAACTTATTTTAAATATTTTTTATATTTCATCCGACCTTTAGCTGGCCTTTTCTACATACTCTTATATGGAATGCAATACTGACAATACTTCGATGCATAGTAGCAGATTTATCCATGCAGTAAAGCTATGATCCGTGATCAGACTTTTAATTGCTGAAGTCAAAAACAGGCAAATGACAACTGGAGAAGGTGGATGAATATTACCTACAATACAGGGTGAAAAACAGTGGTGTGCTGTTTAAAGTTCTGTCACATCTTTCAAGCATTTCTCATTAGGAGATAAAAGTCAGTTCTGGGCCAAACTTACATTAGTTTCCATTGTGCTCCATGTTTCGATTATTTTTCCTCAGAATTGACTTTTATAGATAACTACAATTTACTTCTAAGCTACTGCAGAAAATGCATCACTATACCATATGGAATTATATCATAACATGTATAGTATAAATGGCATACAGTAAAGAATGCATGCTCTAATCATAAACATATAATGTTCTATTCAAGAAGAGGATAGTTTAATTAGATCCTGGGGACAGACAATGAGCTAGATTAGGTTTCCATATAATTGTGTGACTGGAAATGAGTCCTGTCACGTATCTCAAGCATGCCTGCTGACTACACATTTAATGCAAAAGCTACAAAATATAATTTCAAATTGAAAAATAAATTTGTATGCAGTGACCTAAATACATTTGGGTTTGCAGTAGCTAACCCATCTCACGCATTGTTGAGAAATGTTCTTTGACTGGCTTAGAGTAATGTGAGCAGGGATAGGCAAAGTGTCCACTGCAAGCTTTGTTTAGGTCCATAACACTTCATTGTCCACCGCGAACAATTTTGTACTTATCGAGGGATGGCCAGAGCACTACTAGCACCTCATCAAAGGGCGGGGCTGCTTAAATGATGCTCTTTCCTGTTCTTGAAATTACTATTCACGCAGACTAGACTGTCTGACTGCTCACACGGGACTCAGGGCCATGCGCTGGTTATTTATCCGCCGGATCTCTCGGAGCCTGTCTGGCACCCAGGCACTGGCATCAAGCAGTGGGGCGAGTACCAGCCAAGATGGGAGGCTATCGGCTACCTCTGCGTGGAGATCCTCACATGAGCAGCATGGCTCTGTTGCCAGGTATCTAGAGTGTTTTATTACTCACGGGGTAATCAGTGGGAAAGTAAGCAGGGGTCCTATGGAAGGCTGGAAAGAGTGTATAGAAAGCGGTGTTAGCTGACACTAACTGCACAATGGACCCTTTTTAAATATATATACATTGGGTCCACGTTGATACGGTATTCATAGTTATATACGCTTACACTACTGCAATGGAAAGCGGGCACTATCCCGGGTTAGTGGTAGGACCCTGTATTGCATACATGAGCTATACAGTGTGATGTCTATGGAGGGGGTGACGTGGAGGATGTATTTTGGGCAGTGCGTGTCCTGACTGGGGAGGTCAGAGCTGTATCCCGGCTGCAGTAAAATGACTGCAATGAATGGGATCACTGTGCGCTGCTTGCTTTATTTGCTGTGGTACTCTGACAGGCCGGGGATCAGGCTTGACTTTTTCTGATCTAAACTCTTATCACAGCTGCCTGTCCCTGGATACGCACAGCCAGCTGCCTGCAGTAGCGTATCGTGCACCGCACCTTGTTTTATTCACTACAAGTTGGAGCTTCGATAGTGCGTTACGAAATTACTGCAGTGATGGCTGACTACCATTAATATGACGCTGTCAACCACGTTGTTGGCCGAGCATCATGGGACTTTACAGGCGAAGTGTCAAGCGGTTAGACAGTAGTACAGTGCCTGTGAGCACTATGTAGTTGGGCTGGTGCATATTACGATACTTCCTTGCAGTTTCGAAGCATGCACACAGCTTCCGGTCGGATGTCATCCAACTACGCACGTGGGGAGCGTACACGTGATGCAATCCGTGCTCTTTAACTCCCATGTCCTCTTGCCTTGAAAGGATGCTTGTTTGAACACAAATGTTACGGTTTTACTTTCATTTATTTATTTTAGCGTTTGTAATATAGCTGTGTACACAGTGCTAAAGGAAATACACAAGTTTGCTCCAGCTTAAAACGTAATTACTACACGTTTGTCATTCTACAGATTAAAAATCCTAGTGTCATTAAACCTGTGTGTGTGTGTATCAGTCTGATTTTTATTTAATTTGGGATCTTAACTTTTATCAGCAAAAAATTGTTTATAATCCATTATATGCCCCAAACTGGGTGGCCACTAAGAAGAATACGTCGAACTGCCTAATGTACGATTCCACCACTCCCAGAAGAGAACATGTAATTTTATTAACCCAAATAAATGAATTAGTCCTTTCTGTTTGTCGGGATGTAACAAAGAGCTGCTGACTGTTCACATGCTAAATTCTCAGTAGTTTTTGTGTACCTCTGATTTAGTGACAACCTTCATAAACTGGTTGTTGTGTATCTGACCACTAAGAAAATGCCCAGCAAGCTGCTGCTATAGATAATTCGTATGAAGATCAGCCAGAAACTATAGATTAATGGGAGTTGTTGGCTACAGCAGCTTGTGTGCTAAATGTACCACTGGTTGGGAAACCACAAGTACCTCTTCACACTATATAATTTCTTACAGTGTACTTTGCCATTTCCTTTGTAGGGCATCTTTTATATACTTTTGGAAAATAATCCCTTTTTATACCACTTTTTTTTTTTTATTGGTCTTTTTATCTCCAAGTTTCTTTAAGGCACCTCAACAATCCTGGACGTGGTTACAACACTTTGGAACCTATAAATGTTAAGGTCAACCATGTAATTGTTGTTGGGTCATGCACGTGGGGGATGCTTTTACATCTTCAATTACTAACCAAACTTATAAATCTAAGCAATCTATTGCAATAAACAATGTGGGCAAAACACCTGACCCCTCAAAGTACATAATAGGGAGCATCTTTCAGAAATAACAAGGGAAGATACAAGGGAAACACCTGTTAGTGCACTTTTCTTTCATTGTAACAAGAGATTTTAGAAAATGTAGAGTGCAGGGCATTGACAAAGTTGTGTTGCCTAAAAGGAGTGGTAGCTATTCCAAGGAGTTAAGTTAGAAGTGAAGAGGATATTTCACCTGCAGACACAAAAACCTCAGACACTAAGTTCCAGGTTTGAGGTGAAACATTTTATTGAATACTGAGGTGTTTCTTTAATATACCCTCACAAATACTATGCATGCCCTTTTTATATTTTTAATAAAAAATGTATCAAGTCTTTATCTGGATACTACATTCTGGGAATTGTATCACTACTATAGCCTTCATCTATGTGTAAGGAGCTTATATTTTTCACTTGGCCCTACTTTTCTTAGTATGCATTTATTGCATTTCTTTTCATTTATCTATTATTAAACCAATATTGCAGTTTTTGTTTATTTGTTTTTAAACCGTGTTTTAAGTGTGGTTCATATAGCTTGAATTGAAATGGTTTTGCAATTAGTTATATGGCTTATTTACTACACAGAGTTCAGGTGGGGGTGGCTATGTATAAATTATTTGTTCCGTCTGCAGCACTTGCCAGTTTTTATGCTTCCGGAGTTCCGACAATATGTCCAGGAATGCAGTTCTTACCATCTGGTAAACCAGGCATGGGTGTGATATCTTACATCACAGTTTTGACAGCTCTGAGGAAATGTCGGTTGAGATGCTGACCACTACATTTACCATGAGGCCTACAGCTTCCAACGGTATGAAATGTGAGTGTTTTAGACCAGAGGCTTTGGGGTTACAGTGAGGGTAAGTATGGGCTAACTCTAGTGGATGTTAGTTTGGGTTATCTGCAGAAATAGCAGTTAATACTCCAACCCCCCAGGTGTAATGTGTATATACCTGGGTAGAAAAAAAATATAAGAGTTAACCCTAATCCATACCCTCATTAGAACCCTAACACCCCTGGTTTAATCGCTCAAATTTCCTCCCATCTGTCAAATCTGTGATGTGTGAAATCATGTGTGGTTCACCCAGTGATAAGATCTGCATTTCCAGACATATTGTCAGAACACTGGCGTGCTGATTAAATCGTCTACTTTTTTTTTATTTGTAGATATTCCCAATTTTGGGTCATAGCACCTGTCCTTGTTCTCTAATCACGTGTGTTTTGCAAACAGGGCGATAATTCAACGTTCGAAAGATGCATTCATTGGCCTACAAAAAGAAAATTCCGACTTGAAGCCTGTTCTTGCTATATTACAGGTACGATTGGAAGGACAAAAGTGCATTAAATTTGGATTTTAGTAAGTGATGCTAATTTGCAGAATGACCTTTAGCATGCACTGCAGCAGTGACTCTATTTACTATGAAGTTCAATAGATCCAATGTAGGTATAAGGAGTAAAAACTGAACTCCCTTTTTCTAGCAGTGTGTAATTCATTTTCAATCTGACTTTATGTTCAGTTGACCTCATATTTGGTACTTCAGTGAGGTGAATATACTTACGACTTAATAGCGCTACTTTCTTTAGCGCTGTTATACCAATCCTTTTGATGGAGACTAAGTATAGTACATCTATTATATTCTGCAACAAACTCATTTTTTGTTGCAATATCTTTCTATTTTAACTTACGGTATTTTTTTTTTTCTTTGCATCCAAGGCGAGTGTGGATGACCTAACCTTGGAGACAACTAAAAACTTTGCAGAAGAGGTAAGTTGTATGTGGACCATGAAAACAAAGGATTATTATTAGATGCTTAATGTGTTGGATGTTTAGAGGACTTTCACTGTGATTAATCTTTGTACATTACTAGTAATATTTAAATTGAACTGGTCTTCCTCCTTTTTTTTCTGTTTGGAAATTGATTTGTTTGTAACATAACATTATTTATTATATATTTAGATTAAAATGCGATTTAAAATCCTATTTAAAATGAGCTGTTTTAAAGCTTCATATACTGCACTATAACTGCACATCAATCTGTTGTATGATTGAGATCCTTAGCAATGTTAAAACCTATTGTTGCACATTTGTTAGACCAAACCTATTAACTTGGTGTATCTAAATGGAAAAAAACGTGTTGGGCTTTATGTATCTCTAATTTTACAGTGGTAAAAAACACTTCATATATAAACCTATACAGTTTTGTAGGTGTGATATTATCCATGCTCTCCATTTTGAGAAGGGATCATCATGTCAATCTCTCTATGTTAAAACCAGGAGAGGGATAACCATGAGTTTAACAAATTATGATTCTGAGCAAGTTGTGTGTGTGTGTGTGTGTATTATGTATGCATGGGAATGTATCCTCTATAATAATCCTCAAGTGTCTCTGTGTCCAGTCCCTGTGTCTGTAGGATTGCGCTACTGCGCATGTGCCCCACGGACAGCCGTTGCTAGGGCAACAGGGACGCTCACGGACACAGGGACTGGACGCAGAGACATATCATACCATAGCGTCCCTGTTGCCCTAGCAACGTCGGGGACATGCGCAGACCCGCCGCTTCAAGTTTCGCCCGGCCACGCTAAGGTAGTAAGTAACACGGGGGGGGGGGGGGGGGGGGGACATAAGGGGGCAACATAGGGGCAAGCACCCTGGCGAGGGGGGAGCCTTGAGGGCTGCCTCATCTTGATGGGAGTTGTGATCCCCCTGCTGCATCAATAATACAGCAGAAGGATCACAACTCCCATCAAGATGAGGCAGCCCTCAAGGCTCCCCCCCCTCAACAGGGTGCTTATCCCTATGTTGCCCCCCTATGCCCCCCCCCCCCCCGTCCACATATGTTCTAGCGCCCGTTAATTTAACGGGTTTAAGGTCTAGTGTATATATAATATAATAATACTTTCAGTTTGACTTTTAATTTTCTAAATCCTAGACTTTCTTGATGTGTGTTTACTCTAGTAATAGTATGACAGATACATGATCTCTTGTATCAAACCTTCTAGACTCCATTGAAAACTCTGCATAACCATGATATTTCTGTTCCTCCTTTCCCTTTTACTCCATGTGCATAGCTGATGAGAAGCTGTACACCTCTGCACCCAGTCTTCTGGTTTTATTATTACCTTAACACCTGCACAGAGAAACACATGGGGTTTATTTACATAAGTCCATGTGTTAGTGAATTGACCAGATATTAAGAAAACTGGGTAATAGGTGTGCTTTAGTTATAATAACCTTATTCTGTTGCATTATAATCGATTCATTCAATGGAACCGTCGTGACAATGTTTTTGTTTGTTTCTTTTTTTTAAGCTTGGTGTAGATGTCTTGCACATATGTCTCCCTCAAGAAAGTTGTGATGAAGATGTAAGTGTTAATAGAATCTTAGTCAAACCCGCTTTACAAGATTACTAAAATGCATCATGGTACAATGGAATAATTTACCTTCGGGCAGCTTTATTGTCCGTAATTGTTGAATAAAATAAATATTCTTGTAATATTTCACAATTCTGTCATTCCTGGAATGCTGAGGGTTTAAAGCTGCTGAATAAAAGATCATGCCGGTGGAGTTGTGAGGTTCAGGTGCAAATAATTTGTTGGCCTCAGTTTTTTATTTTTTTTTATTTCAGGGACTACTACCCCCTTCCTTACCCCTACATGTCCTCACACACCTCTTCTGTGTTAGAATTGAGTGCCAAGAAGGAAAAATAATATCTTCCTATTTTAACTCCTCTCCTGGTATCCATTAAACCAGCAATGGCTATTCTAGCTGTTGTCTACTACATTTCCCATAATGACTCCACCTGTTTCTGAACTTCAGCTACCATAATGCTTTGCAGTTTGTAAAGGTTGCCCTATGCTGTCATCCGATGTCCACCCATCAATGGGAAATGTGATCCAAAACCGCTGGAATGTAATGTTCACAAGATGTGAATAAAGCAAACTGTTGTCACTTCAAATGTTTGTGCTCCAGTAGTTCCTCGTATGCTTTGCCAATTTGCAGCTCAGTAAGAAGTGTCACTTCATAATCTTCTGATGAATTTAAAAGCTCTCATTCTATTTAGATTATTGATGAAATATTGAAACTCAATGAGGATCCTTACGTTCATGGGCTTGTTCTCCACTTGAGTGATGCCAACAGTAAAGTACTAAATGCAGTTCGACCAGACAAAGATGTGGACGGGTAAAGATTTAGAAGACTTTCTGCTTATGTTGTTTAATTAAGTGATGCGTGAGCTATGGCTGCTGGTACATACAATGCCTCCTTTTATTTATATATTGATCTTCTTAAGAGTAGATAACTGAAGCACATGCCTCATCCACCACAAGTGTCTGTTGCTGTACTCCCTGCAGCTCTCCTGTGTCTTATGTAAAGCATGTCTGATGCTGGTTATAACCTGTGTGCAGGAAGACGGGAGCACTACAATATGACACTGTGCAAGGGTACACTTAACCCCTTAGTGACCGAGTGCTATGTTGCATTTGATGTGCCTTGTAGACCAGAATTCCATTATTTTTGTCATACGTTTACTGAACTGTGAATTTTTTTCTTTGTATTCAGTCCACCCACACAAATTATATATGATTTTTTAAAGGACAGATAGGGCTTTCATTTGATACTATTATTTTCATCATATGATATCATTTACTATAAAAAAAAATATAAAATATGATGAAAATATGCCATAAACACTTTTTCTAACTTTGACCTAATTATTTTTTTTTTACACAATTACAAATGGTAAAAAAGACCCCGTCTATATATTTCTAATATTTGTCCTGAGTTTTTTAATACCAATGTTTCCTTGTTTGTCTGTTTTTTATTTCAAGTAATAGGGCAATAAACAATATTAGTGTGTTTTTTTTTTGTTTTTGTTTTCTAATCATTTTTCTTATACAGTGACTTTTTTACCCCAACCCTAAATTTACCCCAACTCTAAATTTACCCTTAATTTAACCCTTGTAATCATCCGAACCCCCCTGTTACCCCAATTATGACCCTAACCCTGGATCTAGGTTTAGTAGATCTAGGGTTAGCTTTTTCCATTTATTTATTATTTAATTTATTTTTTCTTTCAAACTGTAATATACTTAACTGCCTCTAGGGGCAGTCAAGTAGCAGTTTCAGAGCGACAGAAGAGATTTTTTTTTTTTTTCCCTCTCTTCTGTCGCTCTGTGCGGGGCATGCTGTATCGGAGGGGCATGCTGTATCGGAGGGGCATGCTCCTCCAATACAGCACCCACCCGCGATCACCGGGTGATCACGGTGCCCAGGGGGGCACAGAATGTGTTGCATGATGCCTCGATCGAGGCATCATTGCAACACTTCACACACATAGGCAGTGATCAGCTTTCACTGCCTATGTGTGTAACGCGCATACAATCACATTCGTGGTGATCGTATGCATGAGGGTGGGCTGAAAGCACTCAGAGGCTGCTTCCTCTGAGAGTAGCTGCAGGCATGTAGTGTTGCGCTAAGGAGCGCAACACTACATGTAAACTGAGGATGTGTATATATACGTCCTCATGGTCCTCAAGGACCATGCTTTTCAGGACGTGTATATATACGTCCAAATGCGTTAAGGGGTTAAAGTGCTAAAGGCTGAGTATTAAAGATTCTACAACATGCACAATGGTATTCTTTAGGGATGGTAGGGAGGGTTCAAATGAACAATGGAACTGCTCGGGCTGCTGCAGTGCTGTGTGATTTCAAATTGTCAGATCTGACTGAGGTCTGACTATTTGAATCATACAGCACTGCAGCTTTTCCTGTTTTGGAGGGTGTGGGAGAGGTGGGGAAGACAGACAAACCTAGGTGCTTTTAGCAAACAGTTCCTTCTCAAGACATAGGGTTATTGTTAGGGACAAATTTTTAACCCCCAAAACCAGCACTCTGTCTCCCATACAGAACTTAAAAAATATTTTTAAAAAATCGTCCCAAAGTTGACATTTAATGCTAGAGCATTAGGTAAATTACTCTTTAGATGCTTGCTGCTTTCTAGAGCCTGTATTGTACACCAGTTGGGGACATTATTCTTATACATTTTTAAGATTCTGAAACATGTCCTGTTCTTTAAGGCATGGAAATTTTGTTTTCACCTTTTTTGTGTGTTTTTCATCAAACTTCTTTTCACTGATCCTTATTTTTTGTTGGCTTCCTAGATCTTTGGTTAGCTAATTCTGCAAATAATTGTCAGCTCCTGTGCATGGTTTTTATTCAGATTTTGTTTTTGTTCCTACCGCAGTGTCACTGATGTCAATTTGGGAAAGATGGTTCGTGGGAATGCCAAAGAAGGTTTTGTTTCGCCCACAGCTGTTGGTGTAATTAAGCTATTGGAAAGAATTGGTATGAACTAGCCTTTTTTTAATCAGTTGTTCAATGTTAACTTAAAATGGAAAGGCCTCCAGTTAACCTGCTACTATAATAATCGCACCTGTTTTTAAAGAGTTAAGACATGTAACTTGCAATGCTACATGATGAATGACGTGTGATTTTGACTTCATTGAAATTGAAACTACAAAATCCCCTTCAGCTTCTCAGTGCTTCCTTAAAACAGTCATTCCCTTTTGGTGCAACTGAAATCCAGTAATCTATGATTTAATCTCTTGCAGTGACGCGTGTAAGATCTACTCCATATGTTTTACTCTATGACTGAATATAACTGGGTTTTGTTAGTCTCCGTTGAAGTTTTATTTTTCGCGTATGAAGTGCACTGGGTTTATATTGCACCATTTCTATATTTGTAAATGTGCACTTCCTCAGACCACTTCCCACATGCCACCATGCTCAAAACTGTGTAACTGATCAGTCTGCTTACAACTCCACATGTTGACTATAAATTGCAAGCACGTCTGTTCAACAGTCATATAGGGGAACGCCAGAGAATGGGAATTTCCCCACTCGCAGAAAAAAACCATTGTGTGATGGCAATGTCTGCATTTGGAGCAACAAGCGCATTGTGTTGGTTTTTTTTTTTTTATTTATTTTTTTTTTTTTTTTAACCTTCATGTTCGTGGATGTGGTCACCTATGCTGCAGAACCCTGCGAAAAGTATTTCTCTTAATTTACATTGTATTTGCAAATGCTCTGTAAGTCACCTCTTCTTTGCAATCGTTTTTTTTATTAATCGGACCTCAAATAGAGGCCTTGATTTTATAAGGCCCAGGACCCCTGCAGAGATGCAGAGGACCTGGCAGCTGGTGGAAGTCTGGGTGCTGCACACAGATACCCTCTGATTCTGCCAGACACTTCTATGATGGAATGCCGGGGTCACGAGTTGAAGTGTTGGACAGCATCGCACATAAATCCTTTCTACTATTGCTACTAGATACCAGGGAAGTTTGAGGATGCAGATGTGCGAATAAAATGACCTATAAAAGAAGACCTGGCTTATTAAATATGGGATTTATATATATATATATATATAGATAGATTAATATTTACTAGTAAAACATTTTTTTTGTAGGGTTGCTTTATAGTTTTAACCCCCCCCCCCCCCTCAATTAATATCCGAAGTTTGGAGGATCGTCTTATAATCAGGTTAGCCTTGTATTTCAAGCAAATATTGGATTTACTTTAGGTCATTTAGCTTACTACACCTCAACTTCTTATCCATCCGATTTTTGTGGGTTCTGATTCCCTTTTTAAGGGTGAAACAGTTATCCATGCATGGGTGTTGTGACATGCCACTTCTAATCTGGGCTAGGTTTGAAAAGCTTTGCATATGCTTACCTACAATCCCTTGTGGCTTTGGGGGCAAAGCACGGTGGGGGGAAGTGTATGCTGGGATATATAGGCCTGTCCAAAGTTAATTCTCAAATTAACAAGACCTTGATTTTATTCTGCTGGCGTTCTACTACCTCAGGACACTGCACAGCATTTACCTCCTCTAATATCTGAAATGTGCATTGGGCTTTAAAATCTGTTGGTGTGTGTGTGTGTGTGATGCAGGTGACTTCACTAGCCAGAGAAAGCAAGCCGTGTGTGTGTGTTCTTTCTCTAAGCCCTCTCCTCCCAGGATAGAACTGACCTTGAGAAAATAGGTATGCCATGCCTTCCTTGTCTGCAGCATCAACATTTCTTTTTTCTTTTTGTAATTACCTACAGGTATTTTATTCCCATATTTTTTTTTCAGGTTTAATTATAGCATCTTTCTAGGTTAAACATGTAAGGTGTGTATGTGTGGCCTATAACTGGAAGATTTGTGTGCACAGCTGCCGTAGTCCTTGCAAGGAGTTCATTCAGCATCTTTTTGCAGCTGTCCCTATTAACAAACGCAAGGCCAGCTTTCTCCACCCCCACCTATTCTAGAATTCTGCAGTTTCGCAAGATGTTCAGGGAGTTGCTTACATCAGGAATATGTGTACAGAGCATGTATGATCTAGTACAGCACAGGGCAGATTTAATTTAAGTAGCAATTAAATAAATCCATATTAAAAACAGAACTTTGCAGGCCTTGCTACATCCTGAACATATTGTAGTGTGACCTGCAAAATGAATGTTCCTCCACATTACCCGTCTTGTAGTCTGTGGAGGTTGTTCACTAAAAAGGTGAGCTGAATATTTCATTTTGCCACTTTAGCTGTACATTGTGCAATGTGAGGTGAAATTCTCCAGGATTGTCCCTGTACAAGGTATAGTTAACAAGGTGACCGGTTCAGGTCGCCTGCAACGCACCTTGTAGTTAATAGAAACCATAAAATGGTCTGCCCAATTTTCTAAAGACTTTCATAAGTCACTGGACCTATCTTTTATCTAGAATAGAGTTATGCCTATCCCACGCATGCTTAAACTTCACAGTGTTTACCTCTACCACTTATGCTGGAAGGCTATTCCATACATCCACTACCCTCTCAGTAAAGTAATATTTCGTGATATTCTATATCTTTGCCCCTCTAATTTAAAACTATGTTCTCTTGTTGTGTGTTGTTTCTCTTGTGTGTTACATCTTTCCTCCAAGCTATATATATGGTAAGATCCATTAACTTACCTGCAACCCATGAACCAGTTTAGTAGCTCTATTCTGAACTCTCTCCAAGTGAGGTCTCACCAGTGCTCTGTACAATGGCATGAGCACTTCCCTCTTTCTACTGCTATTACCTCTCCCTATGCAACCAAGCACTCTGCTAGCATTTCCTGCTGCTCCATTATAGTAACATAGTAATTTAGGTTGAAAAAAGACACAAGTCCATTAAGTTCAACCCTTCTACCTATTACAGCTTTTGATCCAAAAGAAGGCAAAAACCCCTAAGGAAGCTTTTTCGAATTTTGCCTCCTAGGGGGAAAAATTCCTTCTTGACTCCAAAGGGCAATCAGATTTCTCCTTGGATCAATAAGCTCTATTATTAATGCTTATTTATATTATTTATAGCCCTGTACGTTCTGCTTTTCTAAAAAAAACATCCAGACCATTTTTAAATGCATCTATTGTGGTTGATAGAACTACCTCTCTTGGCAGGGAGTTCCATAACTTTATTGTCCTAACCGTAAAGAATCTCTTCTATGAAATCTTTGCTCTTCCAGTCTGAGGGGGTGACCTCTTGTTCTTTTTTCTGTTAATCAACAGGTCCCTGGAGAGCTCTTTATATTGGCCATGCACATATTTGTATAATGTTATCATATCCCCTCTAAGACGCCTTTTTTCTAAAGTAAATAAATGCAATTTTTTAAGTCTCTCTTCATAACTAAGATCCTCCAATCCCCTTATTAATTTTGTAGCTCTCCTTTGCACTTTTTCTAGTTCCTTAATATCCTTTTTAAGGACTGGTGCCCAGAATTGTACTGCATATTCAAGGTGAGGTCTTACCATTGATTTGTAAAGAGGCAAGATGATGTCCTCCTCCCGTGAATCTATACCTCGTTTTATACATGTCAATATCTTATTGGCCCTTGCAGCTGCTGACTGTCATTGGGCACTGTTACCAAGTTTGTTATCTACAATGATTCCTAAATCCTTTTCGTTAGTAGTTTTTCCCAGAGAAATACCATTTAACATATATGTTGCTTTGTTATTATTTTTCCCATAATGCATAACTTTACATTTGTCTATATTGAACCTCATTTGCCACTTTCTTGCCCAGTCCCCCACTCTGTCCAAATCTTCCTGTAAAGAAAAAACATCAAGATTAGTCTTTATTAGCTTACCTAATTTTGTGTCATCAGCAAACACTGAGACATGGCTCTCAGCACAAAGTGGGAGATCATTAATAAACATATTAAAAAGACAAATATTGTCTACATACCTTTTTAAGTTATCTGAAATTATTACGCCTAAATCCCTTATCGGATGTTGAAGTTAGGACTGGATCAAATATTGTGTCCTTGGGTTTTTACTCCTAAGGTGAATAATCTTGCACTTATTCACATTAACTGTCAGTTGCCACAGCTCTGACTATATTTCTAGTTTAGCTAAATAATTTGCCATTTGGATTATCCCTCCAGGAACATCAAGACATCTTAGACCCCTGAGACTAGGCACCACGGAAAGCACTTGTAGACTGCTCATGCTAACACATGCTGTATACTAAGAAATGAGCCATAATAGAAATTATATGAGGAATCTTGCTAAACATGTTTACCTGCTTTCCTGAAAATAACACTTCTGTCTTTTTTTTTTTTTGTTTTACATTTATTTATTTTAAATTATACCAATCATTGGATTCTTTTTTTTTAACACTTTGGTGTTTTTTCTTTTTCCAGCCAATACCTCTTTAGAGGGGAAAAATGTGCTAATAGTTGGATCTGATGGTTCCTTAGAAGCCTCCTTACAATGTCTGCTTCAGAAGAGAGGTGCCATGTCTGTGATTAGCTCATGGCAATCTCCCCAGCTGCAGAAGAAGGTACAGTGGATGATTTATGTCTGAGAGGAAGTGCCAGGAATGTACAGTTCTGCACACATAATTATAGGGAGTTCTGTTGCATGCTAATTCTTTGCTGCTTGCTGATTTTTAGTCTTTGCCACTTGGCGGTAGTAGAGGTTTTTGTATTTAAATGACTGTATCACCTAAACATTGCTTTTACTGCATATGTAGAGAATACAAATTGACTGAAAATTATCTGTACATTATGTTTTGAAAACTGCAAGCACATGCCTAAATTAGGAGAAATGTTTATATTGATGTCTGTGGAGTCTCCTGCTTATGACATCACTTGTGGTATGATGAAATTACATATTTCCCCTGGAAAATCCGTTAATTTGCATATCAGGCCACAGGTGCTTGATTTATTTATTTTTATCTCCTTTTTATAGTTTATTTTTACAGCACACTGTTGCCATTATTATAGATGTGATTTGCAAGCTGTGATTTTTGTATTCTTCAAATTACAGTTATTATATAATACATTGACAAATTCCAGTATGTAGATTCTTATCCTGTCTTATTTGACAAAGATTTTGTAACTATTGAAATACAATCATGCAAAATGTGTTGTAAATGTGACTCTTCCTTCTCTCCCCCACACAAAGATGGTATTAGAACATTCAAATGTTCCAATTTACTAGCTGGATGTGTATTCTTTTTAAAAACCTTTTTGTATGTCATACATTGCACATTTCCAACTTGTACCTTGTCTTCTTGGTATTGATCCCTCCCACCTCCCCTGCTTCAGCTAATTCATGCACCCACATCTACAGGAGCATCTAGGACAGGGGTGTCCAAGTTTATTGTGCAAAGGGCCACTCTGCTAGAAATGTATGTGTGCGTGGGCCGCATTCATTTTTCAGAAATTCAGAACAAAATATATATATAAATAATGATATGCGCACGTGTGTGTGTATATACACACTAATTTGCAGCGGTCACATTAACTACACACACACACACAGTCACACACACAGTCACACTTACCCACATTTTATAAACCACACTCATACACACCCACATACACATTTATACACACGCGTACACTTACCCAGCCCATACACTTAGCACCCCACACACATAAACTTACCCCACAACACACTTACCCCACGCACACACCACACATACACTTACCCCACACACACACACATTTATACACACAACTCACGTACATACACTTACCTCACACACACATACACACTTTGACAATACCTACACTTTCCTTCCTCCCCCCCCCACACATATATACACACACACTCATACATACTTACCCCCCCCCACATACACATTTATACACACACTCATAAATACACTTACCCCCCCCACATACACATTTATACACACACACTCATACATACACTTACCCCCCCCCCACAAACATACACATTTATACACACACACTCATACATACACTTACCCCCCCCCCCCAAACATACACATTTATACACACACACTCATACATACACTTACCCCCCCCCCCCAAACATACACATTTATACACACACACTCATACATACACTTACCCCCCCCCCCAAACATACACATTTATACACACACACACTCATACATACTTACCCCCCCCACCCACACACATACACACATACACATTTATATACACACACACACACACACACACACACACACACACTCATACATACACTTACACCCCCCCCACCCACACACACATACACATTTATACACACACACTCATACATACACTTACACCCCCCCCCCCCCCACACACACACACATTTATACACACACATGGGGGGGGGGGGGGGGGGGGGGCCGGGCAGCTTTGTATAGACTCTTGTGGACAAATGGTAATCCCTGTTTGCTTTGCTTTTTTAAAACCCTTTTTAAAAGTTAACTAAAGAATTATTTTTTTGACTGGCTGGGGACTTGAGCAAATAAAGTATAAAGTAAGTCCCCAATCTTCTGGGAAAAAAAAATAATAAGTTCCATTACTTTAATTATTGACTTATTGTTGAAAAACAGTCAAAAAAAAAAAAAAAAAGTCGAGGTCCTTTTTAAAAGGTATGTTTTGGTTTGGAAACTGTTACAAACCTGGGCAAGTTAAACATATTTAGAATATAGGTATTCAGATTCTAATACAGGTATATATTTTTATAATGTAACTTTTTTTTAATTTTTTTAATATGCATGAAAAAGGTAGTAGTCTGTGTTCCTTTAGCAATAATCTAATGTGTAATTCTAACCCTCAATCTTGGCAATAACTGTAGAGCAGGCCCAGAATTCCTTTTTTTGACAAGTTAATATGTTAAACAGATGTGTACATGATGTAATCAATATTTCAAGGTGATTAGTTTTTGGTCATGGCACAGAATAGACTTACTGCTTAAAGATAAATCCTAACAATGTTTGATAGACACTGGTAAGAGAATGTTGAGATTTCCTCTGCAAGGGAATACTTACTCTGTGGCATGTTACACACTTTTTGTGAAGAAAATGTAAGAGACATTTGACACACACCCCCTGACAGACCATGCGGTCACTGCATTGTAGCAGCTCTCTATGATAGCCCAAAGAGACAGCATTCCAAATCTCTCCTCTCCTGAGACTCAAGTGTTACTCTTGCAATCTGAGAAAGTGTTGTGCTTTAGCTCCTATCTATGAATACAGACTGTAGCTGCTTTCTATATGTACACGTCTCCTATATGTATATAAATACAAACTATATATAGCACTCCTGTTATTGCAGCTTCTATACAGTTACTCGTAAGGAGGATGTACAATAACAATGTATTCACCAGGGAGCAATCTGGTTCAGTAGAATTGACACTTATATGTTTTTGCAAAGGCTTCTTCTGTCCATATCTAAAATTTTCGGTGTCTTTATCGTATGATCAGCTTTAAAATGTGGTTATCCGGAAGAAACTGACCCGTGACTGCCTCCATTATTTTTAATCAGAAAATGAGCTTTCTAAACAATGTTCCTATGAAGCACCATTCAAAAGTGATTCTGTTTGTGTGAGATGTAATGTTTGTGTAGTTATGCAATGGAAAGTCTGTAATTGCTCTTTAATATTAGTGTTTGAACAGTACCTAAAAACAAAACCAAAAAAAAACATACAATTTGAACTATTTTTAATTTTGTCCATTTATATTTATTCCAGCTCAGTCAGGCAGAGATTGTGGTCTTGGGTAGTACAAAACCAAACGAAATTCCTGCCAGCTGGATAAAGCCAGGAACCACTGTTATCAATTGCTCACATGTGACTTTATCTGGTAGGTGCCTGCAAGGGTGAATGTTTGTTTTTAAATATGAAAGCACCTTTGATTAATGACAATATTGCTTTTTTTTTTCTCCTCCAATATGGCTGCTGCCCTCTTGTGGGTAGAGCATCAGAAGTGGAAATAAAATTCACTTCTGTTGAAGAAAAAAAACAGGCCTTAATTAGCTAGAATCTAGGGTTAGAATAATTATTAGAGTTACAATTAAATTTGGGTTGGCATAAGGGATAGGGTTGCAATTAAATTAGAATAAATTAAGGGTTAGCTTAAGGGTTAGAGTTAGTTAAATTTAGAATTGGGGTCAAAAGTTACTGTAGGGGAAAAAGTAACAATTCTTGGTTTTTGCCCTATAACTTGCAAATTGCAGAAAAGCATGGAAACAAGCATATTTCTGAACTCGGGATAAAATTTAGAAACCATTTAGACCTGGTCTTTTTTTAAAGACTGTTATTTGTGTAAATTTATTTTTTAGGTCAAAGTTAGAAAAGTGATTGGTATTTTTTCATATTTTATCTTTTTTTTTTTTTTGGTCTTAAATTTAAGATATGATGAACATAATGTTATCTAATGAAAGCCCTTCTTATGACTATAAAAACATATAATTTGTGTGGGGATGTAACATCCCAGGACTGATTAAGAAGAATAGTCTGTAGGCCAGTGAGCATTTTACGTATTGCATCCCTGGAGTACACTTTTTTTTTGTATTTATTCATGTATTTATTTAAAAACATAGTGACATTGCGGGACATTCAGGAACACCCATTAAAAAAAAATCCATATTCCTTTTCTCCCATAAGCTTCCCTGAATAAAACGGCGATGTAGTCGCCCTACTTTACATAACTTCAAGTCAATAAAATTTGCTAGGTTATCTGTGTCAGTCCTGTTATGTGACCATTACAAAGGTTGAGACCTATTTCTGTATTCGTTCAGACCAGTTTACATCTAAACCAGGGGTCACCAACCTTTTTGAAACTGAGAGCTACTTCATGGGTACTGAGTCATACGAAGGGCTACCAGTTTGATACGCTCTTCTGAAATAACACATTTGCTCAGTTTGCCTTTAGTTATACATTATTAATAATACTCATCTATATGAAGACAATAATCACGTAAATGATTTCTCACAATAATTAGCAACAATGACAATAAGGAGGGAAACATATCAATATTCAGCACTTTAATCTCAGCAATTGTTACATTTTTAGATGATCACTTACATCACTACATTTCATAGGAAAAATGCAACGTGGGAGACTTTTTGCTGGCTAGCAGAATGAGTTTTTACTACCGTTCCCATGATGTCACAAATACACACAGTCACACATAAATACTCAGTCACACACACATACATTTACAGACACCCATATACATAGTCACACACACTGTCAGACAGCCACCCTTACACACACTGTCACACTAGTACGCACACAGCCACCTTTACACACTTAGACACAGGATACACTTACACAGACACTCATGTACACACACTTGCACAGACAGTAACAAACACTTATACACACACACCCTGTAGTGTACACACTGACCTACACTTCCATATATTGACACATACTTATACACACACAAACACTTAAACACACTTACACATTTTTTTTAAACCTCCCCACACACACACACACACACACACACACACACACACACTTATGCTATCTCCCTCCCTGCTTAATTACCTTTATGTTCACGGCGGAGGACGCTCTTGATGCTGTCTGCAGAGGCTGATACTGGCATCTAGCTTCTTCTGCCAATCGGGGCGGACCTTGCACCCGTCACGCTGTGCTTGGTGTGACAAGGAGGTGCGGTTACCGCAGGCGAGCCCGCATATCCTGGTCATCCCGTGCACCCGCCCAGCATCGGCCCTGCCTGCGGGCAACTCATGGTCCTTGGGGGCGACATTGTGACTGGTGCTGGTGACCCCTGATCTAAGCATTCTTAAATTAATATTTTAACCTAGAAAGACTTTCAAATAATTGAATTACCCATATGATTTGGATGGTTTCAAACGGCACTATTTGCAATCACATTGGCCCACATTAGAACAAACGCTGTGTGAAGATGCTCTAAACAAATTATACAGTTTCCCTAGTTTGGTACATTGTTTTTAATGTTCATACAGGTGGCTCTGAACAACGCAGTGATGGAATAGCTGGCCATGGTGTTGGACCACTTGCTGCAGCTTTAAGAATGGAGGTTTGTATCATTTTTCTTCATTAGAAAACCTGCTTTAAATTATATATAGTCAAAACCCGTATATTAAGTTTAACCATTTCTTTTATGTGCACTTTTGTCAGAACCTTGCAGAAAGCAGTAGAAGATGGGTCGAAGGACAGCGGTATAAAAAGTGGAACCTTCATTGTTTAAAACTTCAACCACTTTCCCCAGTTCCAAGGTATACGAACTGATACATAATAAAGTACATTTTGACTAATAATTATCCACTCCATCTTCTCCACCAATTTCTGACTAGGCCCAGAGCACCAGCATTCCCTTAGGATTTATTGCCACAATCACAACATTTCTGGACACTGCTTGCATGTAAAAAAAATACCTAATTCCAATTCTATTTTTCTTGTTACCTTTTGTTCTGCTACAATTTTTTTTTTCCGCAATACTTTTTAAAATTAATGTAGAATTGAAGGGTAGGTTAATCCATTAAATAAAGTACCATCTTTTGTACTTGTGCAAAGAATATGGCACAGCCAATATTGATATTTCATTTTCAGATCATTTTAATAATATATATATTTGTGTATTGCTGCATTAAATGTATTTTCAGTCGGCTGTTACAATTAAACGTATTGTGTGAAAAGTGCGACTTTTTCCCAGTGACAAAAACTTGAGGGGAAAAGGTCCAGTTGTATTGCTGATGCCTAAGAATAATTTGATTTTTCCAGTGATATAGAGATTTCCCGTGGACAGAGTCCAAAAGCCATCGATGTGCTTGCCAAGGAGATTGGGTTGCTTGCTGATGAAATCGAAGTCTATGGCCGAACCAAAGCTAAAGTACGACTTTCTCTGCTGGAGAGGCTAAAGAAACAGCCAGATGGAAAATACGTGTTAGTGGCTGGGTAAGACTGGACCCTGACTAAGTTCTAGGTCTAATTTATTAAATGTTTTGTCTCAGAGTATATGTTCTCAAGTAATGGCACAACTGGTAAGAGAAGTGCCACACGAGGGTCCATTATTCCAGAAGGCAGGCTATTAAACCCAGTCTCAACTCTGTTGAGCTTGTCTCCCATCCAGAAGTTAGGTTCTGACAGGATTTCACCAACTAAGCAAGTCAGTTTGAGTAGATCCATATGGAAATTCATCAATCTGAAATATTTATTCATATTTATGTTTTCCCTCCCTATATTGGTATGCAGACCTGTTCCAGATTTGAAGCTGCTGGTAATTTCAATCCTATGGATACAAAATATTTTGATTAAATTTACAATCCAAGAGGTCATCACTCACATTTTGTCCTTTTTATTTTGTTTCTATTAAAGAAATGTTGACAGGAAAAGTCCTGATGTGCAGGGCTAGAGTTTTTTTTTTTTTTTTTCATCTATTATTTCATAGTCCTGGAGGAAGTCAGTTATAAATGTGCAGAAGTGTAAAAGGTTTGTATAAGGGGCTTCATCAGTCATGGCCAAAATGGCAGACTCTTGGATACTGAAAACCAGTAAGAAAATCCCCTTGTATGCCAACAGCCTCTTAAAGGAGTGCTATTGGTGGTAACCTACATTGCCAAAAAGGACATTCTGTGTAAGATCTTAAGAGAATAAACAAAAGAAATGCATGAGTAAAGTTACAGGACAACGGTTAGCCCGTAACATCGTATTAAATAAAGGAGCAAACTCTTATACATATGGTGTGCCATTCCAATCCAATCATTTTTCAGTTATTTTACCTTTTTGCATCACTTTCTGCAAGGACCAGAGCTGCTTCTTATTGGCTTTCTAACTTTCTGACCCAAGCTCCCTGCAGCCCTGGCTCTCAACTTTGTGGGGCCCCGCCCCTTCTCGCGACCAACTTGTGTGGCATGAGATTTCACTGCAAATACACGCATGCACATTGTGCAACTGAAGGGGTTAAACTGAGATCTCTCATTGCAGCCCTGTTACCAGTATACAAGTTGCGCAATGCACACGCTTGTATTGCCAGCGTGATCTCACATGATGTCCCCAACAGGGTCCGTGAACAGGGAAAAGCTTGCTCCTTAATTTAATCCAATGTTGGTAAAGGGTTGTCCTTTTAAAAAAAAATCCTGAATCTGCATGAACAAATGGTGAGGAGCACATTGCACAGAAACTTTTTTAAAGGCAGAAAAGGTCACTGCACAAATGTTGGTTCCCGTAATGTCAAAATACAAAATGAATGTGCCCGTCTTCAGTCTTCTCCCACCATATTACTTAAGACGTGAACTGTAGCAATGGGATTGTTCCTATTACATGCTATGTATGAATCAATGTATGTAAAATAGCATCAGGCAATGCAACATATGACATCTTCATAGATCTGCATGTCAAATAGTTTTATGGCCCTTTTGAAAATATGGACTGATCAAAGAATCTGATTAAATTTATCATGTATACTGTATATATAATTGGAAGAAATATTGGAAGCATCATTAATGATTATCAACTTGGTCTTAAGTCAGAGCTTGCAGTCAGATTCTTAGTTGGTCAAAACAATAAATATAATGTGCTGCAGAGCTGTGTTGTTCATTCTCTTTTATTTTCCATATGCAATATAGAGTGGTGGCATCACTCTAGAAAATTATCAGAGGTTTCCACACATTTTAACTTTCTTGGTTTGGAACTTAACCCTTTAAGGACAGAGGCTGTTTTTACTCATCTATGGCCTTTGTTTTTTTCTGTAATTGATCATAGCATTAGAACTTTTTACTATAAAAAAAACCATAAAATGAAAATATATTTGATTAAAAAAATAACTTTTTTTAACTTTTTTACTTGAAAAATCTTTTACACATCTCAAAAAACACACCCCTCCCCCCTCCAAACCCTGCTAAGTTTGGTTTAATATTTTTTCCTAGGTTTTGGAGTAACCCATGTGGTTGTGTTTTGTTGTTTTTTTTTTTTTTTTAATTCTGGAGGGCTGAGTGGGGCAGAGAGTAGCTGTCAAAGCCAGTAACTGCTTTAGAAAAATCCTGTTACTGTGATTGGGATATGTGACAGGGACCACCACAGACATCAGTTACAGCGCTATGCTGGTAGGGATAATGCAGGCACGTGCAACATCTGCAACTGTACAGTGTGACGTGCCTGGTACATCCTTTGTCATCAAGGGTTTAAATATGATGCTTGCATATAGCACTAATTTATAGTGAGTGCTATATGATCTAACATAATGCTTGTCCGTACTCTGTCTTCACTTTCTCTATTTGATCATTGTTCAATGAAGAACAAAGAATTTCTTTGTCTTTTGGATGACCCTTTACCTTTCATGCTATGCACATCAGCGACTAAACATTCCCATGGTATCCAAGTTGGAGCCATAATCTATACGGCTGCAGACACTTGTGATGGATGGTTTGTTCTTGAGGATTTGAATGCTCTGAGTGTGTGGAAATCCCAATCTAAACTCCCGGTCTGTGCTTAAAACACTTGCCAAAGTAATATTCAATACATGTGTGTCAGCAGTTCAATTTTATGTCACAAAGAAAGATGTGTTTTTTTAAAATATCTTTTTATTTTGCCCTATTTAATCTTTTTATTCCAAACAGTTGCATATTTTAAATGATTTAATCTTACTGTTTCTTTCCTTAGGATAACTCCCACACCCCTCGGAGAAGGAAAAAGCACAGTAACTGTTGGGCTTGTACAAGCTTTAACGGCTCATACAAATGTCAATTCTTTTGCTTGCCTGAGACAGCCCTCACAAGGACCAACTTTTGGTGTTAAAGGTAATATATTTCCTGTTTACAAATGAGCTGGAATCTTTTTCCTCTCTTTTTTTTTTTTAATTTTTTTTTTTTGCCATCAGGCTATTTTGTAATGACATTTTTTTTTTCACCAGAGTTGTCACTTTTCATTAATAGAGTAATAATTACTTGAAGTAGTATAAATGACAATCTTATCTGTTGGTTACATACAGTTTGACCAACCCGTTATTGTTTTGTTCATGAATCATGTAATGATTTATAGAAGTTAATGTTTTCTCCTCCTTTTTTTTTTTTTAATTAATAATTTGTTACAATTGCAGGTGGAGCAGCAGGAGGTGGTTATGCTCAAGTCATTCCAATGGAAGAGGTACTATATAGAATCCTAAATGTAAATGCTAATTACTTGGGACTGTATTCTTGAAAGGAAATTGCAAAAGTAGCCGAACAATTCTTCAAGTCGGCTATACTTCAAACGCTGATATTTTGACCTTTTTAATTTTGCAATTCCCTTGTCAATTCTCTGCAGTTCCCTCTTTTCATGCTTAAAGTCCTTTTGTTACCTCAGCAATGAGGTTACTTCACTGTTACTTCACAGCAGCTGGAGTTTGCAAACCTAGAATGCATTCACTCATGTTTTGTTTTCTTGGGTGTGTGAGTGATGGGGCATTGAGGAGCTTAAACCACCAAAATTCAAACTAGATACAGAAAATCTTCACTCATTATTAGGGAAATTACCTATGGCTATACTGGCTAATTTTCAGTCACATTTTTAAAGTGTGAAATAATATATTTGTTGCTTAAAAGAGAAGTGTGAAGTAGTCTCTGCTTTACAGCAAATGTTATAATATCATTTGTTAGGTGTGTGGGGATCCAGTTATTATCCATATAATCTTGTCCTAAAGGAATTACTATGATGTGTAATGGAGTTGGTGAATAGCTCCCATTCCCTCAATGCTAAGCATGTGACCCTTGTGCTAAGCATTCTGGGATCACAATCAAGTGCCAATAGTAACTAGAACTTTTACTAAATGTCCGATGCTTATGGTAGCCGCAGTATCCTACTAAAGCCAGCTGAACTCCCCATAGCTTTTAACATTGAAGTTTGCATCCAGTAAAATGTCCTGGTGATTTCTCGATTGGTGAATTTACATAGTACTCTTATGTGTTAGGAGGTTAACTTTGAGCAAAATGAATAGATTTTCTTGCCTGTTTTTGGTAATGTTTTTTTCATAAACAATGGAATTAATTTTGGACCATTTTTTTGTTCTGTAGTTTAACCTTCATTTAACTGGAGACATTCATGCCATCACTGCAGCCAACAATTTGCTGGCTGCTGCCATCGATGCCCGTATCCTGCATGAAAACACTCAAAGTGACAAGGTGTGTATGGGGTATAAAAACATATACAGTGACAAATCATCAGGGGGCTTCCTTAATGTCTCTCATAAGCCTGATATGAAAGGATGGTACATATAAAAAAAAAAATAATCAAAATGGGACATAGTGAAATATGATCAAAGTGGGAATTTTCTATATTGCTCTCAAGTGAGAAAAGTGTGAAAAATAAAAATGTATCGCCACAAAGTTGTCTTAATTTGGCAAGACAACAATCACTTCTACTTCCTGTGGAAGTGATCTAGAAGAAATGGATTTTAAAGTACAAGTGTCGAACAAATACTAAATGTATACAAGCAAAATTGGGGGGCAGGCATATTTGTAAATAATCTTGTGTCAAATCTTCCTTCATGTCATCCCCCGATTTTATATAGATCATGGAGCTCAACAATGTACCTGGCATTTCTATTTAATATGCCTGCACTCATATGCATTCATTCAATCAAAGAGAACTTAATTTTTTAGATGACACTTGTCCTTTAATAAGGTACTTTCATTTGTATTCTTTCATTAGAGCATATTTATGTAAATACAAAGGATTTTCCGTGCACATTCTGCGGTTATGATCGCGTTGTGACCCAGGAATACAGCGGTTGGACTGTAACTAACATGTTTGAGTGACTCCGGTATAAGATTATGTATAGTCTGTGGTGTCATGACCTCACCCTGTGGCTTTACATGCAATTTACTTTCCATTCAAAATGTGTAATTTGCACATCAATCCAGATGGTGTGATGTACTGATCATAGGGTAATTAAATGGCAATTTTTAATCTTTAAAAAAAAAATATATGTTTAATCACTTTTCTATATAAGCTCAAGTGAAAAAAAATCACTGCCCCAATAGGAGGATAAACTGGCATGTACTTTTAGTAGTACATGCCAGTTTATCCCCTGATTGGCAGCTGACATGCTTCAGTGTGAGGAGAGACCCTCCTTATCAAAGGGGATCAACAGAGGGAAGTTAAATATGTCCACTTTGTTGATACCTTTTGAAAACAAAGGTGTCTGTCTATGCCAGCCTCCCTACCAGCTCTTCCTCAGCTGTGAGGCAGAGCTGAGAGTACCGTATTTGCTCGATTATAAGACGACCCTGATAATAAGACGACCCCCCAAACTTTGGATATTCCTTTAGGAAAAAAACTAAAAGCATGAATATAAGACTACCCTATAGGAAAAAAAAGTTAAACTGGTATATATTCACATGTAAATTGCTTTTTTAATAAAAAATTATACCAAAAAATGCATTTCTTGTTTTTATTTCCTTTTATGTGCCAATGCTGCCTCTCTTTCCCTTGCCCCCAGCTTTGTCTCTCTCCCCCTCCCTTTGACTCCCCCCTCGCCTCTGTCTCTCCCCCCCCCCCTTGTTTCTCTCTGTCCTCACCTCCCTCTGTCTCTTCCCCTCTTCCTCCCCTTGTAGCTCTGTCTCTTCCCCCCTCCCCCCCCCCTCCCTTCCCTTGTTGCTCTGTCTTCCCCCTCACCTGGAAGTCGATCCCTGGTGGCGAGTGGGGGCAGATGGAGGATGTCTGCACGTATCGTGCAGACATCCCCCAGCTGCCCGATTCTCCCTGGTGGCTAGTGGGGCAGCAGAGGATGTCTGAGCGATGAGCAGAAGTCCCGGCAGTCGTGCCGGGAGGCAGCAGGGGAGTCTGCGCTCATCGTGCAGACATCCCCTGCTGTTAGAGAGGGGGATCCAGGTCCCCTGCAGCTCTGCTGGGGACCTGGATCAATGTTTTATAATCTGACCTCAATTTGAGGTCTGATTATAAGACGACCTCGATTTATAAGACCAAAAAAAACCTTGTCTTATAATCGAGCAAATACGGTAAATATGTATATCTCCTAAAGATGCACATCGGGCTTACTTGGGACAAGGGCACACTATCTTTTGAACCCTTGTCTCTTATGAGGTTGTGCTTTTTAATAGTATGAACGTTTCAGACCCTTAGAGGGGACTTTTTTTTTTTTTAATCTTGTGTGTGTGTGTGTATATGTATAAATATATATCTTCTTATGTTGATATACCACAGCAGGGGAGCAGTTGACTGAAAATATATTTTTTGTATTTTTTTTTTTTTTTTCTTTAACTTTGGCTTCTGGAAATACCTGGCTCATATAACCATCTCTCTAGTGGGACCATTGTTACGATTTTATTGTATGTGAGGCATTAAGTAGACACAGATGCTTCCATCAATTGGTGAAAGCTGCCAGATCAGCTTATCTTTTCCAATAAAACCCATAATATTTTAGTATTACTCTATGGACATTTATACATGACACAAATTGGCGGAAACATTTTAGTGTGTAAGGAATGGGAATGCTCTGATAGTTTCCTCTAGTAAAGGAAACCTGGCATCTTCTCTTCATAGGATAGATTTTATTTAGTTCTGTTATTTATCCAACTGAAAATATTAAATCAGTTTTAATTTACACTCTGCTCTTCAATAGACTAAAATGTGACCGGATTTATTTTAAGGTAAAAAGTCTTTAGGAAGTTTCACTATATAATTCCCATTGCTTTTTGGTTTTCAGGCTTTATATAACCGCCTTGTTCCATCCATCAATGGCATGAGAGCCTTCTCATCAATACAGATTGCTCGTTTAAAGGTATTTTTTCGGAATGCTGTTTGTTTTTGTTTTTTTACAATGCGCTTATTTCGGTATAACTTTTTGTGTGCCTTTTTAAAGGAAGTTTCAATAGGAAGCAGGCAACTGTCTGGTCGGTGTCCAGCTCTCGCTGCTAGCGCAGAGAGAGACCCTCATTTTTGCATGGAATCAGCAGGGGGGACCTTAACTATGTTCCCCATGCTGAACCCATGCAAAAACAAGGGTCTCTCGCTGTGATAGCAGTAAGAGACTCCCGCATTCAGCAGTCGGAGTGGGGTGAACCCCGCTCTGATTGGCTATATGTCAGCAAGCGACACCCAGGAACTGCTGTGTCTCGCATGTGAGACACAGCACTTGGTAAACCTGCATGTATCTATTAAGATACACATCAGGTTTACTCTAAACAAGCAGGACATGCTTTTTTTTTTAACCCTTGCTTCCTTCAAATAAGCAAGGGTTAACAAAGGCGCATTGTTCCTTTTAAAATAAAACCTTTTTATTTTATTGCTGGGATCCTTATGGAGGAAATAAACATTCTGTCGCTTTTGTGTAGTAGTGAAGTTTTTAATTTTAATTAGATCAAAAAGGTAATGCATATATAATAAAAATAAAAAATAAAAATTCTATTTTTTTTCTCTTGGCCATAAAGTCTTCAAATCTCTAAAAGGGAAAACTAGTTCTTGTGCTAAAAATATATATATGTATATATATATTGTAAAGCCACTAGGTGGCAATGTATCAAAAGCTTTGCACATTTGGAGCAGTAAATAAGTTGGGCAATGCTGCACAAGGAAGACATGGGTGTGTTATATGCTGACTCGCCATTCCTTTCACTTGGGACCAGGAAAATAAAATATTTTTGTAGAGTGTTTTCAATTATCCTTGGACACTGATCTCACAGGCTTGGATTTTTAACAAATGGTGATTTTCAAGTGTTATTGTAAAAGGAATTTTAGAAGCCCTGCCATAGCTCGCGTATTATTGCAATAAGTGAATTACATGCATATCGGTAACAATGACATTTAATCTTTATTTCTAAATTCTGTGAGGCTAAAATTAATATTTGTAATTGTCCCTGATGTGTAGGAAATATAACCTGAAATACAACTCCTCTCAACTATATATATATATATATATATATATATATATATATATATATATATATATATATATATATATATATATATATATATATTATATGACCTGTTTATGGTGTTCCCAGGTGTGTAACTACCCTTAACCTTGTAATTGGTTACCAGTGTAAAACTCTTTTCTCTCAAAGGTTTTCCATTGGTCAAACCCATAACTTTAACGTCCATAAAACAGAATAAAGGAAGATGCAAAATAAAAAACACTTTTTAAATAAAATTAAATATCTAGTTACTTGATTGTTATTTTAAGTGGTGTATAAAGGTTGTTGGCTCTAATTCTTTCTTTCTACAGGTCTAGTAATGCCTGTTTAAACATGTTAAAGGTTCTGTACAAACTACAGCTTCAAATTTAAAATCATAATTCTAGTGAATTTGATTGGAAGGAGAAAAAAAACCTGTAGCCCATAAAGTTCAACCTTTCCACACCCATATTTTTCTTTATATAGAAGGGCGGGGGGGGGGGAAGACCTGCAATAGTTCTACATAACCATCTTTTCAAAATGTGTTTGTTTTTTTTCTTTTTAGAGATTAGGTATAGAAAAGACTGATCCACGAACATTGACAGTAGAAGAGATTAGTAAATTTGTACGTCTGGATATTGATCCTTCAACCATAACCTGGCAAAGAGGTAAATATACATGGAGCCAAACTGTATTTGAAAGCACACATTTAGGCGCCATGTCGAAATGTAGCACAGAGCAAAGTTTGGGGAATTAATGATAAAGATCTAATTTATGTCCGGGCTTTATATCCGGCACTTGAGTTAAGATTGCTTCCACGCCATAATAATGGAAGTCGTTTTTAAGTAAATATCTGAGCATGATCTTTGATGGCGCCATGTGTGCCAGAGCTTACCGATTTAGCACCACGGATCTCTCTTAACACATGCTAATGGCAATTTTGCAATTACATTTGCTTCCTATATGCACCTCCCTTTTTATATAAAAAAAAAATAATAATTAAATAACAAAAACCTGTACATTTTAAATTACTACTTTACTTCATTTAGGCAGTGTGAGAGGAGATCTTGCTTAAATTGGAGCTTTATTATATCGGTGTAGTTAATGAGAATCTGTTTGTTTGCTGACCATTGTAGGAACCTGACATTTTATACACATAATATGTTTGTGGGTATCATACATATCCTTAAAGGGACAGAATCACCAAAACCTTTCCACATTTTTGAAATTTATGTATACAATGTGTTGGTAAAATTGCATGCAAATGCCTAAATTAGGAGAAAATATTTTTTCAATGTGTTATGGAGTCTCCAGTTGGACTTCGTTTGTGGGACACTACCACTTGCATAAAATGTAACTAGATTACCTGTTCACACTGTGTGAAAACAAACGCATAAATCAGACATGCCACTGTTTTTCTTTGTTTGAAATTATTGCATATATGGTTCATCGTCATAACACACCACAAATGATGGCATACACTGGAGACGCCACTGAAAAAACACCTTTCTCTTATGTGTCTGTGGAGTTTCCAGTTTGCCCTAAGCTATCTCTTTTTTTTAATATGCAAATTACGCATTTCTGATTGAAAAACGTTAATTTGCATATAAAATGGACTGTGGTGATTCATCCACAGTCCTATTTTTAATTTAACCCTTTCCTGCCTATAGGATGTTCTGTGCTGTCCTAAAATACTGGACTCGGCTGCCCATAGAATGGCACAGACCATCCAGTAGTTAACAGCTCATCACAGCCCCATGCAATGAACTGTACTGTTGATCCCGCTGCATGGGACTGCAACAGGATCCCACCTGTCAAATGCGGCTAAAATATCTAGATTGCGCTGTGCCCTGGAGCATAACATTAGTTTTGGCGCTTTAGTCCTTAAGGACCATTTAGCATGACGTGGTTAATGCTGACACCTTGCCAGACAAAGCTAGCCTTGGTCATGCATGCTCTTTCTATGTAATGATGAGGGTGGATCAGGCACTCTTCTCAAGTCTTTGAATTGACTGAATCATCAGCATTTAACCAAGTATTGTATCTCTATAGTAATGAATAGGAAAGTTGCCACCATTTGTGCCCTTAATTTCCTTCAAATATATGGTGGGTAATGTTATGTTTTAAAGGACCCTTTTATACTGTTTTTTATAGTGTTGGACACAAATGACCGATTTCTTAGAAAAATCACAGTTGGTCAAGCAAATACAGAGAAAGGATTCGTACGACAGGTATGTAATTATGCCAAGAAAGGTATTTTTAGATTCTGGGAGAAATGTTTTCTGTGATGGGCTGTAATAAAATGGATTTGTCTATTTTATTCCTAATTTTTAAAAAATATTGTGAACACTGCTGCTAGCGTTCCAGTATTGATGTTTTTATCAGAAGTCTAACAAAGACTTCCAGGCTGCCATGTCTGACCTGCACTCTGTGAGCAACTAAGAGGGCTGGATGAGTGACTGGCTCACTCATTGGTTAGTGTGGCTATTCGTCATATATTGACATGATCACATGACTGTCTCCCTTTTCCAAGGTCACTTATGAAAAAGACATACACTGGGGGCGGAGGGAATACAGATTGCTGACTGGTCTGCATGTTACAGCCCTGAAGCATACATTTTTCATAACTTCCTGAATAAAACTGATGTAGTCGCCCTGGCTTCAGACACCCCTAGTCAGATCCGGCACACATGGCCAGCCATCTGTCTGATTTTTCTAATGCTTTTCTATGTTTTAGATTCAATAATTATCCAGTGTACTCCAATTATTTTTCTCTACTTAACAATCCATTGTTATTAGTCACTTTTTTTAAACACATGAACTAGCTGGGTCTCTAATTTCCTACCACGAAAAAAGGGGAAACACTTTAATTTGAATTTGGCATTTTCAACTCTATTTGCAACTCTGAGTGTCCTGTACTCCAACAGGGATAAAATGTAACAAATACTATGGTTTAATTTAGCTGTCCACAAAACATTCGGTCACATAGAAATTACCTTTTTTCCCCTTCTATTGTTGCAACCGTGTAACTTTGCAATGGTTGAGAGCTTAATATACTCTGGGCAGTGCATAGTGAATGGGGGCCAGAGGTAGATTTCTAAAGCAAATCTAATGTGGTGTTACACAATAGGTAGTGATGTGACTGTGTGTATATATTGGTCATGTACTGTGACTACAATGTATCCAGAAACCATTTTACTTGCAGATTTGTGTGTCGTTCACCAAAACTACAAGGCACTCAAATCATCTAGCCCAGGTGGGTTCTGTTTTTGTCTTTTGGAGAATTTCTGGGTTATGACACAATTGGACTATGTAAACAGTCATTAGTCCTCTGTCCACAATTTCTCAATTACTAATGCAGCTTTGAGTGTAGGAAATGCAAAGACGGGAGACCAGGATGGAGAGAAGAACATCCAAATGCATGACCACCTTTCCATTTTAATACGAAGCAGACTCTTTAAAATAAAAACACTACCCTAGTTCCTGTAGTGTTCAGATCAAAGGCAACTCAAACAAGGTATTGAGTTTTAAGAATGTGGAATCCACATGTACAGTTAACCCAAGTTTTCAGGAAGCACCTACTGTGTATTTGAGACATCTGTTCCTGAATCTTATGATTTGCCTAGAGCTCAAAGTTTTCTTCAATTATTGGTTCCACAAAATGGCTTAAGGGTGCTGATATTCTTGCTGGTACCCCCATGCATGTCCCCCTTCCTCTCAGTTTACATGTCAGTCATACCTTGTAACATTTTCTCATTTCTGAAATAAAAACCAAGCATAGGATTCTGGGATAAAACTGTCTGCAGCAACTTGCTGATAATTGCTTGACCAAATGGGCCTAACCCAATTATCATGTGCAGTGTTAATAAAGGGGACTCCTAAATCCCTTTCGTTAAAGTTATCTTTAAATGGCGTCTTATAATGCAAGATGGCTGCCAGCTTTGGCTTTATGCATGTTCCAAAAATTAGCAACATCAAGAAGTTGTCGTATATCCTTAGATGTGATTAGGTTCATCTTGATTTTCACTTGTATAAGAAAAAATATACATTTGAATGTGTATTGTTTTGTTTAGACGGGCCTGTTTTATTTGTATTATGTATTTTGTTTGGCAGTGACTATATAATTTGAATTGTAGCAGTTTTTTCTTATTGGCTAGGAGCATTACTAAAAAAATTGGAATGCATCTTTTCAAATATCTATTGACCATGTAGATCCTGGACAGTTGGAATATTGCACCTTTTTAAAGTCCTAATGAGAAAGGGATGGGTAAGGAAAAGATGTAGAAGTAGAAGAAGAAAAATATTAAATAACATAAATAAAATGAGGGAATAAGATGGGGGGGAATAGAGGGAATACCCTGTAATTCCCTAACTATTTTGAGAACAGGGTCACAATAGTTACATCCATATTCGGACTACTTTTTCTATTAAAACACTTCTGACTCCTAAAACCTTGCAAGCAGGGTTCTTTACATGTATCGGTCTGACATAGTATGGAGTTCTTCCATGCTCTGGGCCAAGCTCTTTGTAAATAAATGTAGTCTAATGCAGTTCAGTTTTTTTTTTATTGATGCATGTTTACCTTTTTTAAGGATGTCCTCCCTTAGTCTTCTGCATTTACCATAAATATATCGATTAGTTTTACTCTCTGGAAGAATGTCCTATATAAAGTATGCATTGTTCATCGGCTCTGTGTACTTTCTTACAACTTAGACATGCATTTAATGTCAGTTTTTGTATTAATTAACAGGCCTATGCATCGGACAAGGTTATGTAAAGACTGTGTTGATATTTCTCTCACTTTTAGGCGCAGTTTGATATTGCCGTTGCAAGTGAGATTATGGCTATCCTTGCTTTAACAAGCAGTCTGCATGACATGAAGGAGAGGCTTGGGAGAATGGTGGTAGCCAGTGACAAGAAAGGCCAGCCAGTGACTGCTGAAGACTTGGTAGGGTTCATTTCCTGGTCTTCTACCTGGTCATATTCAAACAACTGGTGTCCTATTATTATGGTTTGCTTTTTAATACACTTTTTTGTAAATTATTACTGTTAAACAGATTGTAATTGCAGACTTAATATGTGTTACGTTAATTTTCCTTTACAACTGATCTTTAGCATGGGTTTCTTATTTTTTAAAATACATGTATTTCTTTTACACTAGGGATGGGCATCCTCCATATTTCTGGTGAAAGGGGGTCCATAATTGCCTCATGAGAGCTGTTTAGATTTAGACCCCAGTGTGTTTATGGGTTTGCCCTCTGCCCATGTGCACAATGTCCCGTGAATGGCACTGCATCTTGTTACCTCCTCACATAATTAATGCTTCCCCCAATGATTTACAGTGGTGCTGGGTATATGTAATAGTGTACAGTTTGCACTTCACACACTTCATATTTGTACATAGGAAAATAGATCTTATGCAATTCCTTGTATCTCTTAAATGTAAATGTGTTAAAGCCATTCCTATGTGCTGTGCTTAGGTGATTTTGTAATTTTTATTTTTTATGTTCAACATGTGACTTTATTAATTGTTTCCAGCATGCTTGGAGCATCTGAGAAATACATAGACCCCAGATCATGAGCTATTTTGCTGACATTAAGCTGCATAGAATTACTGAACCTGGTCACCATAGGGATTAAATTAGGAGCAGCTTATGCTCTGTTTACTCATGTGCACTGATCCACGTTTTAAACCAGAATGCACTCCGAAATAATTCCCGTCTTATACTTCCTGTGAAACCATTAATACATAAAATCCTGTTATAGGTAGACCGAGCTAGAACCAGCTGCACAGATGTTGGTGGGCTGTGAAACCAATCCTTGCTATGTTTTACTGGCCCTAGTGGGGAAAAAACGTTTTCTGCCTCCCTTGTTTTTCGTTATTTTAGACTGTTAAGTAAGGGATAACATGACTGATATGCATCATTTTCTTTTACTTAACATACCAGAGAACCCCGTTAATGTTTTTTTTTGTCTAGCTGAAACACCCTTAAATGTTTCTCATATTTTACTTCACCTTAGACATTTAAAAAAAAACACTTTGTAAAATATATCCCAGGAAGCAAGTGGATTGGGGCCACATAAGCACCACAGGGAATCTCTGCCCATTTTACAATATAGATTTAATTGATGTGCCAAATTCTTTCACATATAACCACTAAATATTTGGTTCCAGTGGGAGCTGCATTTGTTCAAGTCATACTTGACTGGCAGCTGCCACCGTGCTGTATTAATTAGGGTAACTGAATCTGACCCAGATCTTTGGGCCCCCAAGCATGCGAAATGAGGCCTAAATACACTCTCATTTGTTTAATAAAGCTTGTTCTTTGGTTACATTCATAGGATTTCCTTTCTAATGTTAACAAAAGAGCCATGTGTATTTCATAATAGACTTTTTATTATTATTTTACACTTAAGTTTTATTTTTTTTAAATTAATTTTAATTTTGTGCATATGAATGACTAACATTTCCCCTGACAGCATAGTTAAAATGTAATTTTTGTGATGCAGTCAGGAAGAAAGCATTGTGATTTTACTCTAGAGATTTCAGCATGGTTCCTAGAATCCCTAGTGCTGGCTCCTAACTTTTTTGAGAGTTTTGCCTAGAACCCAATGGATGTTCCATTACCCTGGCTCCCAGAAATAAACAGGTTGTGTTTTTTCTGCATTTTTTTATTTGGTTCATAAAGTATGAAGATATTTGTCAAGCCCTGATCTACTGTCCTTCCCATATCATTGTCAAGTTTGACGCATCAATGTTTAACCCATCATTGTAGAAAGTACTGAAGGCTTAATTATTTACACTGTCTGATGACTCATTGTATATTTGGTGCATTAGCCCAATCTGTTAAATCCAGAGAGCCACAAGTTGATCTCCTGCAGCGTCTAGTGTGTGTGTGTGTGTGTGTGTGTGTGTGTGTGTGTGTGTGTGTGTGTGTGTGTGTCACCATCTCCATCTATCCCTATTTTTTTTATTTGAAACACCCATACAACTTTAATGATTATATTTAATGAAGGCACTACTTATTCTCCATTTTGAAATAATTTTAAAGCAGAATGACGATACTATCATGAGATTTGTGTCAATTTTATTATAGATGACCTACAAGTTGTTAAATGTCCACATTGTGGAAAAGTAACCTCTAGACCAGACATGGGCATCTTACGGCCCACGGGCCACATCCGGCCCTTTATGCGTCCCTCTCCGGCCCGCGTGAGGCAGGGCCGATCCTGGGCGGGTGCATCGCGCCCAAGCGCAAGGGAGGAGAGGTGCTGTAGCAGGAAGCTCTCTCCCTGCCATCCTCCTCCTTGTTAATCCAAGCACAGCGCGACGGGTGTAAGCTCCGCCCCTGTCGTGTTCTGTGATTGGCTGCTTCAGGGAGGAGGACGTTCTCTAGGGTATCTGCCAAGACACCATAGAGAACGTCCTCTTCCCTGCAGCCAATCACAGAACGTGACGGGGGCGGAGCTTTCCCCCATTGTGCTGTGCTTGGATTAACAAGCAGGATTCGGTAAAAACAGTTGGGGGGGGGGGGGGGGGGTTTAAAATAAAAAAAAGAAAGGAGGTGTCTGTGGAAGTGTGTGTGAATGTGTATAAGTGTGTATAACTATGTGTGTGTTACTGTCTGTGTAAGTGTATGTACATGAGTGTCTGTACAAGTGTATCCTGTGTGTAAAGGTGGCTGTGTGTGTATTTATGTGTGTGTGATAGTGTGTGTATAAGGGTGTTTGTGTAAATGTATGTCTGTGAGGGTGACTAAGTGTGTAACTGTGTTTGTGTGACTGTGTGTTTATGTGTGACTGTGTGTACAAGAGACCAGCATGGGGAACAGAAAGATAGAGATGGAAAAAGATATAAGGGATGAGGGGAGAGAGAGACACAGACATGGGGCATGAGTGGCGAGAGAGAGACACAGACATGGGGCATGAGTGGCGAGAGAGAGACACAGACATGGGGCATGAGTGGCGAGAGAGAGACACAGACATGGGGCATGAGTGGCGAGAGAGAGACACAGACATGGGGCATGAGTGGCGAGAGAGAGACACAGACATGGGGCATGAGTGGAGAGAGACATGGGGCATGAGTGGAGAGAGACATGGGGCATGAGTGGAGAGAGACATGGGGCATGAGTGGAGAGAGACATGGAGCATGAGTGGAGAGAGACATGGAGCATGAGTGGAGAGAGACATGGAGCATGAGTGGAGAGAGACATGGAGCATGAGGGTACGGGGAGAGACAGATATTGAGCAAAATTGATTTGAAATATTGTCGATGTGGCCCTCCAGCAGTGCTCTGGTTGCTCATGCGGCCCCCGGTAAAAATTAATTGCCCACCCCTGCTCTAGACCATTAGTGCCTTTTTTATTGGTCATGCAACTCCCAGTGTTTTGAAGCAAAGTTTTGAAGAATCTTGAACTTTTCAGAATTTCTTTGTTTTCTTCTGGTTGTGGCACTTGCCATCTTACCTATTCTTCGCTGCTGTACTTCTAGGGTATTACTGGTGCTTTGGCTGTACTGATGAAGGATGCAATCAAACCAACTCTAATGCAAACATTGGAGGTAAGTTCATATACTAGCAAACAAGATGGCCAAATTCCTTGAGACAGGCACAGTGTTTTTTTTTTTATATGAATGCAATTCATTTTGCCATTTTAAGCAATTGCCATGTAAGTCCTTCAATCATTTAAAGGGATGTGATCTGAAAGGTGATGAGCTAAAAGAGAATTTTCAGAAGGAAAGTTCTAAAGATGGCATTTAATTCTTGTAATAGCCATCCATTAGTAGTAGTCTGTCCAAAAGCAAAAACATATACATTTTGAATAAGTGTGAAAAATGGGCAACTGGTTTTACATGCCTTCACATTTAAATATTAGTCAGAGATAATCCTTAAACACTATCTTTTGGCATACGTTTGTGTTACTATACCCGAAAACCCAAACTAACAATGCCTTGTGTTTG